>VDFB02047230.1:362684863-363024854 GCA_007258455.2 Sequoia sempervirens | reverse complement strand
TAAAGAAAAAAACTTAAAGAAGTTTTGATTTTCCAAAATCCACAAATTCTAAACATAACTTAAAGTGATACATTTACCAAGATTTTTTAAGAATAAGATACATTGGAGATTAGAAAAATACATGAGAGGGAATCCAAGTGACGAATAACAACAAGGCATGTGGAATATGAAAATTAGCAAGGGAATTACTGACAAATTCAATGAATGTTAGCCTTCCTCAGGATGTTATTACCTTTCACGATATTCATCTTTATATTATTGCAAGGATAATAACTTGAATCAGAATAATAATTTTAAACACATCATAAATACCACACTTTTAAAATCATATTCACATGTAATTATCCCCTTATATTAAGGTTATTGTACCTTGAGACCCTCAGGAAAACTTAAACATTTAACTTTAACCTTAACATTGTTACTCGTTACCTGATACGTCAGCTTTTACTGAAATTTTTCCCTGGATCTCAGATTCCACTAGAACCTCCACATTTTCCCAAAACCTTTCTCTCAAATTGGAACACTTCACCAAAAACCTTGCATTAACATTTCTACATTTTTGGCCCTCTTGTACCCAATATCCGATACTTGGTACACTTGAATCATGAAGTACTCCAAAAAATTCCTTTGACTTTAACTTCTAATTGTCTCTTCGACTATCCAACACCTACCATAAGTATTAGTTTTCAATTGGGTCCCCAAGTATTGTAGTCTTGGGGCATGTTGTGAGACAACAAAACAACTTGCAACCAATAAAACCAAATTTAAAAGAAACCCAAGATCAAATCACTCGCTAAAAAATATAAAATATACATATTTTCAAACAAGAAATCCTTACCTTTATTGGATTCTAACATAAAGACAATAAAATTTCTCTAGAAAGAATTATTGTGTGCTTTGATTAATTTGACTAAATTTAGAGCTCGGTGAAAAAATTAGTTTATTGCCATTGAACTACATAATTTGGTAATCCTCCAAAGCCAATCGTGGATATAGCCTTGCTATCAGTCAAGCATCCATGGCCCTGAAAAGGTTATCTCTATAATTCCCCCAAATATAGCTCTATTTCCAGTCATGCATCCATATCCATGGTAGAGATATTTGGATAGCCTAAAGAGTTGATTTTTTCTCTTTTGACATTTCTTTGATATACATTTTTTTTCTTTTTTGATATTTCATTGTAATCTCATTGCCTTCAACTTGTAGGAAATGAGCCCGCTATTAGGTTAGGAATCACAATGGTAGTGAAGGTTACCATTTTATTTTTCATTCAATGCAAATCCCTTCATTATTTCACCAATTCCCAAAACTCATTTAATTATTCCTTGTAGGTGTGACTTTCCAGCTAAATTTTACCACCCTTATGCCAAATCCTAGCTAACTATAATTCACTATCTATTAGAAAATATGCATAAGTTAAAATTTAGCAGCAAGTAATCCAATCACCAAATTAAATCTAATTTAGAACTACCAGTTACCACCCTTCCATTTTAATTTTTATGGAAACCGTTGAAATACGTGGGTAGCAATTTTGACTTGATGGTGCTGCACCACATTAATGAATCAGAGTTTCCATGATTACACTTAATTCCAACCATAATACTCTACATTAAATATTCATGCCTTAACATGCATGCATTATTTCCTTTAATTTCCAGATGCTGACATGTGGCACCTTACTAGTTTGATTTTCTTTGTTGGGTTGCACACATGGACACCTTCATGATTAATATGACTCAATAAAATATAATGAAATTACCACCATTAATTTTGAAATATTCAATTTTCTTGATTCATGATCTTCATATTGGAAAAAATTGAAGCAATGGCCACCAATTCTATGAGAGTTAATTAGATTTAACATTTCTCTTTGAAAAAAATTATCTTGTTGCCACCTCAACTTGTATTTTCCTTGAGACTTCGATCCAGACAACTATGTACCATAGATTTCTCACGATTTTTTTATAAATTTTGCACTTCTCTTTCAAATTCTTCACATCTTTTCCTTTCTCTCAATTATCCTTTTTGTTTTCTGCTCTACTTGTTCTTTCTTGCTTCTAGGCTATGGATAACCATTTTTTTTTACCTGTGTTTACTGCCAGAATGGCTTCATGGGTCACATTACTACTTGTGATCAATGACATAGTATGGGTGAACTACACTTGATTCATAAGGATTCAAAGTGTATTAAAGACACTAAGCATTAATCCAATAAGATAATTCAATGTAAACAGAGTGAAGCCATTAACATTATCATTCTAAAGTATGAAATGGGTATGTACATGTTCATCATGGAAAAATAGGTCCTTAAGTGGCTTTTAAAAAATTCAAAAACTCAAATTTAGAAACTTGAAATAAAAATTGAATAAGTTATCTATATTATTTCAAAAATATGTAAGAATAGAATCTATATAAATTGAATGTAATTTCTAAACTACTAGGTTTATTTAAAAATAAATAAAATCTATTTGGTGAAAATTTGAAATTTCAATGTAGTAGTACTTCAATTTCAAGGAACAAATAAGAAGTAGGTGTTTGTCTGACCACCCTAACCACAATAAAATGATAATTTTTTTTATAATATTTTAGATATAAGTAGCGGACTCATGTCCTGATGTGATGCATACTTTTGTATTTTTTCCAAGCAAAATAATTAATTATGAATTTTTATTACAACTTCTTAAAAAGATATATGTTTTCCTATGTCAATTAATCTTTTAACTGTCAAAAATCTTTTCATGGTAATCATTTTTTTAATCCTACAACGTGATGCATGTTTTAGATTCCAAAATGTGATGTCGCTTGAAAGCTATAGATGTTTTTCTTTCAATCATCCTATCAATCGTGACTTTAGTTGTAATTCAAATAGAAAATCAATAATAATTATTTATTAAATACAAAGTAAAGAATAATTTATATTGGTGGGAAAGTAGAATCTCACAAAACCCTTCTATCCCATCAATTTCTTGGGTAAAAAGTTTCTAGCCACATACCCTACACATACCCATCATATCACAAGTTTTTGGCCCATCATGATCTTACACATACCCAAATATTGACAAACATCTACTCTAAGACATTGAAACTTATCCTATTGGGGGAGTGGTTTCACATTGATGTGGAATGTGACCCTTTTGCAATACCTTGGATAATTAGCTTGTTTCAATCAATTTTACTAAGGAAAATTGATGAAACCAATGAAAGATATGTTGTAAAACATAATGAAAGCTATTTTAACATGATAAATGCTATGATGATTGATGTGAGTGTATACAAAGCTATTATAAGTGTATGCAAGATTTGAAAGATTAAAACCCTAATTTCAAAATATGATAAATGGATGCACCTAGGATACCATGGAAGCTATTAATGGAAGTTGAGCTAAAATTCATGTAAAATAAACTAAAATGCCTTTAAAACATAAAATGTGAGTGGAAATGGATTTTAATTTCAACGGCATAAGTTTTCTCTAAATGAGTGGATTCCTATTCAATAGATGCAAACTCTATTTATACATTAGGAAAAATGAAACTGATGGTCAATACTAAAATAATCAATCAATGGTTAGGATGGAAGGGAAGTGGAGGCATGGATCATGGATTCCTGTGAAGGGTTGAGAATGCAAGATGATCTTTAATCAAGGGCTCACAATCATCCAAACAAACACACTTTCAAACTCTGCACACAGTTTACTGAAAGCTCTGTTGCATGGTTAAATATTCTTTTTCAAATGAGTGAAAGGAAAAAGAATACTCCATGGAATATTCCCTTCGAGGAAAATTAGCCTTTGCCAATTAAAACCAAATTTACTGTGCAAGGGGAAGCTGAATATTCCATGGGAATATTTCTTTTTCGAGGAATGTGCAAAGGAAGAATATTCTCAAGGAATATTCCCTTTCAAGTGGTAGGATTAGATTTAATTAATAATTTGACAATTAAACAAAACTTCAATTATGTAAATTAGAGGAATTTTAGGATATTCAATACCAATCCTATTTGGCCTTGAAAAGGGTTCAAAAATGATCTTTCACCAAATAATTGTATCATTTAACTGAAAAGTTCGGTAGTATTCTAGGTGTTATATTAAAATGTTTTGATTTCTACTCTAATTCTAATGTCCTAGTTAGTATATAATTTAAAGGAGGAATTAACTCTAAATAGGTCAATTCTAATAATAGATGAAAAAATGATCCGGCAATTAATTAAATAGCCAGGCTAAATTTATTCAATTAAGAGAAAAGAGGATGGGTTTTAGGATTAAACGGTATTAGTATATCAGATTCAAGTGTGTGATATCATTTAGGATATTTTTAAGTGTCGACATTTTTCCCCTCTTTTAAGCGAGGTACTTATTACGTTGGTTCAAAGACTAACTATTTTTAGATTAAAATTGATGCTCAGATCAAAAAATAAAAAAATAAAATCTAATTTTTAGATGCCCCACTATTTCCCTAGTGGAAGGAATAAGCCAATTCCCTACCCCCTTAAGAAATAAGACAATTTTTTTGAATTTTGGGTTGATTTCTCGATAAAGGTAAAATATAGGTTTAGGTGCTAAAACAAGCCCCAAGATGCCAAAAATGGCTCAAAATACATCGCAAAGCACAAAAATAGGTAAAACAGGCCAAAATCCTAGCTTCTAGCTCAAATAAGGAAAAAACCTTAATTTTTGGGCTTAAATAAGTGAAAAGGGTGCACTTTCAATTGATTTGTGCATTTAGCCTCTACCGATTTTATGCATTTGGAACTTTGACACCTTGACGTGGTGGCTCACCATGTGCTTCTTCTTCATCTTTCCAAGTGGGTTTAAGAGTACCAATGCCGAGCAGATGCAAGACCTAGAGTATGTGATTTGAAACTTGCATCATTTTCACATTTAGGTGCATTTAATAATGCATCAAAACTAAGTTTTTAGGAGAATTGCTATATGGTGATGTACAAGAGGCATCAAAAGTGTCACTATTGATTTTAGAGTGATGCACCTTCTATTTAGTGGTGCATCATCATTTTTTGGTTGAGCGATGCTTTTGGTTTGGGGGTCAGGAGTTTAATATGTCAATGCATAGGATATTTATGTTGAGTGACACTCAAAAAGTGGTGGGTGGCACACGTAGCAAATGGTGACACACTCAAGCTTTTAGTTATAGTGACGCATGCAAATGTCAATTTGCTATTAAGTAACACAATGCACATCACTAAATTGGCAACACGCCCTTGAAATTTATACAACACATCCTTAAAATAGTGATTCTATTGATTTCAACAACACAATTGATTTTTTTGGATGTAAAGTCTCAGATTTTGATCAGTTTTCTGACATTTTGGAAAATTAACATTGTGTGTGCCATGCTTGTAGGAGCATCCTTTGTCATTGATGTTGTGACAACATCACTCTGACATTTTGGAAGCAACTAGAGAATTTGATGACTTGGAGGTGGAGCAGCTAGGGATGCTCAGACTAGGTTTCATCGCTTTCTTTCCAGAGGTCTGGACGCATTTGGTAATGATGACTGCACTCATTGAGAGGTGGGACAACAAGACCTCTTCACTTCATTTTCCCACACGTGAGGCCACCATCACACTTGAGGACATGTGGTGGATCATAAAATTGTCGATACATGGAGAGCATGTCATATATGACACAAAGGTGAAAGGAATTCATGTTTCTCTCTTCTACACAAAGATTAGATTATTTTTGTGAGCTCATAGATAAATGTTGATCTATATCCTAGGTGGGTGCCCATTTTTAGATTGTTCATTGCAACACTGATTTATGGCATCATTGCCCCCAATTGACGAGGTAGAGGTTTCAATCCAAGTTGGGGGTGGCATGGGATGCAATGATCAGGAGGATCATTATGTATGCATGGGGCCAAGTTCTTCTTACTTCCTTGTACCACTACATGCATTAGGTAGTGTATTGCAAGGGTAGGAGCATTGGGGTATGTGTTACACTGCTCCACATTTGGGCATATGAGCACATAGTTATTTTGAGGTTGTTGGTTGTGTTAGTGGACATTCATGAGGATGAGCTCACCATCTTTAGGTACAGGGTTCTGATGATACTACAACACACAAGGCCAATAGGTCTACATTATTAGATTCATTTCATTGATGACACAACTATTTTAAGATGGAGGTCATGGCTATAGGCTCCAACATGGTATGATGACCAACAACAACAGTATTTTTCTTTTTAGACTCACTATCTCCAAGGGAGAGAGCACACGACGATAGAGTAGTACCTTCAAGACTATGTTTCTAGACACTTTGGGAAGGTATAGAATGTACCTCCTAATGATTATACTATAGTCTTTTCATGTTCTCAGAGAGAGGTCCAGTGGAGAGCTTAGATTGACCCTGTAGTGGTGGTCAATGACTTATGATAGCTTATTTCTTAGGCTTTGGCTTATGATCAGGGCATGATAGATGTGAGGACTACCCCAAGCTATAATGCATGGTTCAGGCTAACTATTTTCCTAACATACCTAGTGGGGGGATACCCTAGAGGTAGAAGGAGAGACTAAGGAAGAGTAGAGGCAAAGGCCAAGATGGCGGTCAGGATAGAGGAAAAGATGGTGATGGGGATGGAGATTAAGGGAAGTATTAGGATCAAGATATAGCATAGGTACTAGGGGATGGGCATCAACAACAATAGCAAGATCAGGGTCACCAAGACCCAAGGCATCAGGATGGATAGGTTCTAGGGGCACCACTGCCTCCTCCACCCCTACACCCAAATGTATAGTTATAGGCTCAAATACAAGCTCTCAAAGCTGAGAGAGATTAGGTGTAGGCAAAGAGGGATCGACTATAGTAGCAAATATAGGATATGATTGTAGAAATAGATCATGAGGTTTAGTTGCGACAACAACTAGACTTATATTTTCCCTAGGAGATTAGGTGGAGACAGTAGCTCGAGGCAGTGACAATAGCTTTTCAAGGATGGATTGTTTCCGCTTGAATGTATAAAGAAGCCATCATAGAGGTTGCATACTATAGGATGCATTATCATCATGATGTCCCCTAAGAGATGAGGTAGCTTGATTTTTCTCAAAGATGAGGGGCACCTCCTAGGGCTGAGGATCAGCCATCAGTTAGAGAGGAGTTGATCATCCACTAGGGCTAGCCATTTTGTAGACACTTTTGGATTATTTTATTGATTATTTATATAGATATACATTCATGGGATCATTTTTTATAGCCTCATGGATATTGTAGTTTTGATTGATATTTATACACTCATTCATATATTGTATCATGTCAGCCATTTTTTGATATATATATATGAGATGATTCAAATTTATGATATGATGTACTTTATTTCATGGTTTATAAATGTATGGATGCATATAATATGATATGATGTTATGTTTATGAATTATGGTTATGTATGGATGCAATGTGATGGATGCACTACTTTTACTTATGTGTTATATAATGATGATCTATGATGTAATGTATATGATATACGATTTTATCGGATGAATGCAATGTAGTGGATGTGTTACCTTCTATTTCAATAACTTTTTATGATATGTTATGGGATGGATGCTATGCAGATGATATGATATGCTTATGTAGGATGTATGGATGGATGCATTTCATTTTGTGTACTTTTCTCATGTGATTTATGATGTCATGATGCATGCATGCAAATGTATATAGATGTGTACATGAATGATTCTTATAGTATGGATGTTATGAATGTTCATGATATGGATGTTTATGGATGATAATGCAATGTATTTGAGATGCTTAGAATAACTAATCTATTTTATTTAAAACAACTTAAATGATAATGATGATCAACGTAGTGGATTATGTTTTTTTATTATGATACGCTATGAGGATGTGAGATGTATGTATGGTAATGATTTTGTGGATGCAAGATGGATACAGGATTTTTTTTTGTTGACTATCATGATACCATGGTAGTGTGCAAAGAAGATAGAAGATTGAAATGATTTGACCATTGATTTTGAGATTGATTGAAAAGTCCAACAAGTCAACGATCCATTGAAACTTCATTAGATATGGTGATGAGAGTGATGATTTTTCTTCATTCCTTATGTTTGATATAACACATAGACATGATGCATCATGGTATTGATAACCAAGATGACATTGTATCTAGTGTAATGGACTTTGACCTGGAAAACAAATTAGATTTTTTTTTTGCAAATCTTGACATATGGAAACCTTGTTGCAATGTGGTTTAGAAGCTTAGAATATATTGGACCAAAGCATACACAATAGTCAAAAATACACTCCAAAAAACCTTCGTATACACAACTAAGAAAGTATGCGCCAAGATTATTTTACAAGAATACCCACAAGCACACCAAACAAAAAAAAATGATCGATGTCCCATTCCTTTCTCTCTAAATCATTTTGATAGATATCATCAAGAGGTCCTTGGAATGGGTCATTGAGATAAATCATAAGAAAAGGTTAAACACAAACATTCAATGTTATCTATATCTCTTGCCAATTTAACATAGCTAAGGTTCTTTTTGATGTTGATGTGCATTGGAAGAAGGATTCATCCTAGAAAATTTTTATTAGATGTTTTTATTAGTATTAGGTGTGCAATAATCCATTGATACAAACTTCATTGACTCATTTACCTATGATCTATACTTTAGAATTCAATGCCTATGCTCTCACTTTATTACTTGCAATACTTTCTTTCTATTTTTTTTTCCAAAGGTTGAAGATGATGATCTATTTATTATGGGTGAAGGTTTATTGCAGGAGAAAGTGAAATGAGATTGATGGTTTCAGATTTTCTTGAAACATTTCAATGTTTCTGGTGTTTTTGAATTTTTTTGAGGCTATGCTTTATATTTTTGAAAGTTTATATGAAGGTTTTAGTTTTCTATCTTTCGAGGCTATTTAGGGCTTTCAAGGTTTTCAATTTTTTGGAGTTTTCTAAGGTTTCTAATGTTTAGGGGTTTTCTAAGATTTTGACCAAGAACCTAACCTAAAAGCCTATCCTAGGGGCCTTGAGGGTTGATCAAATATTAGCCTTGGCTAAATTATAAATGCAAAGACCACATAGTTCAACTGACTCGACTTATTTCTGATGAGAAATGAATAGTTAATGGAATGTTAGTTTTGTAACATAGAATTTTGTCACCACTAGGGTTTAGGACCTAGGGAAACAATCTTCTATACTTAATATTCAAGGATGACCTTAGAGATATCACCCCAAGAGTAGAATAGAGGCAAGAGATATGGCAATAGGGTATCCTAGTGTATGATTTTAGATTAAAAGAGGGGTTCACCACCAAGTCTAAACTTGGAAAAGATAATGACATGCAAGATGAAATGTAAAACCTAGTTTTATGCAATGCTTCACTAAATGAAATGGAAATGCAAACAAAACATAATAGAAAACTGTAAAACAAAAAGTTTGCACCTGGAAAGTTGCTGGAGATGGAATGGAGCTCTAAAATCCTGAAAAACCTAATTTTCTGGCCTATTCAAACTCATTCACCATTTTGGGTGAATTAGTTCCAGATCTGGGTCTTTGCATGGGATCAAGTTTCATCCAAATGGGTATCCAATTCTGAAAAGACCTTTGGAAAACTAATATAGTGGGACTCATTCACCACAACTAGGGGATCAGTCCCATTTTTTTGTGAAGTGTCCTAGGAGTAGAATCTTGAACTGAAAATTTGCAAGCCTCTGATGAAGGATAAAATAAGCACTTTCCCACTAATTTCATTCAAATTGGATGGATATTTTTTCCTAGATTTAAGTTTCCATGATTCTTCACAAGTTTTCATGACAAATTTGACAACATCTGTAACTTTATCATTTCGGTGCTTTTGAAGGCTTCAAATTCACTTTTCTTCAATCTACAAACCTATAATTACACATTAAAGAGGGAAAAACTTGTTGATTGTTAGAGAATAGGGGTTCTCCTAGATCGATACCTTTTTAGGTAATTAAAACAAATGATAAAGTAAGATAAATAAGAATGAAACATGAAATAATGCAATTAGAAACTTTCCATGATGATGGATCTTGAATTGCTACAACAATTGATGAAGAATTATGCCCTTTAATGTCCTTCAATGCTCTTTAATGATCTTGAAGACACTTGAATGCTCTTGTGAACTCAACTTGCCATTAAGAATGTTCTCACAAAAGTCTTAGGTGAAAATTAGTGAAAGAACCTTGTATTTATACTTAATTATGCAAGAATTCCAAAAACTACAACACTATAAGTTGACATCATATCTAAGGGGGAAAATCTCTCCAAGAATTTAAATTAATTTTAATTTTGATCACACATGACTCATTCACCCAAGATGGTGAATGAGTCACATTTGGCATAATGTATGGGACCAAAAATAAAAAATACATAGAAAGGTATAAAAACATGTTTGGGACCCAAAAGTCTAGGTGGGACTCATTCATCAAAAGTGGCAAATGAGTCCCAGATCACTAAATTTGGGACATATAGGCTAGAAATTCCTAAATTATGATTGGTTACTGATTGGTGTCGAGACTATCCTTGAAAAGATGAAATAAATGAGGCTTGCAAATGCAAGATATGTCCAATTATAGCATAAGAAAGTCAAATTATTAATGAAAAGCCTAGAGGAATGTGAAAGTGTGTTATAACACTTTACAACACTCCAAATATGACAATATTAAAGTTATTTTTATTAAAATTACATTAGTTATACTCAGTTAATTTATAAAACCCTAGAAAAGTGTGAAAGTGTGTTACAACACTTCACAACACTTTAGCAAGGCACCATTAAATTCTATTAGTTCACAAGGACCCAAGACCTAATATGAATGTACTATCCACATTGCAACACTAAGTCAAGGCAACATTAAGAAAAAATCCACAAGGAGGACCCAAATGAGTGTGAAAATGTCAAGGGACCCATTTTTCTACACTACATTTAGCCCCCACTTTACTGAGAGGATGAACTTGCTTCAAAATCATACTAAAGTAGACATTAAAGTGGGGTCCAATCATACCAATGTGGATGGTCTAGGATAACAATGATCAAGGAAGCAGTCAAGCCCACAGAATCCAAGATCCTAAGTCAAACCAATAGAAGCACGAAAGGACACACACAAGGTTTAATATATGCATCATAAAGATACATGATCATGCAATCAAAATGACTAAAAGAAAAAAAGAAAAAAAGAAAAAAAAAAGTGGATAGAGCTTCGACCGTTTTTCCAACACGGTGTGGATCAAATCTAGGTTGTTTGTCTGAAAAACACACACTCACTCTAAGGCAATGAAACTCTTGGCTATCTATTGGGTGAGAAGTCCTAAAAGGTGAGACACATACACTAATGGCTAGTATGTACTCACACACATACAAGTGGCTATGGGTAAAGTCATGCTTTGAATTGGGCTTCCCGCTCAAACCATACCAAAGTTATACCTCTTGATAACTTTGATAAGGTGCCACACAGAAATGATCTTCGAGCTCCATGCGGCAACCAAAACTTCGTATGCTTGAAACTCATAGACACTATAAATGAAAAATAGTGCAAGGAATGTTCAAAAGGATTTTGCTTAGTTTGTACAAAGTCTCTTTTTAGGGAACATTGTTCGTATTGTTTCCAAGAGAAGACAAATCAAAGAAATATCACACTCCTAGAGGAAATCAAGCCCAATGATGCCACCAAGAAAAGGATGCATCGTAAGAAGAAATAAAATCACATAGTGAAACATGAATGTTGATATATGCCCCCACTTTAAAGCGGTTGCTAACACCATTACTGTGAGCAATTGATTTAAAGTAGAAGAAGACATGAGAGCCTACTCGGAAATCCCTATGCCAAGTCATATGTTTCCGATAAGCTACATCATAAAAGAGGTAGTATGTCACATGTGAGCCAACTTAAGGAATGTCATCCTCATCCCAAACTTGCTCTTATATGTACATGAAAGGTGATAAAATAGCCAAAAGAGACAATGAAAAGTGACATACGAGGACAAGGCTATCTAACCCCTTGCCCCCACTTAGTGCAGGAAAAGGGTGTGTCAAATAGGATGAAAATAAGTTTCAATTAGAGGAACTAGGTACTTAACAAGGAAGATCACCATGATTCTTGAGATGTTGAATTTTATTAGTTAAAGCCTTACATTCATTAGTAGCATAAACATGAACTCTATGATATGCACAAAATGAATTATTTTAGTAAAATTTCTTTCATGTTCTTGGAGGGAGAGATATCAGTCAATCTTGGATTAGTCTAGCCAAGACACTCTCTTAATCAATAGAAAATGTTCGTTTATTTTGTGACAAAGAAATAACTTGCTTAGTACAAGATGTCATAGCTACACAAGACTCTTTAGATTACAAGATTTTGTTCTCTCCTTGAAAGGAGCATGCAAAATCTAATGAACTCATATCATTAATGTCTTACGAGATGACATTGATATTAAGAAAAGATTTCTCTCTTTTATTTTGTTCAAAGAATATTTTGTAGTAGTGTTGATATTAAGTGAAGGTTTGTTTATTTCTAACAAAGGACAATAACCAAGACCATGAGTTATTTCTTGCATGTTAGACTATATAGGGTTGCAAATACCTTTTTCTCTAGCACCAAATCCTTTTCCACTATAGCCAAGTTGTTTCATAAGTTCACAATCTTTTCCAGAAAGCTTTTTCATTACTTTTGGATCTGGTGGTTGTTCATAATTGGCTTCATTAAAGGTTTTTGTGTAATTTGTTGTCATTTGTACTAAAGTGGTTGAGGTGGTTGCTTTCGAAGGGTCTTCTACCTTTTCTTTTCCCTTTTGAGGGTTTTTATTTATGATCTTGTATTCTCCCATGAATGTATGTTCAAAATCTAAGGAACCCCAATCATCTTCTAAGAGCTTCATGATTTCCTCAATTTATTTTTCTTTGTCTTGCACGGGTTTGACTTGTGTAGTTGGTGTCAATGTATTTAAATGATTCTCTCTTTTTTTTCTCAATGTTTAGGCAATTGTGATTCAGGGTCAACTTCAAGTGTGTACACTTTGTTGTTGTAGACATATTTCATTTTACGATGAAGAGTGGAAGTTACCCTATTCATTGCATGAATCCATGGCCCGCCTAAAATAATATTATATGAAATATCATGTGGCATAACATGTATCAGTGTTTCTTATGTGGCCTCACAAGCAAGGGATGGATGGAGACTAGGTAAGGTGATGTTTAGAAATATTTCTATGATCTCATCTTTTTTTCTAAAATATTCCAAAGTGTGATGAGGAGAGGGATAATCAAAACCTTCAATACTTGTATCCTCATTCACTAAGATACCTTCATCACTAATAGGAGAGGTGTTGAGAGAAGAACAAGCATGATTGTTATGATTGTCTACACTATCATCCTCACCAATGGGAAATGCAATATTAATAATTGTGTCAATGGTTTAATCTGCTTTTGCTAGGATGTTCTCATAATTATGAAAGATAGTAGAAGGATGACTAACATGTTTCTTAATGACCTCATTGTTGTACTCTAAATTGAACTCATAAGAGGGGATTTTTTACTTATGTAGTTGATTGTGAACCATATCAAAGCCACATCTCTTGAAATTAAACATGTTATCATGGAAAAATAAAGAAAGTGCAATGCAATGACTTAGAGAAATGTTTAAATGAAATTTTCAAATGTGAAAAAAGGTAATTTGCTGATTACATTATGCAAGAAACTAAAATATGAAATGTTGTAAATGAAAATTTGAAATTAAAAAATGCATGAAAAGGACTAATTTAAGCTAGATTTAGTGAAATGCATGTAACAAAAACTCAACCAACAAAAACATATAGTTAATGGCAGCAAACAAAAGTCCAAAAAAAAAAAATTAGTGGTGTAAAAGGTAGTTTCAAGGGTGCACTAGGATTGATTCGCCCAAGGTGGCAAATGAGTCCCAATAGGGATTTAAAAAACAAAAATAAATTGAATTTTATGCTTTTTATGTTGTATGATGTGTATCCTAAGTGCAAATTTAGTTTTTAGATGATTTCAAATGATTTGCGATGCAAAAAGGCAACCTATATGTACTATCACAAATGCAAAATTTTAGAAACCCTAGATGCCAATTAACTAATGCAAACTTTAATGCAATGTTAATGCAAGCTAATTCTAGGATGATGATGAACTCCAACTAAGAAAACAAGGTATTCTAAATGTAGGTTCACCAAAATCTAACATATAATTTTGTCTCCACTAGGCTTTACGACCTAGAGAAACAATCTTCTATACTTCATATTCAAGGATGACCCTAGAGATCTCACCCCAAGGGTGCAATAGAGGCAAGAGATCTCACAATAGGGTATCCTAGGGTATACTTTCAGATTGCAAGAGGGGTTCACCAACAAGTTTAAATTTGGAAAAGATAATGACATGCAAGATCAAATGTAAAACCTAGTTTTATGCAATGCTTCACTAAATGAATTGAAAATTCAAACAAAATGGAACAAAAAATTGTAAAACAAAAAGTGTGCACCTAGAAACTTGCTAGAGATGGAATGGAGCTCTGAAATCCTAAAAAACCTAATTTTTTGGCCTAGTGGAACTCATTTCCCATTTCGGGAAAATCAGTCCCAAATTTGGGTCTTTGCATAGGATAAATTTTTAGCCAAATGGGTATCCAAATTTGCAAAGATCTATAAACAAATCATACAGTGGGACTCATTTGCCACAACTGGGGGATCAATCCCATTTTTTCGTGAAGTGTCCCAGGAGTGAAATCTTGAACTGAAACTTTGCAAGCCTCTGATGATGGACAAAATGATCACTTTCCCACTGATTTCATGCAAATTGGATGAATATTTTGCCCTAAATCTAAGTTTCCATGAGTCTTGACAACTTTTCATGGAAACTTTGACAACATTTGGGTAAGTGTACCTAGATGGTTCCCAAAAATGGGGCATAAGTGGCCACTTTTTTACTAAAATCAGGAAATACTAACCTTGGACATGAAATTGAGGATAGTTACACTCAAAATTTTGAGATGGAACAAAAACAAGAATCAAAGTGCTCTGAGTCTACTTTCTAAACTACTAATTTATTTTGAAAATGGTTGAGATTAAGGGGTTCAAAAGAGGGACGTACACAAATTGTTGTTGTTTTCGTCAGAAAAACATAAAATAGCAACTCTTGTACAACCCTAGAATAGTGAACTCTTTTGTAGTATTTTTAAAATCACTATGGTCAGAAGTTAATTGAAAATATCTAGTTGATGCAAAAAACAATTGATAATTTTTTAATGAATATTTGATTTTTTACTAATTTTATAAGAGGGCACTTCCTAAAAAATAGAATTTTGGCCATGCTCCCCCTACAAATTGGAAAATAATTGATTTTTTTAAAAAAAAATTGTAGAATGGAGTCTATTTTCTAAAAATGTAATTTATTTGAAAATTTGATGAACGGTTAATTTATAACAAAAAAATACCAAACACTGCTTTTTGGCAAAAAAGAGACATACAAACAAAAGAAATTATGGAAGAAAGGCTTAACATTGTTGGAAAGTGAAAAAAATTACATCATTGGATAGCTAAGAGAGAACCTAAGATTATCCATGTGTTCATTTTTGTTAATATTGAATGAGATGCAATCTTGATGGTGAGCATGGACTTGATTATGTGAAAGATTGTAGAATTTGGAAAAACATGTCACGAGCATCATTGGGAATGCCCTCCAAGCCTTTGGGTTGGTATTCCAAGGAAAATACTTTCACTTTTTTTCTTTGTTTTTAACGTGAAATAATGTGAGCACGTTATAACATGCTCGCACTATGAGTTTTCAAACTTTTTTTCAAAAGTAGCCACAAAATTGCTACCCAACTTCATGCACCTGCCCATTTGCAACTTTTTCATTTTGGTGCTTTTGAAGTCTCAAATCCATCTTTCTTTAATCTACAAACCTATAATCACACATTAAAGAGGGAAAAGCTTGTTGATTGTTAGAGAATAGGAGTTTTCCTTGGTCAAACCCCTTTTAGATAATTAAACCAAATTATGAAATAAGATAATTAAGCATGAAACATGAAATGATGCAATTAGAGATTTTCCATGATGATGGATCTTGAATTACTACAACAATTGATGAAGAATTATGTCCTTGAATGTCCTTGAATGTTCTTGAATGATCTTGAAGACACTTGAATGATCTTGTGAACACAACTTGCAATTAAGAATGTTCTCACAAAATTCTTAGGTGAAAATTAGTGAAAGAACCTTGTATTTATACTTAATTATGCAAGAATTCCTGAAATTGCCACACTACAAGTCGACATCATATCTAGGGGACAAAATCCCACCAATAATTTGAATTAATTTCAATTTTGATCACATAGGACTCATTCAACCAAGATGGAGAATGAGTCACATTTGGCATAATGTATGGGACCAAAAATCAAAACTACTTAGAAAGGTGTAAAAACTAGTTTGGGACACAAAATTCTAGGTCAGACTTATTCGCCCAAAGTGGCGAACGAGTCCCAAATCACTAAATTTGGGCCACATAGGCTAGAAAAACCTGAATTATGATTGGTTACTGATTGGTGTCAAGATTATCTTCAAAAAGATGCAATAAATGAGGCTTGTGGATGCAAAGTAGGGAAAATTAAAGTATAGGAAATCCCAATTATTAATGACAAGCCTATAGGAATATGAAAGTGTTTTACAACACTTTACAACACTCCAAATAATGAAAGATTAAAATTATTTTTCATTAAAATTATATTAATTATACTTAGTTAATTTATAAAACTCGAGAAAAATGTGAAAATGTGTTAGGACACTTCACAACACTTTATCAAGGCACCAACAAATTCAATTCAATCACATGGGCCCAAGACCTAATGTGAATGTGTTATCCACAATACAACACTAAATCAAGGAAACATGAAGCAAATATCCACATGGAGAACCCAAACAAGTGTGAAAATGTCAAGGGACTCATTTTTCTACACTACAATTAGCCCCCACTTTAGTGAGAGGATGAACTTTCTTCAAACTCACAATAAAGTAGACATTGAAGTGGGGTCCAATCATATCATTTTTCCCACGAGTCTTGACAACTTTGACAACATTTGCAACTTTTTCATTTTAGTGCTTTTGAAGGTTTCAATTCCACTTTTCTTCAATATACAAACCTATAATATCACATTAAAGAGGGGAAAACTTGTTGATTGTTAGGGAATAGGATTTTTTCTTGGTCAAATTCCTTTTAGGTAATTAAAAAAAATGATGGAATAACATAATCAAGCATGAAACATGAAATAATGCAATTAGAAACTTGCCATGATGATGGATCTTGAATTGCTACAACAATTGACGAAGAATTCTACCCTTGAATTTCCTTGAATTCTCTTCAATGCTCTAGCAAACACTTGAATGCTCTTGTGAACTCAACTTGCCATTAAGAATGTTCTCACAAAAGTCTTAGGTGAAAATGAGTGAAAGAACCTAGTATTTATACTTAATTATGCAAGAATTACTGAAATTACAACAATACAAGCCCACATCAGATCTAGGAGGACCAAATCCCACCAAAAATTTGAATTAATTTCAATTTTGGTCACAAAAGACTCATTCACCCAAGATGGCGAATGAGTCCCATCTGGCATAATGTATGGGACCAAATATCTAAATTGCTTAGAAAGGTGTAAAAATAGGTTTGGAATCTAGAAGCCTAGGTAGGACTTGGTGATGGTTGTTTTGTACACTTTCTCAACATAGGCAATGCATACATACACTACCTCTCTTGAAAAGAAATCTCCAATAGCAAGTTGCTGAAAATCTCCCCAAGGTCTCTCGGGGTCAAGTCATGACTTGCATGGAATTCCTCAGTTGATATTTGATGTGATTTTTCTGGTAATCATAGGGCAGACTTACGTAGTTGGATGCCAAGTGGATCTTAAAATTGGAATTTTTTGAGATGGGAGTTATGGTGCAATTTGATGTAGGTTTAAACAACAATTTAAAACTTTGATGTTTTCTTTAATTTTTGGCTTTACAATGTGCAATGAACCTTAGCACATACTAGTTCTTAGAAAAAAGAGAAAATAGAGTGGGGAAGAGAAAAGGTTCCTGGATCTACAACTAACTGTGAACAGTAATCATGGAGTTCCTACCATGGATAGCTTCCTTCGAACATAATCTCACTTAACTAGAAATTTCACAGTCTCATTAAATTTTTGCTATCTTCTAAGACCTACAGATATTTCACCATTCATTCATAATACACATTCATGAACAAAGATAAAAATGTGGAGCAGCTTTGAATTCAAGCCCAGACTAACTTTGCATAGCCATTTACTAGCAGCAAACAAAAAAAAGTATGGACTAGGAAGACATCTACACATCAGAGATCTTCATGACTATGGAATAGCATTACTAAAATCTATTTAAGCAATTTAAATCTAACTTAAAACAAAAATGTAAATATAGATGAAGCATCTGACAATGGAGATTGAATCATGAAACATATGAAGAACTCAGAAAATGCACCAAGTCAATGTATTTTCATTAGAAATTTCAGCAACATGTCTTTACAACAACTCAAATCTCTTTGGAAATGAGAGGAGACCTCGTATTTATAGTGCCCAAAAAGTAGAACAAATGGCCAATATTTAATCTCATTGTGTGGCCAATATTCACTACAAACTAGGGTTCTATCTATCTCCCAATATATTACAATTTAAAATACAATTTTTTCTTCATCCCTATGTCATCCTCTAGTGACAGCACTATAGTATTTTGTCTTTTGCTAATTTCTCTTTTTGCTATAGGTATTCCTTTAGGAGTTCTTCACTAATAATAGGGCCACCCTCTTGCTTCTTCAAAGCCGCATATTCCATGAATTTCAAGATCACCGGATGGAGCTTGTCAACTTCTATGATCTCGGACCATAGTACTTGATAACTCCATTCCTTGGAGTTGTCCTCAAGCCTCTTCTAGTCTTCATCATACTTAGCGGCATGATCTCTGAACAACTCCGACTAGGCGAAGCTGTGAGGGGAAAAACTCACGAAGTCCATGGTTATGTCGTCTGCTATCCCATCCTCCATTTTCTTCTAGAAATGAGGCTTCATTTTCTCTAGATCAATCTACATCATAGGTATGTCATATACCATCATTAGCCTCAGATATCGGGTGCAATCCACCCTAATTTCCTTGACCCATTCAATATCTACATCCACCTTATCCATTATCTACTCCAACCTTTCTCTTCTGTTATCAAATTCTCGCTTCCACACATCTACTAACCATTGATCGTCCTTCTTGTGAGAGAGAAAGCTCGCTTTCTCATGTGGATTTTGGTAGCCAAAGGATGGCCTCAATCTTTGGATAGGTAGAATTATATGTTGTAGGGAAGTCAGTACAAAGCTTCTTTGTTCCTTCCAGAGACTGTTGTAAATCCAAGAACTTGTTGGTTGTCCGAACAGCCCGACTAATACCCATGTTCCTGACATATAGAACTCGTCAGAACCAACTCTCTGTAGTCTTTTCCAAGTTCTTTCTCTTCTCCAGTTTGTCAATCTATTCCCTGGACAACATTTGGGGTGGAGTTGTGGACGTGGAAGGCGTGTATTTAATTGAAGACCATTGTTGGATGTAATCCATCAAGGCGGCCACCTGTGCTTTAAGCTCATCTTTTGAGACCTTATCTTATTGTACCAAGTGCACCACCATAGCCACAGACTACTCAAGATACTCCACCTTCTACTCTCTAGTAGTAGTCAAGAAGTTAATGGTGGAGACATTATAATTTACTCCCTCCTAGCCTACCATCGGTGTTGCTATATGCATAGTGTGGGGTTCGAAAGCATCCATCATTACCTTGGACCTAACTTTGGGATTCTTCTCCTTCCTAGTTGAGATTTGTGCTTGGGCTAGGATAGCTTCTAGCCTCTCTCTTGGATCCTTCAGGGAAGGAGTCTTCTTTTCAAGCTGCTTCCTTAACCATTCAGGCATAGCAGATTTTTCCTTTGGCGATTCTTGATCACCATCACCTTCCTCTATCTAGATCTCTATTTTCTCAGCTCTACGAGCCCTTTCTTCAATTCTAGTGTTGTCTCCCTCCTCCTCATCAGAGTTTTGGATAAATGTGAGTTGTTTGATGGGAGACTTAGCAGGCAATCGTCCCAAGGGACTTTCTTCTATCTCAATTCCCTTTTCTTTTCTTTCTTCAATTTGTTTGTGCTCGTACACATGTTCCTCAGGTTTTTCCTCTTCTATATCTCCTTCTTCTCCATAAGGAGGTGGCACAACATTCAGCTGTTGTTGCCTTATGGGGAGTTCTACATTTTTCACTGTCCTGCTGCCTTTCTGCTCTTCTCTGGGAGGTGAACTTTCTGTCTCTTCTTCATCATCCTTTAGCTATCTAGCCATTTCCTCTTCAAGATCATCATCAAAGGTTTGTATGATGGCCTTACCACCTGTACCCTCCTCCTCATCTTCACTCTTAGAAGACCAAATTTCTTCTTCTTCATGAACCACCCTGTCGATTGGCTGGTGTTCATACTCTGGGTGCTCGTGGTATTCATCGACTTCCTCCTCCATTGCCTTTGAGGCTTATTTCTCCCACCTCTCCAATTCCTTAAAAATTAACATGGTGGCCTCCATTGCTGGCAGTCCTGTTAGAGGTTGCAAAGGCATAGCAATGGTGAGGACCTGCACTAAGGTAGCTTGAATGGTGGGGTCCATAAAGATCTAGGAGATCTTAGAGGGGATGTTCTACATGTGTCACGAGAAAGCCTCTGATAATGCAAGTGCAGGAATTGGTGTTGTCACCATTGCTAATGGGAGTGATGTAGTAGGTGATATGGTGGTAGAGGGAAGAGGAGTATTTGTGGTGGAGGAAGAGTCAATCATTATGATGGGCATGGCTAGGGGATAGGAGGTTAGATGGACTGAGATATCCACTACAGTTGGGGATGTGGTGACGATGGCTTGGGAGATAGATGTCAGGGTGGTCAAAATAGGGGGAGCCAGAAGAAGTTTTGGCTGGTCCACCTTCTCTTCCTCACCTTATTGAATTGTCAGCTACTCTGTGGCACTTCCCATTTGCTTGGGCCTCTTAGAGGGTCAACCCCCTAAATTCTTCCTTGCGTACACCTTAGGATTTGGAAACTACTTTTTTTCAATCCCTTTCCTCTTTTTTGATCTGGTGAGCGGAGGAGATTTGGATGTCCCGCCCATTGAAGTTGTAGCGACGACATCCTCTATGGCACTGGGCTCACTCTTGATCCCTTCATATGTTAGGATGACCCCTTGTTGCTTTAATTGGTCTACTTGTCCCTTAACCGATTCTTTAGTTTGGGCCATGATTAGTTTAGTTACAATGTTGAGGTCATCGAACTCTTGCTCATCCCAGTCTATTGCAGAAAATGACAGGTTGGAGATTGCATTATACCTAGGGTCCATAATGGTGCTTTCATCCTCCTCAACCTAGTCTAGTATAGGAAATAGTTGCACCCTTCTTACGAAGTATGTTGTCATCCTCATGTAGTTTCTTGCATGCACCTCTTTATCATCCTCACAGTCTACCCAAAAATATTCAACATGATGTAGTTGAGCATATTATGGTCTTAGTGCCTTTCTTACATGCCCATATGGTTCCATCCGTGGGTGAGCACTATGTAGGTAGAAATGGTACTCCGCCAATTCCTTTTCAGAATTCCCAACACACTAGAAATTTTGTAGTTTATACATCCCCTGACTGAAGGCTAAGGGATAAGGAATCCCTGCCAAATGTTTGCTGTCAAGGACTGTATGCACATGTTGTAGCTTCTGGGAGAGTTCCAATAGTCTGATCCAGTCATTGGTGTACCGGGTTAGCTTATTCAACCTTTCAGTGACACCCTATGTGTGATTATAAGTGAATTTGGTGAAATGTAAGAATAGGAAGGTGTACTACTTTAGCAATGCCCATGCATGGTGAGAGACCCTTCTCTCAAAATCCCCTCCAAGTAACCAGATGATGTGGCCAATGAAGGCATCATTCACCCTATAGTACTCCTTGAAATTCCTGAACTGTAGTTGGGGATATCTGTCATAGGCTTTTAATCTTGGTCCCGACTCTTCATCGGGTGCCATAAATAATTTGTTGTATTTCCTTTTCTCTAGTAGTGAATAGACTAGATACGAGGTCATGTAGAATTTAGAGCTCTTTTTCACATTCATAAACTACTCGTGGAAGCAGTCACTTATGATGCCTCCCTAGTAGAATGTGGCTTTTTTGGTGACATCTTCGTCCCCATGGAGGATTTGTTCAACAAAGTACACCATCCACTCTTGAAAAAATGCAGTAGTAGGGAGGCACATCGCCCTGCTCAACATGGTTACCAAGTCATGGTAATCCTCATAGAAATCATTGCGAAAGAGTTCTTGGGGAACCTTTGCAGTGCTACCTCTTTTCTCCTTGAGCTAGCATTGATTTATTAACTTTTTGTAGCCCATAGGGTTTTCGTCCAAAGTTCCCTTTCCTTCATCCATAGTGGGCATCTCCAGTTCCTCAAAGGTAGGAATGTGAAAAGTTCTCGTAATTCCCTCAACTAACATGTCAGCGAGGATGTTCCCATCTCTATCAATGATGGTTCTTGTTTGTGGTTGGTAGGCCTGCCAGAAAGCCATGACTAGTTCAAGGGAAATGAGAGATGGGGGTAAGCCTTCTGCTTTTTCTATCCCACTCTATCTGATCAATCTTGCATTGTTAGTCTTTGGGTGAACCCTGACCCTTTGTTTGAATTCATCAATATCAACATGGCCGATATTAGTGTCTATGATTTCCTTCTAGTCGGTGATGATTTTTGAATGCAACAACTCACCCCGAAACTAGAACTTCATCTGGTATTTATCCTCCTTTCCATGAGGTGTCTTGCTTGCTTTGTTTCCTTTGTCCCTCTCTATAGTCACCCCTAAGGGTCTTGCACTTGATTCCATATATCTTGTAGTCATAGACGTAATGAGTACAACCATTTGCAAAAGCATTAACGTTAGCTAAAATCATGTGAACTAAATCCAATTAGACATCATACAATTAACGAAGTTAATTTTTCTCTTTCAGATGTTGTTAGTCACCTTCTGAAGGGATTTTGGACAATTCGGGCCCAAGGGGCTAGACTTCCCTGGCAGGAATGTTTTTTTGAAAAGGAGAACAGGTTGGGGCAATCCGGGTGATTTCTCCCATCTTCATATTTTGATGGTCTAAAAGCATTTTTTTGAAGAGGGCCAAATTTGAGCATGTGGGTCGAGGTTGGTTTTCAAATTTGAGGTCATTTTGCTCAACTTTGGGGCCCCCAAAGGTTCATGGCCGGAAGGCTTTTAGGATTTCATTATTTTAAAAGGCCTAGGAGAAATAGAGTTCCAAGCTCAAAACTCTAGGGTACGAGACTTGGAAGGTCAAAAGATGACTGATAATTTTCTCTGGAATTCAAGGTGTTCAGGCCTGGGGTTGCGGGAAGGTGGCCGGGTTTCACCGTTTGGAATGGTGGTCGTTGCACAGAAACTCAACAAGAGTGACCCAATGAATTGGTCCTAACAGAGTATTTAGGGGCTGGTCTTCCATGATAAGTTTCTGTAGGAAATTGAGGGGTTAAAACCTTGATCTCATGAACACGTGTTTACTTTTCCCTTATGCATTGGATGAAGGTGGACGAAACCCCGACAGACGGAGCCCGACAGGAGCCATCGACGAATGGAAGGCCAAGACCCAGGAGGTGGGGGATGCAACCGGATGGCCGTTTCAAATGACGAAAGCTCCATGGAAGTTTGAGGACAGAAGTCCGTGGACCAAGACCCTGTGGCATGATGAATTTTTTTTTCATCATTCAACTCAAGGTGGCAAGATGTAGAGTGGACCCCAGAGGGCGGAAAGGTGTGCTCTTCTCATCATTTGGGAATGACAAAGGTAAAGCAGAGTCCCTAGGATGGAAGTCCAGTGGACTAGACCTAGAGTGGTTAGAACCAGTCTAAAGTACTGCAATTTTGAATGACCAGAAATCAACAAAGCAGGACCCAAGGTTTGGGAAGTTTGTAGCCTTCTACCATTTGAAACGACAAACACTTGGGGGAAACCCGGAAAGGGAGTCTCGGCAAGGCAGGCCCAGGAGGGTGGACTTTGTTTGTTTGTTTGCTAGGTTTGACGATGATCAACCGATGAAGATCCTGGGTAGCAAGCTCGAGATGCAATCTCGTCGTCTGAAAATTTATCATTTTCAAATTTCTTAATGGAAAAGGGATAATTTTTCTATTACTACAATTTCATCACATGAAACTTCTAAACACTACCACTTTTTTGCAAGAAATGATAACACTTGTAACAATCTCCACTCAATTGACATCAATGACAACATCTATAATTTCCTACAAGACATCCATGTGGTATGCATAAGTAATCTATCTATAACCACAATACCACCTTTACCCATAAGTTTTAGTAGGAACTAATTAGGCTACAAAAAACATAATTAAAGATGAGGTTGGAATATCACTATCAATTTATTGTTGGATATTTCTAGTAGATAAATATTTGAAGACATTTATGTTTCTTTACATTTGAACCATATATTCATTGGGATAAATGGTCACTGCACTAACATGATAGTGGTATAAAATTTATTATCATTTTACCCATAAAATGATAGCCTATGAAGTTATGTATTACCAACCTTGACCATCCTTTAGTTTCTAATTTACAAGTAGTTCTATGAGGTAATGTGTCGAGACAAATATTTTCTAAAATCCAAAGAAAAACATAACATTGATCAAATTTGTATAAAATACTAGGATGATCAACATAATTCTAATTTTATGTTTATTGTGAATTAATTCTTTTCATGGAGTGTTATCCATGCAACTAAAAATCGCACATGGAACATTATAAGATGTTGGAATCAAAACTCTATAGACCCTTGTAAATACTATCGCAAATGGGAAAAGTGGCCTATAAGTCTGTCTTCCTCAATCCTCAAGAATTGTTCTCATTTTCCATGTTTCATGTGTAAAGAAAGGCCATACCCAAATTTTTTATATTTTGCACTTCCTAAATGAAATGTAGAATGATTTATCATGCTCAAGATCAAGAGACTTGAAAAAAGTGATCATGCTCACTCCATAATTGCATAATCACATTTTTCTTTCCTTTCTGTGGTGATTGTTCCAATCCAAAGATACCAATTACAATATTTCCTTTGTTTCATAATTAATTCCAATAATTTAAACCTTGAGGACAAGGATTTTAAAATTTAGATAACATTTTAGGGATTTCATATTCTAACCTTTTATATATTATGAGCATGGTATTTGTCATAGTATAACTATTTAGTTAAAATTTTATTGTGTGGATTTATAGCACATTCATTATACCTCATAAGTTACTCATTATAAGGACATTATATTGATGTGATAAACCAAATATCATTTAGGAATAATGTTTTTCAATAAAAATATATTATTAACTATTTTCTAGGGATTATGTCCTTTTCAAATAATTGTATTCTATTTAGTAACTTTTTACATGGGAGATCCTATCAATCTTTTGTGATATCTCTCGCTACCTCCCCCCTCCCCACCTCTTCATCCTTATATTGAGATATTACAATACTACTCACTAAATATTTTACTTTATTTATATAATTAAAAAGAGGAATGATTCATCACAAAATAAATTTTACATTAAGAAAATACACGTATCTTTATTTATAATTTTTGAGTGTCTCAACTATTTTTATTTTAGACTTGATAATTATTTCTACTTAACATACATCTTCATAGTAATTTACAAAAAAATAAAAATAAAATGTAATTAAAATTGCACACCTATTATGATACATAAAAAGTAACTTAAATATATTGACAAATAAATCACCCCCACATAAATATCTAAAGAAAAGATTATCTTTTTGAATAAAAAAAAAATGTATTTATTCTAAAAGGCGTGTGATATTGCATTTATTCTCAAAGGATCATTTTGCATGCTTTAACTGAAATAGAATCCCCATCCATGTTAAAAATAAAGCATCTCGATAGGGGAAAGGACCTAGTTACCGTCCATGCTCCAATAACTATTCACTAATACATGTTAAATAAAAGTCTACTAATTTTTTTGAAATTTACCAATAGTTGTCCACTTGTATACCTAGTAGTTAAAAAAATTTGTTTAATTGGAGGAGCTTTGAAATGTTATTGTTACAAATAGTGCACGATTATTGGGACATTTGTGCATTATCTATTGGATCAATTATGTGAATTTTGTGTTGGTCAAAACGAACAGCTATTCAGATGACAACGAAAATATATTGAACGTCACCTTCAAATGACCACTTTTTGACCTTTGTGTACATAATGAATCATTTCTTATTTAGATAACTACATAAACCTAGACAATAACTATAAACTCCTAACTTTATAAAAGGAAAGTCAAATCCCACATACCATTTATCTATTTACCTCTGCACAATCTTACGCACATTCTCTTCGTGTTTTGATCTTTTCGTTTGTTTCTCCATCTTCCGTTCAATAAAGTATCTTTATGCGGGGCCACCGTCACTGTTTTTCGCGCCAATATGTGTAGCTCGCAAGTCGGAAAGCGAACAATCAAAGACGTAGGGTCTCGTGTAGTTTACATCTTGTCAGCAATCCCTGAATTACTGAGCACCTGGATAAGCAAGACTCAGATTCCTCAAGGCCTTCCCCGTTGATTTCTAGTGCGGCCAATTGAAGTGGTTTGCTTTCCGACCTCACTTATTGGTTAGAGAACAGGATAAAGTGCCTGTTCGTCTATTAAGTGAACTATTTAAGGAACTATTACCGTCACTAATGTCCATTCGACTGATCTAATGCGTGTCGGCCATGAAAAATTCATGAAGGCGTCTTGCAATAAAAGGCAGAGCTTTTTACCGCAGGTCATTCTTGGCACAGTACGTGGTGTGCTTCTCATGCGAAACACTGCATGATTATTGATTCGGAGCTAACACAAACACCTACATATATTGACGAGGCTATCTTGAGATTTTAAATGTTTCTTTATAAAAAGTTTGCCGAGATGCCTATGGTTACAGCTGAGTACAGAATACACAAGTTTATTTAACATCTACAGTATTTATTCTGCGACTCGTTGCAAAGTTCTGATGCTGACAACTTTTCAGTGTTTTATCCTCGTGCGTAAAGAGTGGTACCGCCATTCATGTTAAAACACGAGCCATTTTCATCAATGGCCCACGTACGTAAGCTACTATTGCCCTTTCGATTTGCAATTGAAATGTTTATGTGGCCAAATTGTTTATAAAAGAAATATATTATTATTGTTCTTTTTCACAACTCTCTTACGGAAATGGCTAATTCAGCTAGTGGTAAATAGTTAAATTCTATTCTATTATTCTTTATCGATAAATGTTGGGAAGGTGTCACCATTTTATTAGAAGTATAAAAAGACGTTGATTTTTCAAAAGTTTGTGAATGATAAGCATGTAGATATGTCTTGTAAGAAACATTATTATGAGCTTTAGAACATAAAATTTATGTATGCATATCCATATATAATGAGACATCCTTACATACAAAAAAAAATATTTTCTAATTCTTACTAATCAATATATGGAACACAACTTTAATAAGAAAATCTTTTGGTTTATAATATTTGTCAACTTGAAGACCTTTACTAGATCATATATGTTTGGTTTTATTATGGGCCACCATTGAAGAAATGGAGATTTAAAAAGAAAATACTAGGTGGTAATGTCTAAGTTCACTTTATCGATGATATTATCAACCATAAAGTTTTCTCACAATATTATTTGGATGGTTTCTAGGATATAACTCAATTAAAAAATGAAAGCCTCATGAAACCAATGGATCAAAATGGCAAAAACAAAGTCATATCATTATTCTAAAATACAATGTGACACTATCCATCTCACATAACCAAATGAAGGAAATAAATTAAACAAAAATTTGTTAACAAATAGACATAACCAATGACTATGAATTTACTTCAATTTTAGTTTAAGAACTAAGAATCTTGAATTCGATCATTATCAACCTACCCTCTAAATCTATTATGATACACCCACCCTCTTACACCAAAAGAATGCCTTACATTGCACAATAAAAAACTTATTTTCAAAAATCTATAATGCCAATGAATCCATTTAATTATAAAATTTTCAATAAGGAAAATATTATTAGTAACAAAATTTTATTATTCGAATACATGTGTAATGGAAAATAAAAATTTCATAGTCTTAATCTAGGTCAATCTAGTTAGATCTCTATATAAACATACAAATAAAAAACATATATAACAATAATATCTCATGAATGTAGATAATTCAAAAATAAATATTAAGTTGAAATTAAATTTAAAACATTTTTTTTTAGCTTAAGAAATGAAAATAGAAGATTTGTATATCTCAAGACTAGAAATTGAATAGCTCTCCATACACATTTCCTTAAATTCATAGGTTTATCTAGCTCAATCCATGGTTTAAGGTTGTTTCAATAAGCATAAATCCATCCTATAAGGTGTTGATTAATTACTATACATTACACACTTCTTCTTAATGTAGTGAATTCTCTAATGTCCTTATTAGCATAAGGACTATAGTATTTAAAACATCTAGGTAAGATCACTAAATTTTAATGATCATGTTCCCTTGGTTAAACCTTTTAATAAGACCAAATTTCAACTCATGGAAAGAACAAGAATGATATTCAATTAAAATATAAAAGAATTTGATTCTTCTAACTAATATGAGTTTGGTGATATTTTGAAAATCTTTTTTTGGATATTTCAACATTTGACTATATTAATAACTATCGCTATTTGAAAATACAATATTATAATTGTATATGATTTCTTGGATCTATGAAAATTCACCGCTAGCAATTCACTGTCGGAAAATTCACCACCAACAATTCACTGCTGGATAATTCACCGCCAAATTCACCACAAGCAATTCACCGCCACTGAAAATTCATAAAAAATTTGATTTATGATAATAATAAAAACGGAGGTTTGAAAGGAACATTCGTCGTACACCAAGTTATTTTAGTGTCCACGTCATAATAGACCCTTCAATCAAAAAGCGTCCACACCTATTCCATTCTCCGAAGACAAAACATAGAATTGCGAATATTCTCTATGAAAGAAAAAAGAAAGAGAGAAGGAATTTTATCTTTTGCACGTTTACATGTTCACAACCTCTAAGAGATTCCTCTATTATTGGGCGCCTGCATAAAAGTTACTCAGATTCCTCAATGTGTTCCCCGTTGATTTCTAGTGCGGCAAAGAAGTCTTAAATGTTTTATTCTTAACAGGATTTCTTGAGTTTCGGAAAATGTCTCAACGAAATTTTGGCCGAGATGCCTACGGTTAGATCTGAGTATAGAGCATAGATGTTTTTTTCACATCTGCAGTATTTATGCTGTGATTCGTTGCAAAGGTCAGCTGCTGAGGATAGTGTTGGTTTCTTCCTCGAAAATAAAGGATGAGAATCGCTGTCATGTTTAAAGAAAAGAATAATGTTCATCACTGGCTCAAAATGAAATGTTTACAGGTCCAAAATGCTTATAAAAGCAATTTTTTGTTTTTGTTTTTGTTTTTGTTTTGGGTTCCTTTTCACAATTGTAGTATGGAAATGGCTGATTGAGTAATGGAATTGGTAAATGGTAGAATAACATTTTATTTAACTTTTAATTTCTAAATAGTAGTTGGAAAAAAATAGGTTCATTTAACATGAGGGTTTAGTAATAATTTATTAAAAATAGAATGGATAAAATGCGGTGTAATGGATCTATCTTTCTCATATTTGATTAGGAAATGCGATCTTCAAATGGTAGGAATAACTTTCAACCCTAGGTGAGTTAACCCAATTGGAGATCTTGCAAATTTCCTTATGATTGAGGAAGGGGTCAAATCTGCCCAAACAACACTTTTGGGAGATAAGAATAAAATAGCAAATGAACTCAAATCTACAATGTAAGACCTCAATCATGTAAATGAAGCATAACTCTAGCAGAAACAACAAACTTCCGATAGATTTAGAGAAGGCAAGACACCTGAAAACATGTCACCAAAAGTTGTTGCTAAGTGTCCAAAAATGTCACAAAGCGTCCTTGCAAAAAAAAATTCTCCAATTTTTGGGAGCCTTTAGAGATGGATCTTAGATGCCTTTCCCATAGGTCTCACTGCAAAAATGTCAGAAATAAATCTATGATTTGAGGCTTCATGGCTTTGACAACTTTTTGTGACAACTTTGCAACTTTGACAACTTTTGTAATTTTGCACTTTTCAGATTTTCAATTGGAATCTTTTTTTCATCTATGAATTTCCACATACACAAATAGAGAGAAGAATTGTTTGTTATTAGTGAATAGGGATTTGCCTTGGTCAAACCCCATTTTTGGTAATTAAACCTTCAAATAAAATAATGATATAGAGAAGGAATGATAAAAGAACACTAGCTTGTTGCAAATCACCAACGACTTTAATGGATACCCTTAGAGGATTGTAGTCTAACACATCTCTCTAAGGTATTGATCTTGCATGAAATGGCTTGATTGGATTTTGATCTTGATGCTTGAACTAATGCGTGAATGCTTGAAACCTACATCACAATATTAGCTCCAAAAATATGCATGAACACACATAAATCTTGACATCAAGATGGGATCTTGAAAGCTATTGTAGATGCTTGATAAATCCTCTCTTCAATGCTCTTGACAATAAGATTTGCAAATGCGAAAGTTACCTTCTTTTTTATAATGTTGAATTGATAAAATAACTATGTATTTATAGGCGATTTTCTAATTTCCTAACAATTAAAGTTCAAAAGCAGAAAATTGTGACTTAAATTGGGATCATTAAAATACCACCAAAAACTCATTTTATATTGGGTTCTGGAATCATGTTGGTGGCAAGAAAAATATGGTTCCACCTAATATTGTACCACCATGAATGGAAATGAGCAAGATACAAAAAGCTACTAATGCCACATAGTGATGATACATATAATAGGATGAATTTAATTAGTATCAATTAGAGGAAATAGGTGCATCGACGCAATAAAGAAAACCACAATCCTTAAGATTTTGAATTTTATTACTCAAAACCTTACATTCATTAGTAGAGTGAACATGTACTCAATGATATGCATAAAAGAGGTTTTGTTATAGAATTTTTTTCATGTTCTTGGAGGGAAAAATATCAAGTGATCTTGGAGAAGCTTTGACATGCTACTCTCTTGATCAATAGTAGAATATGTTCCTTTCTTGTGTGACAAATATATTTCCTTTTTAGTACAAGGTGTCATACACACACAAGACTCTTTAGATTGTGATATTTTGTACTCTCCTATAAAAGAGGGTGTAAAGCCTAATGAACCTTAATCATTACTAAGACGTTTGTTTGAAGATGTCCTAGGAGTGTTTTGCATGATGAAATTGATATTAAGTGAAAGTTTCTTTTATGATTTTGTTTCTTTCAAAGGACAATAACCAATACTGATATTTATTTCTTGTGTGGTATGCTCTATAGGGACATTAATACCCTGTTCTTTAATAACACATCCTTTTCCCTTATATCCAAGTTGTTTCAAAAGCTCATAACCTCTTCCATAAAGATTTTTGATTTCTTTTAGATTTGGTGGTTTCTCATGATTCACATACTTTTAATGACTTAGCTTGTGGCAATATTATGGTAGCTTCATTCTCTTTTGTTGATTTCTATGTAATCTTGTATTCTCCCAAGATTGTAGGTGTAAAATCTAATGAACCTCAGTCATCATCCAAAAGCTTTGTGACTTCTTCAATATTCTTCTATTTTTCTTCTTGTATTGGCTTAACTTTTGTAGTTGGCATTAATGTTGTAAGATGATTTATCATTCCTTTTTCAATTTGTAAACAACTCTTAGGATCATTAAAAATTTAACATATAAACCTTGTTGTTATAAGCGTAATTCACTAGACAATGTAATGTGGAAGGCATTGCATTCGTTGCATGAATCCATTGTCTACCTAAGAGAAGATTATATGAAATATCACTAGGCATGGCACATATAGGAGTACATAATGTAACCCTACTAGCTTTAATAGGTAATGTTAACACATCAAGTGGTTTTTACCCACATAGCAAAAACCACAGATAGATAAAGAATCTTTTTGAATTTTAGTCTTTTCCACTCTAATTTTATCCAAAAAGTGTACACTACAAGCACTAATTGTCAAACCACTATCAATAATAGTACACTTAATGCCACACTTGATACCATTATTGTGAATACTAGTACTATCATCAAAGAATCATTTTTTTTTTCGCACTTGTAATTGAGGTAACTTATCTTGAGGAAATGTGATTTCTAAGTTGACCTCGAGTTCATACCACGAGTTAGGGCTACTAGATCATTTGGTTGCATGCTAGGAGTGACCACAACTTGACAAAATGCATTTTTAAGCATGTTATGGTAATTAGGTGAAGATTGAATCAAATCTCACAAGGATATCTTTTCAAGAATGTTGCAAAGTCATTCTACAAGATCATACTCCTTTCAACTATGCAAAGTAAAATGAGGAGAACTAGGCAAGATTGGTTGAGTTAATGGTAATGAAGTAGGTATGATTTTTGGTTGCCTATTTTTCCTTGTGTTATATGTATGAGAAATAGTATAATAACAAAATTGTTGTGAAACGTTGTTACTAGTGATTTGCCTTGCAAATTTTAAAATAGCTCCTAAAGGTTGTGGTTGGTGTTGTGGTGGTCCTATGATAAGATGTGGTCGAGGAGATGACTTGGGAAGTCCAATAATTATAGGAATATTATGAGGTATAATGATTAGAGGACTCTTAAGAGTTCTAATGATTATAGGACTCTTAGGAGGTCTAATAATCAAGGGGGTATAATGTTCAGAACATTAATAGACTTATTCTTATTTTGATGATCATTTAGTGAAGGGAAGTCTAATTTCACCTTATCATCTTCATCTAATGAAGCCACATTACTATTGTTTGAAGGAAATGTATCAATGCTATCACCCTCTTACATTATGATATCTTCCCTAATAGAAGAGTTTTTCAAGAGAGGGAGAAACAAGATTCTCATGATACTCAACAAGTGATATTCTAACACCAAAATGGTTTTTTCACAAATAGAAGAGATATTTGGAGAAGGGAAATTATGGTTTTCATTATTATCTAAGATTACATCCTCTTTCACTAAAATACTCTCATAAGTAGGAGATGAATGCAAACTAGGAAAGGTGATGTTAAGAAATGTGTTAATGATCTCATCCTCTTGTACCATAATATCTTCCCAAGTAGGAGATTTTTTAGGAGAGGAGCTTTCAACATTGTCATGACTCTCAATGAATATATCTTCTAACACAAAGATACCTTTCCCACAAGTATGAAAGGTATTGGGATAAGAGAAACTATGATTGTCATGACTATCTATATTTGCATCCTCTTGTATCAAAACATCTTCACAATTAGGAGCTCGATATTAGGTGATGAGTGAAGGATAGGAAATCTATAATTAAGGAATGTTTCAACAATTCATTTTCTTGCACTAAGAGACACTCATAACTAGGAAGATATTGGAAGAATGAATAACATGATTTTTAATGAGCTTTCTCTTGGCACACTTGGAAAGGGAAGATACTAACATTGTATGCCAAAAATGAAAAATAATCTATCCAACTTATGAAATGATTTAGAAATGTAAACAATTATTTTATAGATCTAATGATTTTCAATACTAAAATAAATTTGTAATTATTTAAAATCCCTAAACTAAATGGATTATTAGACTTAATGCATAAAACAAAAATTATCAAAAATTGATAGACTCAAATAGTTGTTTACCAACAGATCTAGGAAGTGTTGAAGACAACAAAAATTCTCAAAAGAGTTGGTTTTGATGGGCCCTTGAGGACTCATTCACCCAAGGGTGAATGTGTCCATGTACAAGATTTTTAAAAATATAACTACAAGTTCTGATTTGTTGTTTGTGTTCTCTATTACAAGTTGTAAACTATGGCTTATGTGATTTTTTTTTTCCGTATTTTGGTGTCCTAATGCAAATGAAATTAATGATAAATGATGAAAAAATTGAAACTTTCTGAAATGAAAATTTGACAAAATTTGTGAATGTAAATGACTGAAAATACACTAATATGCAAGTGCTATGCAAAATCAATGTAATATGTATGCATTTTTTTTGGATTTTTCATATTTTAAACAATGTCAAATACAAATTTAAAACCTCAGATAAAATGCAAACTAATGTAATTTTGACAACCCTACATTAAATGAAAGCTAATGCAATGCAATACAAACTAATGAAAATCCTAGATTTGAGGTTTTAATGATCTCCAAATTAGAAAGTTTATAGTGCAAGAATGTCGGGTTTACCAAAATGAAACAAGGAAAAATAGGTTCATTTAACATGAGGGTTCAACAATAATTTATTAAAAATAGAATGGGAAAAATGGTGTGTAATGAACCTATCTTTCTCCTATTTCATTAGGAAATGAGATCTCCCAATGGTAGGATTAAATTTCAACCCTAGGTGAGTCAACCCAATTGGAGATCTTACAAATTTCCTAATGATTTAGGATGAGGTCAAATCTACCTGAAAAACACTTTTGGGCTTGATAAAAATAAAATAGTAAATAAACTCAAATTTGCAATGTAAGACCTAAAACATGTAGATAACGCATAACTCTAGCTAGAATAACAAACTTCCAATATACTTGGAGATGGTAAGAAAATAAAAACCTATTACCAAAACTTGTTATTGAGTGTAAAAAAATGTCACAAAGCGTCCTTGTATAGAACATTTCCCCAATTTTCAAGAGCCTCTAGTGATCTGTAATTTAAGAGCTACAAATAATTTGCACTTTACTCTCAACTACAGATTTTATCCCAATCCAACAGAATTACGTGGTTATGAATCTTAACATTGAAATTACAATAAAAAGAGTTCACTAATATTTTTATCTTGATTCAAGAGGCATAAAATAATTACTTAATTATCGTAAATAGGAAACTCAAAGAATCAAAATACTGAAAGAATTGTAAGCAAAAGAGAAGAATAGAGAGACCGCGCTTGATAATGAAGTTCACTCAATTTGAGCTACGTCTCTGGGTTCTCTTCTCAATGTTCGACTGCTTTATTGATATCTCCAAGCAAAAGCCTTCTTACAATATCAAGCTTCCAAAAACCCACATAAAACTCCTCACAATCTCTCACTCTCAATTTTACAATTTTTGGTGTGCAAAAACACTTTGTAAATTTTCCTCCAAACACTCTCCAAAGTTTTCTTACAAAGGAATAAAAATTCCTCAATCACCTGAATTCCCTTCCAAAAGGCCGAACACACCTTTTTATACATAAAATAAGCCTAAAAAGGCTTAACCACCATAACAAATAAAATAACAAATACCCCTCATTTACAGACAAAAGTGACAATTTATTACTTGCATTAAGTACCCTTTTCAATTGTCCCATTGTCACAAAATATTTATTAGTCTTAATTGAATGAGAATGCACAATGTGTTCAATTCCTTGCTTAAACAAGTGATACTGATTGTGTTCCCTGTATAAGATTTCTTTTCTATCATATAAGTATGGGCTACCCAATAGAATCCCACAGCTATCAAGTGGAACCACATCAAATTCAACCTCATCTATAAACTTAGATGTTATTGCAAATCTTAAATTGCATTGCTTAGTTACTCACAATATGTTATCATTGTACACCCAACTTGATGGATAAGGTTTCCTACGTGGCTTTGTTTTCAATCCCAACTTTTAAACAACTTCTTCTAAAATTAGATTAACTTGGGACCCACTATCTATCAATGTATCAATCTTAGTGTTCTTAGAAATCACCCTTATATGATACAATTCACATGTTTTGCTATCTTAAGGAACAACATGAATTTTATAAGTAGAAGCACATGAAAAATCGGTGGCATAATCATTACCGACAAAATATTTACCTTTCAAACCCACAACTGTTATCTTTGTTTTGTCATCAGAATCTGATCCAAGACCCTAAATGACAACTACAGCCTTTCGCTTTCCTTTATGATCCTTAAACCACTTTGGTTTCAATTCCAGATGCAATTTCCAACACTTTGCATCTCCATGCCCTTTCTTCTGACAATGTGAACAAGTAGGTTTTTCACCTTCCTCTTTCCTCACAGTAGTTGCTTTCCTCTCCTTACCCTTCTTATTGCCATTAGTTTGAGGAACAAATTCCTTCTTTGAACTGAAACTTATGTTACTTTCACCTGCTTCAATATGGGTTGCTTGTACACACACTTCATCAAAGTTAGATGGATTAAACATCAGCATTGTATGTTCCAAATGTGAATGCAAACCACCTATATACTTTAATAAATTCTCTTGCGTATAAAGAGAAATGCGAAGAGTAAGTGCTTTCTTCCTAAACACCTGTGTATACTCTTGCACTGTTTGTCCTTTACCCTATCTTATATTTTTCCAATCCATAATAGCTTGTTGCATATAACCCAAAGGATAAAACTATTTCATTAAAGTACAAGTAAATTCATACCAAGATGAAATAATTTTACCATGCATAGCAAGATCATCTTGAATCTTACTCTCCCACCAAACTAATGCAGTGCTCCTATTCTAAGGTTAGCTAGCTAGATTTTGGAAGAATCATCCAAGATTAGTTGAACCCTGCAATACACTTCGATCTGCTTAAGCTAGTTATCTAGTTTTTCTACATGCAATTCACAGTTATATATAGGCAACTCAAATTTAACATCTAGTTTTAAGAAAGGTGTTTGCACAGGTTGTTTCTTTTTAAAAGAGTTAGACGAAGAAGAAGACGATGAAGAAGATGAAGAGGATAGGGATGGAGGTTCATGAGGGTCACCACCACCTCCTACTCCTTTACCTTTGTCTTTTTTCAATGAGGATTCAACTTCCTTCTTCTTTCTATCTTTTTCTTCTTTTTTCCTCTATCATTCTTGCCTCTCTTAGAAAAGAACTTCCACCATTGATTTCATCTTGAAAAAGCTTTTTGGAAACATTTATCATCAAGCTCTATAGAAATTTTTTTAGTTACCATTTTTTATCATGGAAAAGTCCTTAATTTTCCAATCTCTGGGCTAAATTTTGTAAGTGTGCCTTCTCCTTGTTTCAATTTCAACATGTTTAGCATTCACCACCTACAATTTTCCTGTTAAACAGCTCTGATACCAACTTGATCTATAATTAAAGAGCTACAAATAATTTGCACTTTACTCTCAACTATAGATTTTATCCCGACCCAACAGAATTACGTGGTTATGAATCTTAACTGTTGAAATTACAATAAAAATATTTCACTAATACTTTATCTAGATTCAAGAGGCATAAACTAATTACTTAATTATCGTAAATAGGAAACTCAAAGAATCAAAATACTGAAAGAATTCTAAGCAAAAGAGAAGAATAGAGAGATCATAGTTGATAATAGAGTTCACTCAATTTCAGCTACGTCTCTGGGTCTGCTTCTCAAAGTTGGACCAATTTATGGATATCGCCAAGCAAAAGCCTTCTTACAATATCAAGCTTCTAAAAACCCACATAAAACTCCTCACAATCTCTCACTCTCAATTATACAATTTTTGGTGTGTAAAAACACCTTGTAAATTCTCCTCCATACACTCTCCAAAGTTTTCTTACAAAAGCATGAAAATTACTCAATTACCTGAATTCCCTTTCAAAAGGCCTATATTCCCTTTTTATACATAAAATAAGCCTAAAAAGGATTAGCTACCATAATAACTAAAATAACAAATACCCAAGAATTACCCCTCATTTACAGAAAAATCCCATTACTTCTAACCCCTTTTATGGAAAATTTAAACAATCTCCCTTATTTACAAAAAACAATAACAACTATTTTTAATTTGTTGATAATGCCCTTGTCATTTCTCCATTTACGGGCTATATTGGTTTGGGTATTTGTTTTTATTATATTATTGTCATTTATTTAATAACCATTAAAGGTTATTTTAGTTATAAATTTTTATGAGATTCTGTTTTAATCCCACCAAATCCACTTGAGATCCCACAAAATCCAATCCCACCAAATCCACTTGGGATCTCACAAAATCCAATCCCACCAAATGGATTTTGTGAGATAAAATAAGCCTCCACAACTTTATTTTCTCAAAAATAAAACACGGTACGTGAATTTTTGCCACATCACCTTCACCTACCACATCATCATCCAGTCAACTACCATATCAACATCCATACAACTGCCACGTTAGCATCTAGTCAACCTTCAACTTTGACTTGTGATATCTTTTGTGTACGAGCTCAAATTTTCATGAAATGAACATCATTGGAAAGGTCTCAATGAGCTCTTTGCTTTGATTCTAATTTTGATGAATTCTGAGATGATCATTTTTTTGCCTTTTTTACCCCCCCTAGTTCGCTAGTTTGATCAATATTTTACTAAGCATAACTCTTGCATACGACCTCCTTTTGATGCAATACAATTTGCGTTGGGATCATGTCAACGAGCTCTATGCGATGAGGCTAAATCCATGAGATTTTGAGATTGTGAAATTTTTAGGTTTCCTAGATTGACCTAGATCATCTAGAGATGGATTTGGGATTTCTTTTCCCATAGGTTTCACTACAAGAATGTCATAAATACATTTGGGATTTGAGTTTTCATGGCTTTGAAAACATTTTGTGACAGATTTACAACTTTGACAACTTTTGCAATTTTGCAATTTTGAGATCTTCAATACCAATCCTTTTTTCACGTATCAACCTATAGATACATAAAAAGAGGGTTTTTTTTGGTGAATAGTGGTTTTCCTTGGTCAAACCCCATTTTTTTATTAAACCTTGAAATGAAATAATAATAATGAGAAGGAATGATGAATGAACACTATCTTGTGGTAACTCACCAAACCCTTTAATCTTTGTCCTTGGAGGATTAAAGTCTAACACATCTCTCCAAGGTCTTGATATTTAGTGAAATGGCTTCATTGGATGTTGGTCTTGATGCTTGAATGCTTAAAACCTACATCACAATGTTAGCTCCAAAAACATTGATGAACACACGTAAATCTTGACATCATGATAGGATCTTAGATGCTATTGAATATGCTTGATAAATCTTCTCTTCAATGCTCTTGGCAATAATATTTTCTCATGTGATTTAGTTGCCTTCTTTTTCCCAATGTTGAATTGATAAAATAACGATGTATTAATATGTGATTTTCTAATTTATTGACAATTAAAATTCAAAAGAAGACAATTGCAACTTGAATTGGGATCATTAAAATACTACCAAAAACATATTTTAAATTGGGTTCTAGAATCTAAAGGGGACCCATTCATGCTTGGGCGAATGGGTCCTAGGACTTAAATCCATGACACAATTTTCAAGGTGTTTAATTTGATGTTTGAAATTATTTAATACAAGTTTCCCTCTTGGAAAACAAGACTATCTAGGCATTTAAATGCTTAATTGGGACAACTAGAGATCTCTTTAGTAAGATTTTATAAAAGATAAATAGGTAAATATATCTTGTTTTGAACTTTAGAAAACATAACTTTTGGACGACCACCCAAAAAAAAGTCTATAAATGAGACATCTCTAACAACAATATATAAGTATATAAAATATTCTCTAACCTTAAATATATGACCTAATTAATAAAGACCATATTTTAACATAGCCTAAAACCATGAAGACTCAACTAGTTGAGAAAGGTGTAATGCAAAAGAAAAATCACCATTATGCTCTAAAGCAACAAAAATTCAACCAATAAAGCTAGAACAATGTAGAGTTATCATAGTCCACCACAAATCTCAATTTGAATAATGAGGAAAAATGTTGACCTACCAACTTTGCTTGTACAATGATTGGCATACCCATAGATGAGCCTAACGTATTTAAATTAGATGTCAGTGTTAATGTCTCACCTCCAATAGCTATTTAGCTTACCATTTAGAGTTCCAAACAAGATAAAATGATTAAAATTTTATGACACTCTATTGCACTCATATCCTTGACCATTAACTAAGAAAAACAATTGAAATCCACTTCAATTTCCAATGCAAAGAAAAATATCCTCCAAATTGTATTGGACAACATCTAGAACACATCCTTAATGAGAAGCTCATTTGGTTTTTTAGTTTATGCTAGTTCTAATACATCATCCAAACCTATCATACACTTGGTTTTAATATAGGTTACTACCAAAGAATTCACAATATCTTAGAATCATAGATCATATTGAATCTTCACAAAAAACTAGGTAGAAATAGGATTTTTTTAGATAAAAGGAAAAAGCCTGAATATTATTAATATTATAAAAGTGGAAGATTACATGTAGAGAAAATTATTTACAAAATTTTACAAAATATATGTGTGGACAGGGGACCAAAGTAGAACACAATTCTTCAAATACTAGAAACATAAACAAGAGAAGGTCAAAACAAAATTTAAGGCTCAAGCCAAAGTGTGAGAAAAATAGAGAGTATATTTTTAAGTAGGGGATAGGTTGAAACTATTGATACCATAGGAGGGGTGGTATTGAAATCCACAATCCATTAGAGATATACAATGGACTCTACATTATTTAACTTTTTTTAGAAGCATATACATGTATGTGCTAGAGCTCAAAGTTGAGTTGTTAATACTATGTGAAAGTTTTTGAGGAATGGAAGCCATTCCACTATAGCACCCTCCTCTCACACAAAGATGGATGTCACACAACCTTAGAATTCCAAACCCCAAGTATGCTACTTCTAGAGTAGCCTCAAGATCACCTACATTGTATTTTTGGAACAATTTTTTATTTCACAACTATCATCGACTCCTTTTATTCTCCAAGGTCTAGAAGGGAAGCCACAAATTATGACATGATATCTTTTTTACCCTATAGTGCTCTATGTCCCTTAGGAAATAAACATTGAGTATCATATTTACCACTTTTATATCCCTTTATGTGGGGTGTTTCATAATCACCTTCAAATGTTGGTTAGTGAAAAAACCAACAAAATCTATCTAACGCCTCAAAAATGAGAGAAATATTAGGTTTTCCATGATGAAACTGATACTAACCAACTATGATGAAAGAAGTGTGGTGAGGTTATCACCCTACCACTTTAAATAGAGAAAGTTCTAGGTGGAGGAAATTTATTTACACATTTATATCCCATGAGAAGAAATATTGGTGTGGCTTCAAAGCACTTAATTACCATTTTGGCACATGCCAACATTCCAAAAAATTATAATGTAGCCACCTAGTAGAAATTACATCTCACCTAAGAAGTACAATGTAGCCACCAAGTGAAAATTGTTTCTAGATTATCTTCCCGTTAATAGAGATATTGAAATGAGTACAAATTGCTTTACTCCCTCTTTAGTATAGGACAACTTACCAATAAAATTAATATGCCATCACTTAGTCATAACTAACTGGAACCTCTTTAAAAGGTGGTGTGTGTAATGATGATGATATGATATCACACCCACTTTCCAAGATTCCACTACAGGATAACCCTAGAGATCTCAATGCGAAAGAGAAAGATATCTTGAAATAGGGTTGTCCTAGGGACTGAATATGATCTAATGATGGGTTCACCACCAAGTTTAAACTTGGAAAAGACAATAAAATGCAATATGAATTGAAAAATACTAGTTGAATGCAAACTAACACTAAGTGACCTAGAAAGCTGAATGAAATGCAACAAAAAACTATAAAAATGAATGTGTGCAGGTCTAGAAATTTAGAGAAGGTAGAATTGAGGTATGGAACACTAGAAAATATGATTTTACTACTAACCAGGACTCCTTTGGAAAGTTGGGTGAATCAGTCAATTTTTTGGAAAATTGTGTAGGAATAGGTTTCAGAAAAAAAGGGTATTTGAATCTGCAAAATCTTGAGAAACTGGCTATAATTGGGACTCATTTTCCAAAAGTGGTGAATTAGTCCAATTGGACTTTTCTACAACTTCAAAAGTTGATCCTAGTCTTCTCTATCTTCTTTTTCCTTCTTGATAGGTTTCTAGATCTGAATCTATGATTTCCAACCTTTAGGTCTTCTCCAAGGTTCTCTAAAGCTTGATGACAACTTTGACAACTTTCAATGATTTGCAACTTTTCTCCAATCTCGTTCCTTAGGAAAAATGCAAACTAAACCTATAAATCACACACAAAGGAGAGGGAAATTTTTTTTTGGGTTACTGGATAAGGGTTTTCCTTCGTCAAACCCCTTGTTGGTGATTAAACCTTGAAATGAAAGAAAATATGAATGGAGAATGATGAATGAACAAATAAAAATGTTGCAAATCACCAAACCTTAGCAATAAGGTGTTGGAAATATGCCTAAAATGGTTGCAATGGATGTGGTACTTGACTCTTGCTTGAATGATGTTGATCTTGAATAAAACACTTGCTTGAATCATAAACTCTACATCAGAATTGTTAGCACAATAATAAACATGATATATGAAATCTTTGACATGATGATTGATGCTTGAACAATACTATAAAATTATTGATAATATATCTTTTAATGATCTTGAATGTTCTTATGAATGCTTGTGAACACTTGATTGCTTCTTAGATTGCTACCTAGGTGAGAATATGAGTGAAAGAAACTTGTATTTATACTCAATTATGCAAGAATTTGCAAAATTACAACACTACAAGATGACATCAGATCAAGGAGAATAAAATCCCACCAAAAAATTGAATTAAATTTGATTTTGGGCCACATGAGACTTATTCACCCAAGGTGGCGAATGATTCCCATTAGACATAATGTATGGGACCAAAAACCAAAAGTGCTTAGAAATGTGTGAAAACTAGTTCGAGACCTAAAAATATAGGTGGGAACCATTATCCCAAGGTGGAAAATGAGTTCCATGTCACTAAATTTGGGCCACACAAGCCAAAAACACCTTCATTATGATTAGGTAATGATTGGTGTTAGGATTATCCTAAAAAAGATGCAATAAATGAGGCTTGTGGAGGCAAAATAGGGCCAAATAAAGCATAAGAAAGCCCAATTATTAATGATAATCCTAGAAAAGTGTGAAAGTGTGTTACAACACTTTACAACATTTCAAATAAGGAAAGATTAATGTTTATATTGATTAAAGAGCTATTTATTAGGTTCAATTATTTGACAAGACCTTAGAAAAGTGTGAAATTGAGTTAAAAACTTCACAACACTTTAGAAAGGTACCATTAAAATCCATTTGTTCACAAGGGCCCAAGACCTAATGTGAATGTGTTAACCACATGATTGCAGCACTAAATCAAGGGAACACTAATCCTAACTCACAAGGATGGCCTAAACAAGCCAAGAAAAGTAGAAGGGTGACTTTTTTTGTGACTCCATTTAGGCCTTACTTTAGTTATAGGATGAACTTGCTTCAAACTCACACTAAAGTAGATAAGCATGCATCAAGAGGCGTACACGCACGTACCTATTCTAGTAAGATGATATGATAATGATCAAGAGGGGTGATCAAGCCCCAAGGATCAAGATCCCATGACAAACCAACATAGACACAAAAGGACACACATGAGAATGATATAAAGAGAAAAACAAAGCACAAGCATAAACTTTCAAAGATAAAAAAAAAGAGAAAAGATAAAAGAGAGCCAAATCAAGCTTCGATCATTTGTCCATCACAATCTAGATTAGATCTAGGCTATTTGTCTGAAAAATGCATACTCACTCTAAGGTAGCAGAACTCTTGGATGTGCGCTAGGTGAGAAGTCCAAAAAGATGAGAAACATATAGTCATGGTTAGTATGTACTCATACACACATGCGAGTGGCTATGGGGAAAGTCATTCCTTGGTCAGGCTTCCCACACAAACCATACCAAAGTTATACCTCTTGTTAACATCAATAAGGCGCCACACAAAAAATGGTTTTCTAGCTTCATGAGACAAGCAAAACTTTGTATGCTTGGAGCTCATGAACAAACAACAATGTTCAAAAGAGTCTTGCTCAAACAAAGAAAAATCCTTTAGGGTCAACATGGAAGAGACATGAATGTCTCGAATCCTTACATCATCCCCAAAAGGGAAACACAAAAAAAATGAAAAAGAGATAAAGAAAAGGCAAAGGAAAATGCCTTTGGGTCAATATGGGAGAGACATGAATGTCTCGATGCCTTGTGTCATCCCTGAAAGGAAAACACAAGACAAATGAAAAAGAGATAAAGAGAAGGTAAAGGAAAAAAATATTTTGGGTCAACATGCAAGAGACATGAACGTCTCAATGCCTTGCATCATCCCCAAAAGGAAAACACAAGACAAGGAAAAAGAGATAAAAATTGTGAAGTAAGAGATTTAGAACATAGATAAGAATGAAGGTGTAGATAGAGGAATAACACAAAGAGAGGGAGAAAATCAAATAGAATGTCACGAGGGATAACATTACGCACATACAATCTAAAGAAACTGAAAAGGAAAGAAATAATGCAAAAGACTAAAGGTACATGCGAGTCAACCTACTAGCAGGTCATCCACATCATAATCATGTTCTTTGTATACCGAAGGTGGGAAAATAGGAAAAGGGATAATAGCAAGTTCCAAACTAGGAGAAGCACCATGTTCAACACTCTTTGTAAGAGATTTTTCATTTAATCTCATGGGAGAGGAAAACAATGTATTCAATTCACTAAGCACCTCTTCATCAATTTTAGCAACATCATCATCATCATAAAAGTTAATCACAATAGGAGGTCAAAGGATAATGTCCATGGAATATTTTGACTCTTGTTGTGGTTTTTGTATTAGATTGTTTAGTTTTAGGATAGGGGTAGAGTCGTCATGCATTGCTTCATTCAAGTTTGGATCTTGATTTTCATTATTTAATTATTCATGTAACCTGCAAGCAAGGGAACAATGTACATGCCTACACTCTCTCACACCTTGGTTTCTTTTAGTTTTGTTTTAAGGTTGTGCTTGTGTAGGATCAGGTTGATCAACCAAAGATTTATTTTCTTCCATAAGGGGAAGAATAGAAGAAACCATGAAAGGTTGTTCAACCACTTTCTCTTTGACTTTGTATACATGTTAAATTACTCTAGGAGGTGTGGTGGGGTTGTTTCCATTGTCTCTTGGTACTTTGTACAAGGTCGGTGAAGGTTTTGTTTTAAGTTGGTCTTAGTTGCTTGGGACTTGTTTAGGTTCAAGCATGGTTTTGTCAAGGATAGTAGGCTCAGATGTGGATGGGGACATGTTTTGGAGCGATAATTGTGTTATCTTCTTTGCCTTGAATTTTTGATGTGACAAGAAAAAGAAGTCTTGTCATGGATTTATAGGTTCCATGGGCTTGGGAAAAAAGGAACCTAAGGAAAAAATTCCTTTGGATAACAAAAGGTTGAATTCACTATGGTGGACAGTGAATATTTCAGTTTCATTTGAGGGAAACTTTAAGAATTTATCTACCACCAATGGGACAAATTTCATGGAGTGAAGCCATGGGTGGCCTAGCTTCACATGACATTGGTCTGAATACGTGATGATGGAGAATGAGATATCTAATATTTTTCATCCTATTTGGAATGGTAAACTGATCAATCCTATCATAGGGAAAGAAAAACCATTATGTGACTTGATCCATGCTTTTAGTTTATCATATATATCTTGACAAAGCTAATGCAAAACTAAGAATTCCTCGGTGATCACTTTCTCTCCACATGTGGGATCTATTAATATGCCATTAGTGGGTTTGTCATAGATACAATTGGCTATGTAGAGAGTACCATCAAAACCATGTTTAAGTATATCCTTAAAGGAGAAAGCAATATTGAGAGGGTTCTTAGTTCTATCCTTATGATGGATGATGTCTATCACTCCTGCCATTTCATCTATAGGATTATTATCGATAGGATCATTTTGAATAGGATCATTATTATCATCATCTGTGTAAAAATTCATCACATCATTCTTTGTAGTTTCACTAGATTTCACAAATGAAATATTATATTTTTGCATGGGGTTACTGAAGATTTCCAAGTTTTGGTTAGGAGGGCAAACAGACTTATTTCCTTGATCACTAACACCTCCAATGGAAACATGACCAGAATCAATGAGGTCTTGCACAAGATGTTTATGATGCTTGCAATGTTCCGTGTCATTTCCATTTTGTTAGTGATAGTGACAATAAGAATTTGATCTAAATTTTAGTGGTAGTAGCTTATTAGGATCAGGTGTTTTCCACTAAAGGTAAGGTAACCATTTTCTTTTCTAAAAGTTGGGACATTGTGTTATGAAGTGTATCAGGTAAGGCAGTGAATTGTCTTCTCGGGTCACCATAGATAAATGGTATTGTGGCTTTAAAAGCAGCTACTTGGTTATTGGCATTCCAAGTTATTTGTTGAGGGGGATTAAATCAAAGGAACCCTTTATTTTGTTTTCTAAAAGGTTGTGAATTTTTTTGGTTTACGGGTTTGAATTTTTCAGTTCTACTAAAAGTGGAATTTGTATTGTGAATAGCAACCAAATTTTGATATTCATGAAGGGCAGTACACAAGTGCATGAAAGATAGGAATTTCATTATGGTGAGTTTGTCTTGAGTCTTGCTTTAAAAAATTTCTATGAACATCTTTTGAAGGTGAGATAAAATAAATTATCTTTTCTTCTTCTTTTTGCTTACATCTCATCAAATCGGCCAAGGTCATGTTAGGAGTCATGTGCACTTGGAAATGGTCTACAAATGCATCAAAAAGTTCATTTAACGAACCAATTGATTTGTTCAGTAAAGAGGAGAACCCTTCCTAGGCGGTGTCTTTCAATGATCTAGGAAAAAGCTTAGCCAATAGTTTATCATCAAGGAAAAAATCACTACATAAGACAATATAAGCATTAACATGGTTAGAAGCATCTCCCTTGCCTCCATATTTTTTAAATCTAGGAACCTCTACACCTTGTGTCATCGATGTTCATAATATCTCCAAGGACAATGGATTGCTTTTGACATAATATGTAGGTGGACCATTTTGATTTTGATTGATGGTGGAAACTTGCTTTTGGAGGGATGAAATGGTTTGGAAGAGTTGATTAATGATAGGGTCATTACTTGTACTAAGAGATGGAAATGACAAAGGAAAATGGGTGTATGTGTTTGTAGGACAAGTGAATGGAATGATTATAAGTGGTAAGGTGGTAGGAGATATAACGTGTGATGCCACATAGGAACTAGGGATGCTAGCAGGAATACCCAAGGAAGGGGTCACATTAATAACTTGTTGCATTATTGATGTGACTTGAGAATTGGTATAGGTAGGTATTGAGGAAATTTTTATGGGAGGAGGAATTTGAGTTCCTCCTTGGCTTGTGACATTATTTGTAGGAATAGGACAACTAGTATTTAGAGTGAAATGTTTTCCAAAGATTTTCACTATGTTTTTCACACAATCAAGCCCTTCTTCACTTTAAAGTATCTAATGAATGTAACTATCTATAGTAGGGATGGTAATAGTTGAAATGTTGTCACTTTTCACTTGATTTTGTAGGTTTTCTAGGTCCTCATGAATTTTAATTATGTTCTCTTGCAAGAGACTATCATTCCTTATTTCAACTTTCATACTACTTGAAGGAAAAGAGTTGTTAAAGGTATTGTCCATGCCTAGTGTACTAGTGTCAATATGAGTGAAAGAGCTTGATAACCCAAGATCCAAAATGATTGTACTATCATGGGATGACATGAGTTTCAAACTTAGTCTCACTATAGTATTAGCAATAGGACACCAAATACTCATACTAGGGCTACTAAATGCATGATGAATGTAAATGTGATATAAGCTAAGAAGAATGAAATGCTTATAACAGAAAATATGGAAACTGAAATAGAAAGATAATAACAATAAATAGAAATTCAAAAGGTGAATTGTAAATGCTCAAAAATGAAGTGCAGTATCTGCAGAGGAACTAATTCACCTAGGGTGCCTAGTAAGTCCTAGTGATGATTTAAAAAAAAATAAAAAAATTTCAATTCAATTGTATGATCTTTATGTTTTATGATATATACTTGAGATGCAAATGTAGATTTTGGATGATTTTTGATGAAATTAAGTGCAAAAATGCAAGTTAAATTAGTTTTCACTAATGCAAAATTTGAAACCCTAGAATGCAAATTAACCAATGTAAATCTTAATGCAAGACAAATCAAAATTATGATGTTCTAATGTCAGATTCACTAGAATGGAACCTCTTAAAAAGGCGGTGTGTATAATGATGATGATATTCTATCACACCCACTTTCCAAGATTCCACTCAAGGATAACGCTAGAGACATCAATGCAAAAGAGAAAGAGATCTTGCAATGGGGATAACCTAGGGACTAAATATCATCTAATGAGGGGTTCAACACTAAGTTTAAAGTTGGAAAAGACAATGAAATGTAAGATGGAATGAAAAACCCTAGTTGAATGAAAACTAACACTAAATGTCCTAGAAAGATGAATGAAATGAAACATAAAACTATAGAATAGAATATGTGTATCTGGAAATCTTGAGAAAGAAGAATGGAGGTCTAGAACACTGGAAAATATACTTTTGCTGTTGACTAGGACTCATTCACCAAGATGGGTGAATGGGTCTAGTTTCTAGAAAATTGTACAGGAACTTGGAATCATTCGCTAGAAGTGGCGAATTAGTCCAGTTGGCCCTTTCTACAACTTCAAAAGCTGATCCTTCTCTTCTCTATCTGATCTATCCTTTCTGACTGATTTTCAAATCCAAATCTCTAATTTGTAACCTGTAGGTCTTCTCCAAGGTTCTCCAAGGCTTTATGACAACTTTGACAAATTTGGACAATTTGCAACTTTTCTCCAATCTTTCTCCTTAGGAAAAGTGCAACCTAAACCTACAAATCATGCACAAAGGAGAGGGAAAAATTTTGTTGGATTAGTGGATAGGGTTTTTCCTTGGTCAAACCCCTTGTTGGTAATTATACCTTGAAATGAAAGCAAATATGAATGCAGAATGATTAATGAACAAATAAAAATGTTGCAACTCACTAAACCCTAGCAATAAGTTTTTGCAAATATGCTTGAAATGGATGCAATGGATGTGTTTCTTGACTCTTGCTTCATTTATGTTGATCTTGAATGAAATACTTGATTGAATCATAAACTCTAGATCAAAATTGTTAGCACAATAACAAAAATGATGTATGAAATCTTTGACATGATGATTGATGCTTGAGGAATGCTCTAAAATGATTGATAATATGCCTTTGAATTCTCTTGAATTCTCTTGAATTCTCTTGTGAATGCTTGTGAACACTTGACTACTTCTTAGATTGCTAGGTGAGAATATGAGTGAAAGAACATTAGATTTATACTAAAAAATAATATATGAGACCAAAAACCAAAAGTGCTTAGAAATGTGTGAAAAATAGTTTACGACTCAAAAATATAGGTGGGAACCTTTCACCCAGGGTGGTGAATGAGTCCTAGATCACTAAATTTGGGTTGCACAAGCTAGAAACACCTGAATTATGATTGGTTAATGATTGGTGTTAGGATTATCCTTGAAAAGATGTAATAAGTGAATCTTGTGGATGCAAAATAGGGTGAATTAAAGCTTAAATGAGATTAATTATTAATGAGAAGCCTAGAGAAGTGTCAAAGTGTGTTACAACACTTCAAATAAGCAAGATTAATTTTTATTTCAATTAAAAAGAGGTTTATTAGGTTCAATTGTTTGATAAGACCTTAGAAATGTGTGAAAGGGAGTTACAACACTTCACAACACTTTAGCAATATACCATTAAAATCTATTAGTTCACAAGGACACAATACCTCATGTGAATGTGTTAACCACATTGCAACACTAAATAAATGAAACATTAAGACTAACTCACAAGGAGGGCCCAAACAAGCCAATAAAATTAGAAGGGTTAATTTTTCCATGACTGCATTTAGCCTCCACTGTAGTGAGAGGATGAACTTGCTTCAAACTCACACTAAAGTATATGAACATGCATCAAGAGGGTTCCAAGTGTACCTATGCCAGTAAGATGAGATGACAATGATCAAGATCCCCCAACAAACAAACATAGGCACAAAAGAACACACATGAGAATGATATAAAGTGCAAGAAAAAATCACAAGCATACTCTATCAAAGATGAAACTTGAGAAAAGATAAAAGAGAGACAGATCAAGCTTCAACCCTTTTTCCATCGTGATGTCGATCAGATCTAGGTTGTTTTTCCAAAAAATACATTCCCACTCTAAGACAATGAAACTCCTAGCTTTCCACTTGGTGAGGCATTAAAAAAGGTGAGAAATATACACTCATGGCTGGTATGTACTCACACACACATGCGAGTGGCTATGGGGAAAGTCATGCATGAGTTGGCCTTCCCATTCAATCCATACCAAAGTTATACCTCCTAATAACTTTAATAAGGCACCACACAAAAATCATTTTTGAGCTTCATGAGACAAGAAAATCTTTGTATGCTTGGAGCTCATGAACAAACAAGATGGCTCTACAGGCATGCAGTATGTGTTATGTAAGGTGGCCTCATAAATGCAAAATGAAAAATGAAAAGAATTTTCACGAGAGGTGTTTAACTTAGGGAACATCACACATAATTTCTCCAAGAGAGCACCAATCAAAGAATAGAAAATTTGCAACTTACGGGATGTAGTGTGTCACACCAAGCCACTAAGAGGAATGTAATATGCTAAGATAGATCACACTGTTCAAGGAAATTACACCCAATGTTGTCCACAAAGTGAAAAATGCATTGTATGAAATAAGAACACTACACTAATAATGATGAAAAATAAAAATGCCAATGTATACCCTCACTTTAAGGAAATTTCTAAACACCATACTATGAGCAATTACTTTAAAGTAGAAAATGATAAATGCAAACAAAGAAGACATGAGATCCAACTTAGAAAGCACTATGCCAAGTCATATTTTTCTAAATTAAGTTGAATCATGTAATAGAGAAAGAAAAGAGAGGGGTTTCCCCCAAAATTAAAACACCAAACACATAAGGGATCTATGGATTTGCGGTCAGTATGCTCTTGCTACAATTTTTTTAGAGAGCTCAAAACTATCATCATCCCCCAAATACACATAGAACTTGAAGAATGACACAAAGAGAGTGATAACAAATAAAAATCCTTTTGGGTCAAAATGGAAGTGACATGAATCTCTTGATGCCTTGTATCATCATGAAAAGGAAAACACAAGACAAATGAAAAAGAGATAAAAAGTGTGAAGTAAGAGATTTATGACATAAAGACCAATGAATGTACAAATAGAGGAATGTCACAAAGAGAGAGAGAACATCAAATAGAACATCACAAGGGATCACATTACACACATGCAATCAAAAGAAAATGAAAAAGAAAGAAATAATTCAAAATACTAGTAAGGCGTATGTGAGTCAACCTACTTGTAGGTCAGCCACATCCCAGTCATGTTCTTTGTATACTGAATCAAGAAACTAGTCAAAGGGACAATAGAAAGTTCCAAACTAGGAGAAGCACCAAGTTCAACACTCTTTGTAAGCTATTTTTTGTTTAAGCTCATGGAAGAGGAAAACAATGTATTCAATTCATTGTGCACCTCTTCGTCAATTTTAGCAACCTTGTCATCATCATCCAAGTTGATCACAATACGAGGTTGAAGGATAATTTCCATGGGAGAGTTCAACTCTTGCTGTGGTTGTTGTATTGGATTGTTTTTTTTTGGGATAGGGGTAGAATCATCATGCATTGCTTTAGTCATGTTTGGATCTTTATAGGTTCCATGGGCTCAGGAAAAATTTCCTTTAGATGACAAAGGATTGAAGCCACTATGGTGAACAGTGAATATTTCATTGTCAAAGGGAAACTTAAAGCATTTATGTACTACCGAATAGACAACTTTCATGGAGCAAAGCCATAGGTGGTCTATCTTCACACAAAATTGGTCTGACTGTGGGATGATGAAGATTGAGATATCTAATATTTTTTGTCCTATTTGCACTGGTAATGTGATTGATCCTATCGTAGGGCAAGAAAAGCCATTATGTGTCTTGATCCATGATTTCGGTTTATTGTATATATTTTGATAGAGTTGATGCAAAAGTAAGAATTACCTAGTGATCACATTCTCTCCAAGGGTGAGATCTATTAATATCCCATTAGTGGGCTTGTCATAGATATGGTTGGCTATGTAGAGAAGACCATCAGGGGCATGTTTAAGTATATGCTTAGAGGGTGATCACACAAAGCTAGTTTACAATTTCTAGGAGATTTTGATTTTTGCTAAAATCACATATTTTTAGAAAATATAATGATTTAAGCCTTAAAAGGTTCCATTTAAAGATTTCCAATTGAACAGGGTTTGATCAAACTACCTTAGATCAAACCTCGTTGGGGGTATGTGTAGGAGCATGATAGGCCAAAAAGTGGCAATATGATGGGTATGTGGTTGACGACTATTTTTTTACCCAAAATTGATGAAATGAAAATGGTTTTTAAAGGAGATTCTCAGCTTTCCACCAATATAAATTATGCTTTACTTTGATTTTAATAAGTAATTATTGTTCATTTTCTATTCAAATTATGACTAAAGTCTTGATTGATAGGTTGATTGAAAAACATCTATAGCTTTCAAATGGTATCACATTTTTTGAATTTAAAACATGCGTCACATTCTATGCTTCACATACTATAGGATTAAACAAAAAAATTGAATTTCATGAAGTTTTGACCAAGTTAAGTGGTCAGAAATAAAAGTTTTTATATTTTTTAAAAATTGTAATAAAAATTCATATTTAATTATTTACTTGAAAAAATTACAAAAAAATATTCATCACATCGGGCATGAGTCCTCTACTTAAATCTAAAATATTATAAAATAATATTATCATTTTATTGTGGTTAGGTGGTCAGACATCTACTTCTTATTTTTTCCCCAAATTTAAGTACCATTGCATTGAAATTTCAAATTTTCACCAAATAGATTTTTTTTAAACAAACCTAGTAGTTTAGAAACTACATTCAATTTTCTACAGATTCTATTCTTACATATTTTGAAATTATATAGATAACTTATTCAAATTTTTACGTCAAGTTGCCTAACTCTGATTTTTCTAATTTTTTTGCCACTTAAGGGCCTATTTTTGCCATGATGATCTTGCACATACCCTTTAGATAGAACCCTACTAGTTTTAAACCATACCTATAACGAGTCTCCTTTACACCTATCAAAATGTTGATAAAAACCACTTTTGATTTACCTTTTGGGGGATCAAATGAATTCATTTAATTTTTATTTTTGTATGTATGTAGTCCTTATTATAAGCTTGCCAAAAAGTATAATTTTAAATAAATTTAATTTTATTATTATATTTATTTTTTATTTCTTGTGAATGTAGGGTTTTCACAGAAAATCAAGCTCTTTTTTCTACACATGTGGAAAATAAGTAAATTATCAAAAAAAAAAAAAAATTAAAATATGAGTGCACCAGATATTGAAGTCCTTGATCCAACAAAAATAAATAAAATTGAGTTTTGATACATACAAGAAAAGTTACACATTATACAGTCGCGCTATGTCTAAGTTGTAATTGGTTTGACTTCACAACTTTATTAAAGAAAAAAAATTCAATAATAAACTATCTAACCAAGTGGAAGCACTAGATATAAGAGTTAAAGATCTAAATTTGAGAGAATTAGAATTTTATCCTTCATGTAAAAAAAGTTATGTGTTATATGGTGAGCGTCACTTTTGAAAAAATGTTATTTTTTGAAAAAAGCTAGTTTTCGAGGGAGATGGAAAAAGAAGTGCAATCTGATTCCAAAAATTTTGAAAAAAATATATTTAGAATCTAAAGACAAAATTTCATGAAACTCTAGTTTGCATCATCTCCAAATTCCTCACGGTTTAGTTGCTATAGGTAATCGAAAGTGAAGATTTAGTTAAAAAATTATTTCAATGTCCCATTTGGCCTAAAATTGTAAACCACTATTGTGGGATCGCCCTAGAGAAGAAAGAAATATCAAGAGGGTTCTTAGTTTGGAACTTCTAAGGGATGACGTCTATCACTCCTACCATTTCATCTATAGAATTATTATCAATAGAATCATTTTGAATAGGATCGTTGTTATCATCCTTAGTTTCAACATTCATCACATCAGTTTTTGTAGTTTCGCTGACTTTGACAAATGAAATATTATGTTTTGGCATGGGGTTAGTGAGGATTTGAATGTTTTGGTTAGGAGGGGCAACAAACTTATTTCCTTGATCACTAACACCTCCAATGGAAAGACAACTAGAATCAATGAGGTCTTGCACAAGATGTTTAAGACACTTGCAATCTTTCATGTCATGTCCATTTTGTTAGTGATAGTGGGAATAAGAATTTGATATAAAGTTCAAGGGGTAAAGGCTTATTAGGATTAAGTGTTTTTATTGGAGGTAAGGTACTCATTTTCTTTTCTAAAAGTTGGGACATTGTGTTATGAAGGGTATCAAGTAAGGGAGTGAATTGTCTTTTCGATTCCCCATAGCTAAAGGGTGTCGTGGCTTTAATGATGGCTACTTGGTTATTGGAATTTTAATTTGTTTCTTAATGGGGGTTAAATTGTAGGAACCATTTATTCTATTTTCTAAAAGGTTGTGAATTGTTTTGGTTTGCGGGTTTGGATTTCTAAGTTTAGCTAGAAGTCGACTTTGTATCGTGACTACTAACCAAATTTTGATAATCATAGAGGCAAGTACACAAGTGCATGAAGGATGTAAATTTAATCATGGTGAGCTTATCTTGAATCTTTCTTTGCAATTTTTTTGTGAACATCTTTTGAAGGTGAGGATCAGGAACCTTGACATCAATTTGGGAGTTATAAAGTGATTGGTAGCATGAGATAAAATCAATTATCTTTTCTTCTTCATTTTTCTTACATCTCGTCAAATTGTCCAAGGTCATCGTAGGATTCATGTGCACTTGGAAATTATTTACAAATGCATCAAAAATTTCATTGAATGAACTAATTGAATTGTTTGGTAAAGAGGAGAATGATTCCAAGGTGGTGTCTTTCAATGATCTAGGATAAAACTTAGCTAACAGTTTATCATCAAGGACAAAGTCACTACATAAGGTAGTATAAACATTAACATGGTTATAAGGATCTCCCTTCCCTCCATATTTCTCAAATCTAGGCACCTCTACACCTTGTGGCATCAATGTTCACAATATGTCCAAGGACAATGGACTGCTTTTGACATAATATGTAGGTGGATCATTTTGATTTTGATTAATGGTGGAAACTTGCTTTTGGAGGGATGAAATGGTTTGGAAGAGTTTATTAATGAGAAGTTAATTACTTATACTATGAGATGGAAGTGACAAAGGTGAAGGGGTGCATGTGTTCGTAGGGAAAGTGAATGGAATGCTTATAGGTGGTAAAGTGGTAGGAGATATAATATGTGATGCTACATAGGAACTAGGGATGCTAGTGGGAATACCCAAGGAGAGGATCACATTAATAACTTGGTGCATTGTTGTTGGGACTTGAGGGTTGGTATAGGTAGATATTGAGGAAATTATTGTGGGAGGAGGAATTTGAGTTCCTCCTTAGCTTGTGACATTGTTTGTAGGAATAGGACAACTAGTAGTTGGAGTGAGATTTTTTCCAAAGATTTGAACTATGTTTGCCCAAGGTCAAGCCTTTCTTCACTTTCAAGCATGTGATGGATGTTATCTATAGTAGGAATGGCTGCTTGATTTTGTAGGTTTGCTAGGTCCTCATGAATTTGAATTATGTTATCTTGCATGACACTATCATTCTTTGTTTCAACTTCCATACTACTTGAATGAAAATAATTATTAAAGGTATTGTCCATGCCTAGTGTACTAGTGTCAATACTATGAGTGAAAGAGCTTGATAACCCACCATCCACAATGATTGTACTATCGCAGGATGACATGAGTCTCAAACTTCATCTCACTACTATACTAGCAATAGGACACCAAATACTCATACAAGGGATACTAAATTAAAGGTGAATGCAAATGCAATATAAGCTAAGAAGAATGAAATGATTATAACAAAAATTATGGAAATTGAAGCAAAAAAAAATTAATATCAAACAAAAATTTAGAAAGTGAACTATAAATGCCAAAAAATCTAGCGTACTCGGTGCAGAGGGACTGAGTCACCTAGGGTGGCGAATGAGTCTTAGTGATGATTTTTTTCAAAAAATCTCACAATTTTTCAATTAAATTTTATGCTTTTTATGTTTTATGATCTATATCTGAGATGAAAATGTACATTTTGGATGATTTTTGATGAAATTAATTGTAAAAATGCAAGCTAAATGAGTTTTCACTAATGCAAAATTTGAAACCCTAGAATGCAAATTAACCAGTGCAAATCCTAATGCAAGCCAAATCTAGGATGAAGATGCACTCAAAATAAAAATTATGATGTTCTAAAGTTAGGTTCAGCAAAATGGAACCTCTTAAAAAGGTGGTGTGTGTAGTGATGATGATATGCTATCGCACCCACTTTCCAAGATTCCACTAAAAGATAACCCTAGAGATATCAATGCAAAAGTGAAAGAGATCTTGCAATAGGGATGTCGTAGGGACTAATATGATCTATTGAGGGGTTCACCACCAAGTTTAAACTTGGAAAAGACAATGAAATGCAAGATGAAATGAAAATCCCTAGTTGAATGCAAACTAACACTAAATGACCTAGAAAGATGAATGAAATGCAACAAAAAATTTGTAAAACAAAATGTGTGTACCTAGAAATCTGGAGAAGGAAGAATGAAGTTCTGGAACACTAGAAAATGTTCTTTTGTTGCTCATTAGGACTCATTCGCCAAGCTAGGTGAATCAGTCCAGTTTCTAGAAAATTATGTAGGAATATGTTTCAGACATAAGGGATGTAAATCTACAAAATCCTGAAACTGGTTGGAACTGGGACTCATTCGCTAGAAGTGGTGAATGAATCTAGTTGTCCTTTTCTGCAAATTCAAAATCTATTCCTACTCTTCTCTATCTTCTCTATCCTTACTAAATGGTTTTCAAATTTGAATCTCTTATTTGCAACCTGTAGGTCTTCTCCAAGGTTCTCCAAGGCTTGATGACAACTTTGACAACTTTCGATGATTTTCAAATTTTCTCCAATCTTGCTCCTTAGGAAAAATGCAACCTAAATCTACAAATCACACACAAAGGAGAGGGAAAAATGTTGTTGGGTTAGTGGATAGTGGTTTTCCTTGGTCAAACCCCTTGTTGGTAATTAAACCTTGAAATGAAAGAAAATATGAATGGAGAATGATGAATGCACAAATAACAATGTTGTAACTCACCAAACCTTTATTAGTAATTCTACTGGAATTGATCAAAGAAATGTGTGATATTGCAAGCTTTGAATGCTATGACTGGCATTGGCCATTGAACTTTGGATCACCTAGATGCCCAGTATAGAGAAGATCTTGTCAATGCAGGTCTTGAAAAAGTCTATAACCAACCGATTATAATGTTTGTGGGGTAGACATATGCTATAGAAAGAATGACTTATCATAGGCTTACTCACAATAAATGTTGTTATCTTAGTAAACGAGATGAATAATTTCAGGAGCAGTATGTCAATTTCTATTATAGTGGGCATGAACAAGATTAAGAAGGAATGTATTACAAATTCCTTAAATGTTTTCTGCATGCTGGAGATTATTATTTAAATAGGTTAATGGAAAATCTAGTTAGAATAGGAAAGGAATTAAAGGAAATATCCTTTTGTCAGACGTGCACCTTCATAAAAGAATTCAATGAAGAAATTTGTGAGTCCTATAGAAATAGGAAAATGGTTAAATAAGTTAAGCCCATTAACTTTGCTACTTTTGTAAACAACTTTCACAATATTTTGGGTGTAGTAGCCTTTCAAATAGCTCTAGAAAAGAGAAAAAACATAAATGCTTTGAATGCAATTTATAGACACCTAAGAGACATTATAATAAAAATAAAAAACCATTCCAAAAATTTGGAAAAAGGTTTTTTAGAAATAAGAAATGGCATAAAAAGAAAAGTGGTTGGAAACCCACTTGTTACATATGCAAAGGGTATCACTATGCAAATAAATGTCCTAATAGAAAGAGTGTCAAAGGAAAAGCTAAAGTCAAAGTAGTTAAAGAATTGGGGATAATAGAAGAATATGATTATATTTATGATTATCCCACTAATGCTAATTATGTTCCTCTTTCCTCCACAGAGGATGATCTTTCTGCAAAAGAGGATGACAACATAAAGAGTGAATCAAGTGATTCAAATAATAGTCACTACTTAGATGGTTCTAAAGTTTCATTTATGTGTAGAATAATGAAACATCAAAATTTCCTTAGATCCTTGCCCTTGCAGCTTGAAGACATCAATCAAAAAAAATAAAAAATGAAAAAGGGCATAAAAGCATGATTATGGGGAAAGGAGTTTGGAAAAAATAACACCAACAACTTCATCAGCTATATTTGGAGAAAAAATGGATTGAGGAAGAAATTTCTAACCAGGTTAAGAAGAAGAGATCATAAAGTTCTAGAAATCAACCCACCTATAGAATACCTATAGTCTCAAGAAATTGTTTTCTTGAGAAATGACCATATTATCAACTTGGGCCTATTGAACCAACAATACAACCAATCCTCCCATCTGTAGGACAAGTAGCTCACAAAATTTGGAGACAAGAACGGTTATACTTTCTAGATAAAGTGGTTGTACAAGTTTGTAAAAAATTAAAGAAATACAAGCTGAAGAATGTTCTGATCAAACACATGAAGTAGAAAATTAGGAAACAAAACTTGAATGGTTTATAGCCTAGTTACAAGTTACACCTAATCCTCTAGAGGGACATGAAATCACCACTATTCTTGATTATTTGGAAACCTCTTTTGCCTGGGAACTAATCCAACATTCACCATCAATGGAAGATCTTATTTGTTATGAAAATCTTGAAAATCAAGGTTCTTGCAACATGATGAAGACTATCAATTGTACAGGTATAAGTCTTCACATTCATTTCTTTGGAATAAGGAAATATCTCCTACATTTCTTTGTAGATATTGGAGTAGATTTAAATATTGCAAGATATAATTATGTTCCTTCAGATAAGTGGCAGCCCACTAATAATAAAATTTCCTTTGGAAAAGGAACTCATTATTCCTCTTTGGCATGTTCTACACCTATTAGTTTTGTTGATGGTCATGTTGAAAAGGTTAGATTTATTTAGTATGAGATAGATGGATATGATGGGATTATTGGGAGTTCCACTCTTGCAAAGTGGGAACCAGTTACAATCCATCTAGATTACTTTCAAATCAAGGGCCTCTAAATATCTCATCTTGAAAAAACCCAATTAAACCAGTAAATGGACACCAGAGAAGAATTATAAAGTGGATAATCACATATGGTTCACTAAACAGTTAGCTCATATTCAACCCAAATTAAAAGAGCTTAAAAAGGAATTTCATGATATGGTAATGTCTAAAGACCTTACTAAATTATCTTCTTCACTTTCCTATAAGATTCCTTTGAAAAATAAATATGATGGATTTGATATGATGCCTAAAGGTCATGCAAATTACTATCTAGTAAGCAAGCAAGAAACTGAGATCTTTCAAAAAGAAATATCTGATCTTCTTGCAAAAAATATTATTTCTCCATCTTCTTCATCCTTTTGCTACCATGCTATGTATGTTCCAAAAAAGGATGAAAATGGTAATGAGCTCCCTGAGAAAAGACTTATTGTAAACTACAAACCATTAAATGTTTTCCTTGAATCCAATCAATACCCTCTTCCATCAAAAGACCATATTTGGAAAACAATACAAGGAGCTAATATTTAATCCAAATTTGATTTGACCAAATGATTTTGGAAAATATGAATTGAACCTTCTCATCCAACTAAATAAGGTGCTACAAATATGCTTGAAATGGATGCAATGGATGTCGTTCTTGACTCTTGCTTGATTTATGTTGATCTTGAATTAAACACTTTCTTGAATCATAAACTCTACGTTGTCATTGTTATCAAATAACAAACATGATATATGAAATCTTTGACATAGTGATTGATGCTTGAAGAATTCTCTAAAATACTTGATAATCTACCTTTGAATGTTCTTCAATTCTCTTTTGAATGCTTGTGAACACTCGATTGCTTCTTAGATTGCTAAGTTAGAATATGAGTGAAAGAACCTTGTATTTATACTTAATTATAGAAGAATTCTCAAAATTACAACACTACAAGTAGACATCCGATCTAGGAGAATAAAATTTCAGCAATAATTTGAATTAAATTTGACTCTAGCCCACACGAGACTCATTCTCCCAAGGTAGTGAAGGAGTCCCATCAGACATAATGTATAGGAACAAAAAATAAAGGTGCATATAAATCTATTAAAACTGGTTTAAGACCCTAAAATCTAGGTGGGATCCATTCACCCAAGGTGGTGAATGAGTCCTAGACCACTAAATCTAGGCCACACAAGCCAAAAAAATTGAATTAAGATTGGTTTCAGGATTATCCTTGAAAATATGCAGTAAATGAGGCTTGTGGATGCAAAATAGGGCCAATTAAACCATAAGAAATCCCAACTATTAATGACAAGCCTAAAGAAGTGTGAAAGTGTGTTCTAACACTTTACAACACTTCAAAAAAGGAAAGATTGATTTTTATTTTGATTAAAAAGAGGTTTATTAGGTTTAATTGTTTGATAAGACCTTAGAAAGGTGTGAAAGTGAGTTACAACACTTCACAACACTTCAGCAATTTATCATTAAAACCTATTAGTTCACAAGGGCCCAAGACCTAATGTGAATGTTTTAACCACATTGCAACACTAAATCAAGGCAACATTAATACTATAATTTTTGTTGAAGGTGTACATGCTAGCCATGTGTCATCAAAACACTTTCCACTATGCACTAAGACTTACCAAGTTGGAGCAACACGATTATGATAACCAATCAATGTCACAATAGTGATTGATTGTGATACTTGTAGCCTTTTTCAAGTTGTTCCATCATGACACATGGAATTTATGCAAGGGGTGGGAATTTAGAATATTCCAAAAATTCCAAACACATGGGGACAACACCTATCCCTATAGTGCTTTGCGATTTAGTATTAAGACACGAGGCTCAGTAGGAGCTACAAAATATTATCTAATATGAATTGAACCAACAAGTGTTCACATGTAAGATTGAATGACTATCCAAGGGTCTACACAAATTTAGAGATAGGTATAATAGGTGAAACTAAAGAAGCCACTATCATCACATTTTAAGAGCATTGATAAGTTTTAGGGTGGTGTCAAACTATACAAAGATAAAGTAGAAATTGAAACACCACAAAATGCATAAGTATGTTTCAAGGTAATGGCAAGTTCCAAAACTTTAATAGAAAGCCGACCTCCATGAAAGACGGACCACTAGAAGAAGATCCCAACACCTCTAGAGGGAAATCAACTCTCAATGCACCAAGAAGTGGTTGCAGTGCTTGGGGACTACAAAAGACTATACTAGTATGGGGATTGATGATGAAATGCATGACCAGATGTTTGAGGCCACCACATGATGATATTTACAAGAATTGAGACAAGTTGAACTTTGAAGAGGCTGCAACTTTTATGTAAGACCTTGGTGATGAATATGTTACCTATTTGGGTATGTGCACCAAGATGGTTCCCAAAAAGGGGGCTTAAGTGGCCATTTTTTTTCTGAAATCAGGAAATGTTGACCTTGGACATGAAATTGAGGATAGTTACACTCAAAATTTTGAGATGGAACCAAAAAAAAGGATCGAAGTGCTCCAAGTCTACTTTCTAAACGACTAATTTATTTTGAAAATGGTTGAGATTAAGGGGTTCAAAGGAGGGATGTATAGAAATTGGTGTTGTTTTTGTCAAGAAAACATAACATAGCAACTCTTGTACGACCTAAGCACAGTGAACTCTTTTGTAGTATTTTTAAAATAACTACGATCAAAAGTTAGCTAATAGCATCTAGTTGGTGCACAATATTTTTGATAATTTTTTAATGAATATTTGATTTTTTACTAATTTTATAAGTGGGCACTTCCTGAAAATCAGAATTTTGATCGTGCTCCTACTACAAATTTTTGAAAATAATTGATTTTTTTTCTTCTTTTTCTTTTTAAAATTTGTAGAATTGAGTCTAGTTTCTAAAAATGTAATTTATTTGAAATTTTGAAGAAAGGTTAATTTATAACAAAAAAAATACTAAACACTACTTTTTGGCAAAAAACAGACTTACAAACAAAAGAAATTATGGATGAAAGGCTTAACATTATCGAAAAGTGAAAAAAATTACATTGTTTGATAGCTAAGAGAGAACCTAACATTACTCATGTTTTCAATTTTTTCAATATTGAACTAGATGCAATCTTGATGGTGAGCACGAACCCGATTATGTGAAAAATTGTAGAATTTACAAAAACACATCTCTGGCCTTGTTGGGAATGCCTTCCAAGCCTTTGGGTTGGTATTCCAAGGCAAATAATTTCACTTTTTTCTTTGTTTTTAATGCAAAATAACGCGTGCACGTTATAATGCACTCGCGTTATAACGCGAGCACATTTTTTTAAAAAAATTCATAAGTGGCCAGAAAATTGGTACCCAACTTCATGCACCCACCCATTTTCTAGATTATGGTTTGGATAATTATCTATATCTTTGAATGGTGGTATTGTACACTAGTGAATCCCACAAAACCTGAGCCTTACACATTCAAATCATTAATTACTTAAATTAGATCTTATTATGGGGGTAAGATTCATTGTTAGCTTGATGCACCAACATGAGATAGCTAGAAATATTTCATTAATGCAATTTTAGTGTGCCACTAGATAAATCATATGCCATATTGGCTAGCATATCTACTAATTTTTTGCTCTCTCTATATCAGTGTGTGAGTTAGTAAGAGTCGATATCTTGTGGAACTTTGATTTCTTGTTTTTGTATGGTGTTTAGAAACCAAGTAACTATATTTTCTTACTTCCATGTGTTAATTATAATCATGGAATCCCCCTCAATCCAAATGTGTTTGATACGTAATGATTGTTCCAATTTTAGGCTTGCATGTAGTTCTCATACCTCAACCTTATTATTTGTGCATTATGAAAGTTTCATTGATAGGGAATAAATATTTCTACCTATATATATTTCCTTAATACACATCCATCTCTAAAATCTCTAGGGTTCTCATGGGAGGCCTTGTTCAAATTTATTTTTAACACTCCCATTGTAGGAGGGCATCATCCTACACTATTACGACTAGGCTTTTTTTTTTAACCATGTGCTTGAGTTTGGGGAATAAATCAATTCCCATTGAAAAGATAAATTTGCATCCTAATTTGAAAATATTTTACCTATTCTATTTGATTTATATACATTAGACATTAGTAACTCAAAAATTAACCTTTCAATTTTACATATTACTTCTTTAACTAAATGGCACTCCTTTCTGAATATTCTATTATTTATTTCCCACAATATGCACAATACTACAATTGAGGGGATTACTACCTAAATTTTGGAGAATAAAGAGTCTTTATTCATTAGCCTCCATGAGGAAATGACTTCCAGTAGTGATTCTTGGAGTGGTTTGGCCAAATTTATTTTTCTTTTGGAGCTATTTCCAACACTATTTTGAGAATTTTCATGTTACTAAAATATGGTCTATGTCCTCTATTTATTGGCCGCATTTAATACTTAATTGAAAGGGGCAAAAATATGTAGTTTCACCAACCTCTTGTACGTAAGTATATGTTTATTTATATTCAACCAAGAAAATGAGATAATTTTTTAAAGAAATGTAGAGTTCCAACATAAATTTTAGGCCCAATTTACTAATTCAATATATTATTTGACTCTATCCATACCATTACAAACCATATTTTTTCCTCCCAAAACTATTGTAATAGATTTTGTAGACATGCAAAATTAGCATTATACATTCAATCAGGTTCATTCATCAAGTAAACTAGGTTTCACATTCATCCACTCATTAATTTAATCAAACTCATCAAATCCATTCACCAAGTAAATCAGGATTATTAAATAAATCAACTTGTCTCACATCATCCCTCTAATTAAATAAATCAAACATTCATTTAATTAAATCCAAATGCATTTTCCATCCTTTTCTAATTTAAATAAATCAAATATTTAAGTCATAAAAGTCAAAATCATCATAATCATCATTAAGCTAACCTAATCCTAATTAGCCTAACCTAATCACCCATCACATCCTCTAGATAATCCCTCTTGCACAAATAAATCAATTTATTGATTTATTAAAACCCCTATTTTCTTTCAACATGGCATTTATGGGGAATATTCCCTCAAGTTTGAAAAGGATGACAAGTTGACTTGTCCCCTCCAACATTGCATTAAATTTTTATTTTCATGTCCCCCTCTCTAAATTTATTGCACAAATTTGAATTTGAAACTCCCTCTCTTGGACACATTTCCCAAATCTTGCACATCCTTCAACCTATGGCAACTTGACAAGTGGCCTCCTTTCATTAGTTTACATTTAGTCCCACATTCACCCATTTGGCCAATCTCTCATCAAGAAAATCTATAAATAAAGACCTCATTCTTCATCAAACGCATCTATATCTACATGCAAAGTTACTCTATTGGTTTGAGAAATAATTTTGCTCTTCATCTCCATTGCATCTCATCATTTCAAGTTTTTGAGCAAGGATTGGGAAAGGGTCATTTGTACATTTGACATCAATCCAATATGGAATAGGTGATTGTCTTTCTTTTGTAATGTCTTCTTGATCTTTTATTTGTTATTTGTTGGATTTCTTGAGCATAGAGATGTTATTTCATAGAGGTATTTGTAGATTTGCAGGTTTAAACTAATTCACTAATGGGTGTTTGAGATTGGTTCACTTGCAGATATATAGTGCTTCAAATTCTACCTAATATATTTCAATGTGAACGTGAAAAACCTTACAAATCTAAAGTATATAAATAGCATGAAATAATGTGATTTCCTTGTTCTCAAATATTATGTCACACCATTTGAACATCTCAAATTAATATAATTGAATGGAGTGAACAAAATAAAATTTAGAACCATTGAGACATAGCTAATCCCTAATACTTTACTTTTTTATTAGTCTTAGAATTAAGCCTCATAGATGCAACCAACACCACCCTACCCTCTAAATCTATTATAACACAACTTTCCTCTTACATGCCAATGACTCCTTGCAGTATATCATAAACATTTACTTCCTAAATTCTTGATCTAGAGTAACCCACTTGATTATCAATCTATCTATAGAGGAAATATGAGATCATTAATAACATTTTAATATTGAAATACACATGTAAAGGAAGATAAAATATTCATTAAGTTTAATCTAGCTTAATCCAATTATATTATACACACATATACAAATAAACTAAATAATTTAGAATTAATTATTATATTAGGAAGTTAAGTGCAAAACATGGGTCATTTATCTTTAGAAATGAATATTGAAGATTGTGATTATGTAACAATAAAATTTCTATGTCACAATGCACTAGAAGTGAAATAAATTTGTATTACACTAACATAGATTTGACAAAGATTTTTAACTTTTAATAGTTGAATATATGGTTCAAGGTTTTTTTCATGGGTATAGATATATCTTATAAGTCACAGATCTATTACTATTGGTTCCATACTTAAACTTTCTATTTTATTGAATTTTCCAATGTCCTCTCTATTGTAAGGACTACAATATTTAAAACACCTAGGTGAGATCAATGGATCAAAATGATAATTTCCTACAATTTCAACTCCATTTGGTAGGATCAATCTTAGATTAATGGAAATATCTTGAGGATAATAGTTTTAAAAAATATAGCTAGAGTAAAATATTAAAATGTAAAGTAATGCTTTAAGTTCCCCAATTGAAAATTTTGTAGCATGCATCTTAAATATGAATCAATATTCAATGATCTTTGGATGTGAGATGATATGTAGAATAAATTTAATTGTATAAATTTAAAAAATGAAGAGAGTAAACAATAGAGACATGTATTTAGTTAACTCATAATTACTATTGAAAGGGGTGCAAGTATACAAAAATTAAATTCAAATTTTAGAACGACTTGTTTCATATGCAAACTCTAGATTGATCCAATGATACTAAGATTGAATTTGATAATGTAACAATAATTTCTATGTGAAGAATGAACTTTTGGATATACAGTGTGATAAATGTGGAATATATGTTAGTATGTAGATATAGACAAGATATGTATTCATATATTGTAATGTGTATAAATAGTGATATGTCAATGATGACTCATTCAAGAATTGATTCATTATCTTTCCATGCTTACAAATTTTTTTCTCTTAGCCCATATATCATGTATATACTACTATCCATGTCTTCCTTGACCAAATCTTCATCATTCATGGTATGCCCACATCCATTATTTATAACCATGACTCCACCTTTACAAATAAATTTTAATTAGAAATTAAGTTTTGCATGGATCATGACTAAATATAACCTTGAAAATTGACCTTAACTAATTATTATATAGATATGGTTAATAATTTTTTGATGGCTTTAATTGGCTTTCATTTTAAGCACAGTGTCATGCGCTAAATTTACACATTGGGAAAAACACAACCATTTTTTATTTTTTTGAACAATGATACAAAACATTATCAATTATCAATCATGCACACACATGGTATTGTATTATATGAATTAGATCATGATGTTCAAATGACATCACTCACCAACATATTATCCAAGAGCAAAGTGTGGGATAGCAAAGCGAGGTGTGTAGATTCCATTGCGTACACCCTTAGATGAAAATGAGGTGGCTCTAGATTTTAGGTGATACTATATTTGCATAATAAACCATTTACTAAATATAATAATACTCATGAGGTTAATTTTTGTACTAACATTAATTCAACTTATAATTAATCAAAAATAATTAATGATCCTTTTGTTTGCAATCTTAATAATATTTCTCAAATTGGTACTAACACTACCTATTATAACTATTGGTATATGGAAGACTCCTCATAATGTCTACATAATCAACTGTTAGGATTACTCATGATATTACTTTTAATATTACTATTATGGTGATTAAATATTCTCTTCACATTACCATTAATATTGTTGTTTTATCATATAAATGATAACATTAATATTGATATTTTCTCTCAATACCAATATTAATAGTGTGAACAATATTAATTATAATATATACATATCATACCCATTGTTAACATTGTAACTTCATTATTTGATCCTCAATTAAATCCTAGTGAAATTATTATTAATTACCAAAAGAATAATCATTAATAATAACATTATTGTTTTAACAACCATTTATACTGTAATTGTATTATTATTATTTTTTGTCAAGGAGACTTTCTCTTCTATAAATTTTGTATCTATCAATATTAATATCACAATAATTATTATCCCTACTATTTCTAGATAATAATAATACTATCATTTTGGTATTAATTCAAATATTTCCATTCATCCCATGCTACCCTCGTAAATATTCATACCTCATGATATTGATATTAATACTATAAATAATAATAATGTTAGCATAATTATGTCCTAGATAGTACTAATGTTAAGATTATTTTCACTATTATTGACAGTGATATTGTTTACTATTATTAATGGCAATATTACTTGAAATACTTAATATCAATATTATTACAACTATTATTATAACAATTAATACTCCTATTACATAATTATTATTAATTAATATTAATATGACCTTTTATTGCTAGCACTAATTTCATTGTATCATTTCACATTAGTATTTATATTAGCATCATTATGGATGTTAACGTATTTGTTAATTTTAATATCACTTCTATAGATAATCGTATGGTTATCACCCAAAATGATAACAAAAATATTAATAGTAGAGTTTTACTTATTTATAGTGTAGAAAATTATACTCCATTCTAGCTAATAGGACAATTTCACACTTAGTTTGGACCTATTTTAGTGACCTTACATTTATGCGGTATTACCCTTCATAAATAAGCCCTAAATTCCCTTTATTATGTATCCCATAGCCTATTTTTACTATTTTCCAACATTAAAGAATGCATTGAATAAATGCATATAATTAATTAATGACCCCTAATCACATTGATCCTAGACATGTCCTATTTAATTCATGTATCGTCAAAAAATGGATCATTGACATTTTCATGGTTATTTAGGTCTTTTTCCTATGATGCTTGACCTATTTTTCTTTGATTTAATATTGTAATTTAACTTAAACATTCACAATAGGTCATTAATATTCAAATTATGATATCTTGTGAAGGTGTTGTGAAGTGTTATAACACATTTCTACACTTTTCTAGACTCTTATTATTATAATTCATCTAAATATTCTATTTTTATTCCTTAACAAGTCTTATTTAAAAGTGTTGTAAAGTTTTGTAACAAGATTTCATTCTTTTATAGGCTTGTAATCACTAATTACACCTTTCTTATGATTTATTTGGCCCCTTTATGCACTTATAGGCCTTAATTAAGTGTATTTTTTAATAAAAACTTGACAAACAACATTAAAAGTAATTTAATTCCCAACATCATTTGATCAAGCAAATATCAAGCATCTTGGAGCAGCGATTACCATATCTTTAGACTTCAAGTATAAGGTTTTGGCGAGTTTAGGACACTTGAATGTTGTTTATTCATCATTCCTTTCTTGTTTTCATTTCATTTCTTTATCAAGAGTTTGATTACCAAAGTGGGATTTGACCAAGGCAAATCCCTATAGTCTAACCCTTAACCATTTTTCCCCTCTTTGCATGTGTGTTTGCAGGGTAGGAAGATTTTTCAAAGAAATAGGTGTTGAAAGGTGGTCAAAAAGTCATCAAAGTGATTCAAGTCAACTAAACCCTAATTCAAGCTTTTGTAACTTTGACAACTTTCTTGATAGCTTTTGTAACTTTGACAACTTCTTCAATTTTTGTTCTTCGAGAGATCTCCAAGAATTCTTCCACCTAAATTTTCAAATAAAAATCAAGAGGGAAAAAAAATTTATTTATGGTGAATGGGGGTTTGCCTTGGTCAAACTCCATTTGGCTAATTAAACCTTCTAATGAAACAAAATATCATGAAAGGAATGATGAATGAACAAAGCAATGTCACAACTCACCAAACCCTTGAATGAACATTAGAATGTAGATGTACAACTAGCATGAAATGGCTTCAATGGATGTGTATCTTGATCTTGAAACTTGATTTTAAACAATGCCTTGAATGCTTGAATGGATCATGAAAACTACATCAACATATTAGCTCCAATAACATGCATGATGGAAGAAGACATTGACATGACAATTGGATCTTGATTGCTGCAATAATTTTTCACTAAATCTACTCTTGAGTGCCTTGAAATGCTCTTGAGATCATAAAATTTCTATAGGAATGCTCTCTTCAAAATTGCTAGATTGAAAATCATAGATTGCTTGGATGAAACTTAGTGAAATGACTTTGTATTTATAGGTATGTAAGATTGACTTCTCGAAATTCAAATAACACAAGTTGAAATGAGAATATGGATTTGAAATCATTAAAATACCACCAAAACTATAATTTAAATTTAGGTCCTAGGTCTAAGTGAGGACCCATTCGCCCATGGGCGAATGGGTCTTAGGTGACTCACCTAGGACACACATTGCTAAATGACAAGTGTTATGTTATGGTATTAATGAATGTTAGGTTTCCTCTTTAGAAAATGCAATTTATTAGGCTTGGATTTGAATTAAAGGGGCCAATTAAGGAAAATCAAGCTAAATTAATTAATGGAGCCCTAGATAAGTGTGAAAGTATAAAGGGGTACACTCTACAACACTACATTAAGGCATAATTAAGTTCATTTTAATTAATAGGGACCTCAACTCAATATGAACATGTAAAATAAATATTAAAACACTAAATTTAGGCATAATCAAGTTCATATTAATATTTAATTCCTAATTAAGTGTGAAAAAAGGATACTTTTTTGTACACAACTTTTAAAAACATATTATTATTTAAAAAAAAAAAATTAGGCCTTGAAGGTACCAATGCAAGGCATGGTACCCTTGGCCCCACCCCATTTGTGGTGTGGTACCTTTAATGGTACTACCAACATTAATGGTGGTGTCCCATTAAAGGTTGTGCTGACTATATAAAGGGGCGCCAGGGAGGGGGTTCCCTGCCACATTTTTTTAAATTACTTTCTTTTAAAACTTAGAATTTTTTAAAGAATAGTTTTTTTTTTTTTTTAAATAAATATTTTTTCACCATCCTTTTCTAGTTTACCCCTAGTCACATGGCCGACCAACGCCCAGACTAGGGGGCTTAATAAAATTTCCATTTTTTGTATTTTTACCAAGATTGAGAAAATTGTCATAACTTTTGATCCAAGAGTCAGATTTTGGCAAATGAAATATCAATCGAAAGCTCATTCAAAACTCTATCCAATGGTACATATATTTTTTGTAGATTTTGTTGTTAGTGTGTTTTATAGACTATTGAATTAAGATATTCATTTTTCACTCTTGAGTTCATATCTTTTGCCTCGTTCCTTTATTTTTTGAGATTCTTGCAACGTTGGAAAATTATTTTTGAGCTCTTCCGAGTTATTCATTTAATATTTCTAGATATGGCCCCTAGTATAATTAATTCATATTTTTGTGTTTGAATACTCTAGTTAATTACTTTGATATTTAGAACTAGTAGTCCTTTTGTTTGCATGGATGGCTTATTTTGGGCTATTTTATATGTATTTCCCACATTTCATCCTTTTTTGATATTTTTGGCATCATTTCTAAGTACTTTCTTCTATGTAAACACATTGAGATAAAGTGTACATGTATTTAGTGGATTTTGCACATAAGGTTGTACCATAGTTTGTACTTGCACTAAAATATAAAGTGCCATGTGGGGGTTGTGTAGTGTTTTATTTATTTTCCATCACACCTTTGTCAAGTGAGTATCCCTCCAAGACAACAACAAATCCATGTGATTATTGCCTCATGCATGTGTGCCTTGTTTTTGCACACCCTTTTTTTAGTTACAAGTACTTTCTTATGCGTTGTCAAAAAAAATTTCTTCTCTTTCATGCACTATATGGTGATACATAAAATTTTCATGGATTTTTCATGCCTCTCCCAAGTCAGCACTATGGAGTTTATTATACTATTGATGCTAATGCTTCCCTGGTTCCACTTTGGAGTGAACTATGTATATAGTACTTATTCCTACGTACTAGGTGGATGCAGTGACTGGTTATCCATGCATTTTAGTGAGATGGAGTATTTTCCATATGAAAACTCTTGCATTCCTATTTATGCAGCAACCTTTCATCCTCAGTTAATTAGTGTTCTTCAAACTATTAGCACATGTACTTTCAACATTCTTTGGTTAAGTAGCAAGTCCTTTGGGTCACTCATGTAGATTCATGTGCCATTTATATCTTTGGTTGACATATGTTTTTCCTTTGTTTGCCATCAAATCATTGTTTGAGTTGTCTTATTATGGGAACTAATGTAAAAAAATTCTTCTTCATCCTAATAATCCTATCTTAAGAGGAGTTTCTATAGTTATAGCACTATAGAAGTAATCTTTCAATAGTTGTTTGCATCTTCTTCGTGCTTCAGTGATGTTCTTCATGTTCCTATTCTTCTTGGGACATTACTTTGGAGGCTTCTTAGTCCTTCATCTTATTTTCTCTCTTTTAGAGAGGAGTTTTCTCCCATAAGGTTTTCTTCATTTTCTTTGTTTGTGAGAGATTATTTTGTACATGGGTACCTCATTAGTCCTTGTTATTGGACTCATCTTTTGCACGTTGCATTGGTTTGTTCCTCCCTAAGTTGCACTTAAGGGGGGTTGTTGGTGTGAATAAAGTTGTCATGATCTTGCCTAATCTTATCTTTCACCTTGCCTTTATAAGAATAGCATTTCATGCATATTTAGCATATTGATAGCATCTTGTTCACATATTGTGAATCCTGTATAATATTATAATAATTATTTGGTGGAATAACATCTTTCATTGTTGCTTCTCTCTATTGCATGTGGAAGTTATTTGGTGTTCTAGATTGAAGATCTTAGTTGTTCACTTCCAGAAAAGAAACATCCATCATTCTCTATATTTTTTTATATGTTCCCAAATAATTTTAGTTTCATATTTGATATTTGATTCTAATTTACATGCATCCTCATAATAACTTTCATACAAATTAAAATAAATAAAAAATTAATAATTAGAGTGGTATACTTAAAACAAAATGTTAAAAATAATATAAATATATTTAAGGATCATCCTTCAAATAAATATTTAAAATTAATTAAATAATGGAAAGAATGAGTTTGTAAATAGAGGTACAAAACATTTATTCTCAAAAATATGTAATTTTACATTTATTCTCAATGGTATGCAATTTTACACTCATTCTCACTATTATTTTACATTATTCTTAAAGGTGTCAGAATTTTACACTTATTCTCAAAAACTATTTTACATTGATTCCAAAAAAACGTGCTTTTTTACCTTTATTCCCAAAGAGACCAGTTTTCACATTTATTTTCAAGAGTATGGGAGTTAACATTTATTATCACATATAATTTTACGTGATTCGCAAAGAAATAAAAATTTACATTGATTCCCAAAGTATATAATTATAACCTTTATTCCAAGGAGGACGCAATTTCACATTTATTAGCAAAGGTTCTTTCCACGCTTTCATTAAAACAAAACCACGTCATAATAAGCGCTTTAATCACAACATCCACTTTGTAATGCAACTCTTCAATGGAAAAAATAGCATTACCACAACGCTTTCTACATGCGAGTATTCTCTTGAGAAAACGTAGGAATTTTATCTATTCTACTGCAAAATCTTATGCACATTCTATTCATGTTTATATAATTATCTTTCTTCTTCTTCCGTTCGACATAATTACTTTTTCGAGCCAAATGTGTAAACCACACGTCGGAAAGCGAAGGACAACAAGTGTGCATTTTCACGTCGTTTACAACTGCTCAGCAATACCTGAGTTATTGAGCACCTGGATAAGCACGATTCAGATTCTTAAACGATTTCGCCGTTAATTTATAGTGCGGCATATTGAAGTCGTACCTCATTTGTTGGTCAGAGTGCAAGATAAAATGCATGTTCATATATATCTTTTCCTTTGAATATATTCCCTTTCTCTATTCAATGCGCTATTTAAGGAACTATTATCGTCAGTCATGACCATTCGACTCCACTCTGGGTTTGATGAGATGAACTGGTAATGCGTTTGTGGCATCAAAAATTCATGAAGGCGTCTTGCATTAGGAGGTAGAGCTTGTTACTCAGCCAAGAATGACTTGCCCATATCGTGCTTATGACCGACAAATATTATGGGCAGGTCATGCTTGGCATAGTACGTGCTGTGCTTCTCATGCAAGACACTGCATGATTATTTATTCAGCGTCAGCATAACGACCATTATACGAGTTCGAATCCCAATATTCGTCTGTAAAATGGTAAAGAACAATACGCGCAGAACTCAACATCAGTTTATGGTATTTCAGATTTGATTTCCCTGTTAATGATAATTGAATGTTTTTTGTTTTTGGTAGATTGTCCAGATTAAATGGAGTTCATGTCTATATTCTAATGTTTGTTATGCAGCTGGCATTTTCAATCAAAAAAAATTCTAAAGCATAGTTTAGCAATGCATTGACTGGTATTCTCAAATACATAAAAACAGTAATTATTTGATAACATGATTTTAGAAATTGTAATATTTTATTTGTTCCAATAACCCCATCTCACGACTAAATTCCCCAGCGTGGATGCTCTGCTTGCCAAATCCACCAGTGACGCGCCTTTCGATTAATAATAATAATAATATTATTATTATTATTTTATAGTCCACGATACCCGGCAATCTGTTTTTTCTTTTTTTCTTTTTAACCAAGGAGGTTTGTTATTTGCTTAAGCTTGACAAATTTGGCTTTTCAAAAATAAAATCAAGCAAAAAAAATCATTGCTAAAACGAAACAGAAATTTGAAAAGTTTACCCTCGGTGAAATTTTTTAAATGTCTACATTTGAACGGGCTTTCTTGAGTTTTCCGGAATTTATTAACGAAAAATTGGCCGAGATGTCTACGGTTACCGTCACATCCGCACTAGTTGCAAGAAAACTGAAGTCTTGAAATAGGCAGTGGACATCCATCTAAGCATAAAGCATAGAGAATTTCGTCAGATGTGATCGTTAGCTCTGCATTCATAGACATGAATACAAATGGATGTGCACCGTACACGTGGGACAGAGGAGCAGTTTAGTGAACACATAACATTAACTTCTCTGGGCAATTAATTATCATAAATTTTTAAATGTGGATAGTGTCGTTTGAATGGAGAAGCGGAAGTGGAACCTGTTATGTTTTGCATATACATCAATTTTCTCTTTGGAAAGTGTTGACCCCATTCTTTGGTTTTCCCTTTATGTTTCCTTCTACGTCTTGTTTCTCGTAGTTTCGGAGCTAGACTTGTTTTTGTTAAAATAAACACTAACTTCCCCTCCACCGTTAATTGAAGACAGATTCCAGAAATCTGATTTATGATTATCTACAAAATCTGTTTGTTTTGTCTATTATTAGCTTGCCGTGTACTGCAAGTTTTTAAGCCGCCTGCAATCTGATATGTCTTTATCTTCATTGCCTTCGTAGAAATCAGATATGTTTTGTTTTATCTCCAATCTCCACCGCCTTTACTCACCGACTGTAGGAGATTAACCGCTTTATGCAACTGTTTTAAGACAAATCTCGAGAGCTTTGTACAGTCTCATATATTTGTATTTGGTTATTTTCAATCAATAGAAGATTTGTTTGTATGCTTTAGCATACTTTATTTACACACTCAGTTCTGTTTTTATATCAGCACTATGTTTTATCTTAATTCCCCTGCATTCTACAGATTGGTATCAAAGCTTAGAGATTCAGGGAGCGCTACGCTGATTGTGAGTGAGTTCAAAGATTGTTGTAACTATAGAATGCCCTTCCCTTCCACCTAAAGATTACATCTATCATAAATTTCAATCAACATGGCTTCAAACAGCAGTTTGGCTCAGTCACAAGTTCCTATTTTGACTGAAAAATTATGATTCATGGTTCATTAGAATGAGAACTTTACTTCGTGCTCATGACCTTTGGGGATTTGTGGCTGATGGATATCTAGAGTCTCCTGACCAAGCAGCAGAGTTGGCTCTATCAAACGCTGACCGAAATCTGTTGAAGGAGAACATAAAGAAAGATAATAAGGCTCTTGGCCTTATTCAGCAAGACTGAGATGACACTATATTTCCAAAGGTTTCCAGTGAAGAGTCTTCTAAGAAGGCTTGGGACATTCTTGAAATTTGTTACGAGGGTGTATCCAAGGTGAAGAATGAAGTTGCAGAACTTGAGGAGAGATTTTTAGAATTTGAAAATGAAAGATAGTGAGATGGTGGATAGTTTTATAACCCAGGTCATGAATATTGTTAATCAGTTGAGACAATATGGAGATGACATCTCAGATAAGAGAGTGATTGAGAAAGTTCTCAAAAGTTTGCCAAAGAAATTTGAAGTTGTAGTTGTGCCTATAGAAGAGTTTGAAGATATTAGTAAAATTAATGAGTTGACTGGTTCTTTGATTGCACATGAATCAAGGATGACAAGATATGATGATAATCCATTGGAAAATGCTTTCAAAACTCAGCTACAAGTTACAAGAGGTAGAGGCAGAGGCAGAGGAAGGTCTAGTAACAATGGAAGAGGAGGAAAAACTGTTAATCAAAGAGACAATAGAATTGATTTAGAATCTGAGGAGAAATCTCAAAGGAGTCCTTCTAATTCAAGGGGGAGTAACAACAAATCTTGGAAGGAAGGAAATCAGAGGTATGATAATTCAAAGAAGCAAGCAAATGCTGGTAAGTAGTCTACACACATCATAGAAGAGTTTGAAGATAATAAAAGACCAGTACTTTTTATTTGCAATGTGACTCAAGAAAGTTCAAATGATGTTTGGTTTTTGGATAGTGGCTACAACAATCACATGACTAGAAATAGAGAAATGTTTACTACTATAGACTATAGTGTTCAGTCTAAGGTAAAGTTGGGTAATGATAATAAGGAAAGTGTTAATGGTAAAGGAGTGATGATTGTGTATACCAAGAATGGTGAAAGAAGAACAATAGATGATGTGTATTATGTACCTAGTTTAAAATTCAATTTATTGACCATTAGATAGCAAATGGAGAAAAGGTAAAGAGTGTTCTTCAAAAATGAGGTATTTACAACCATTGATAAGCATCCGAGTAAGCAACTAATAGCAAGAGTGGAGATGATAAAAAATAGGATGTTTCAACTTACAATAAGAAATGAACTATCTAACTCTTTGAATGCTTATAAAGTTAAGACTTTAGATGAATCTTGGTTATGGCATTTAAGGTATGGACATTTACATTTTGTTGGTCTAGATTTGTTGTAGAAGAAGCAGATGGTGAAAGGGTTGCCTAGTATTCAACAACCAACAAGTTCATGTGAAAGTTGCATACTAGAAAAGTATCGTAGAGAGAAATTTGTTTTCGGACTCTTGTATAGAGCAAAAGGTCTGTTTGAGATAGTACACATAGATTTTGTGTGGACCGATGCAAACACCATCATTGAAGTCCTAGTAATATTCATATTTTAACTTTTATAAATGATTATAGTCAAAAGACCTCCAGGTTTGTCTTTTGAAGCAAAAATATGAAACCTTTGGTGTATTCAAAAGGTTGAATCCTTTGTTGAAAAAGAGGGAAAAAAATATATTAAAGTTCTAAGATTAGATAGAGGAGGTGAGTATATGCTAAATGATTTCATGGCATTTCTCCAAGATCATGGAATCAAGAGATAGTTTACTACTCATTTTACTCCACAACAGAATGGAGCAGCTGAAAGGAAGAACTGGACCATTATAAACATGGCTCAGAGTATGGTGAAGGAGAAGCATCTATCAAATGAATATTGCGGAACAAAATTTATATATTTAGTTTATATCTTAAATATGAATCTGACTAAGAGTGTGAAAGACCATGTTCCCTAGGAAGCTTGGAGTTTTAAGAGTTGTAGTGTATCTCATTTGAAGATTTTTAGGTGTGTGTCCTATGCACATGTACCTAAAGAGATGAGAAGGAAGATGGATGAAAAAAGTGAGAATTGTATTCTTATTAGATACAGTGAGTTGTCTAAGGCATATAAATTATATAATCCCATTACCAAAAAGTATATTATCAGTAGAGATGTTGAGTTCACTGAAAAATTGGCTTGGGATGGAAGCATGGATAATTTTGTTTTAGATGGAGTTGTATTATCTCATGGAGATGATGAAGGAAATGAGAAGGCCATAAATTATGGAAGGTTGATTCCACAAGCACATACACCTCCAGCAGGCACTCGAAGAAGATAATCTCTAGGAATTAGCTCATCACAATTCATAACGCCCAAAACTCAAGAGCATGGTGAACCAGTAGGTTATGGTGGACAACAAACAACTAAATCAAAGGTTAGTAATGACTCAAATCCCACACTAGCTACATTAAGGAATAGAATTAAAGGTTAGAAGACTAGAAGCTTAAGAGAATTATATGAGTAGAATGAAGAAATAGATCAAGTTTTAGATTTTGCATTGCATATGATCCAGTAAATTTTGAAGAAGCTATTAAAGAAGATGTTTGGGTAAAAGTTATGGATGAAGAGATTGATGCCATAGAGAGAAATAACACTTGGAATATTATAGATTTACCTTAAGATAAAAATTGTATAGGTGTTAAATGGATTTATAAAACTAAACTAAATGTTGAAGGTAAGGTTGAGAAGTGCAAAGCAAGTATTGTAGCTCAAGGTTTCAATTAGCATCCTGACATTGATTATAATGAAACTTTTGCTCCTATTGCCAGACTTGTTATGGTGAAGATGGTGTTGGCTATTGCAACACAAAAAAAATAGAAAATACATCAAATGGATGTAAAAACTACATTTTTAAATGGATTTTTGGAAGAAGAGGTTTATGTGAAACAAACTCTAGGATACGAAATTGAAGGACAAGAAGATAAGGTCTATAAGTTAAATAAGGCATCAGATGGATTGAAACAAGCTCCCAAAGTATGGTATAATAGGATTGATGAATACTTGAATAGCAGAGGATTCAATATGATTCCAAGTGAGCCAACCTTGTATACAAAGGTAAATCAAGAAGGAAATTTTTTGACAGTTTGTTTGTATGTTGATGATTTTTTTTTTTTGGAGATCTCTCTATAGATGACTTTAAGACGACCATGAAAACTGAGGTTGGTATGACTAATTTAGGATTGATGAAATATTTTCTTGGTATTATGAAATTACTCAATCTGAAGATGGTATTTTTATTTGTCAATTTAAGTATGTAAAATATATTTTAAGAAGGATTAATATGGTGAATTGTAACCTAGTTGGAATGCCAATGGTAATTGGTAGAAAAATCAGTAAGAAGGATCAAGGGTCAAGTGTTGATCAAACTTTGTATAATAAATTGGTTGGAAGTCTCATGTATTTGACAACATCAAGGACTGATATAATTTTTGCTGTAAGTTTAATTTCTGGATTTATGGAGTCTCGTATGAGCACCCACTAGAAAGATAGAAAAAGGATCTTATGAAACATTAGTAGAGCAAAAAATTTTGGTATTTTGTATACATCAATTTTAGATTTTAAGTTGACTGGATATTCTCATAGTGATTTTGCAAGTAGTGATGATGATAGGAAAAGCACATCTAGGTATGTATTCAGTTTTGGATTGGGTGCAATATCTTGGGTATCAAAGAAGCAACCTATTGTTACCTTATCATCTGATAAGGCATAATATGTTGCAATGACAGTAGTAGCTTGTTAGAATGTATGGATGAGAAGACTTTTGAATGATTTTCTACATGGACAAGAAGAACCAACTCAAATTTTCTATGACAAAAAATCTACCATTGCATTAGCAAAGAACCATGTTTTTCATAAGAAAGGTAAGCAAATTGATTTTAGGTTTCATTTTATTTGAGAATTGGTAATTGGAAATAATTTTTTTATTGAGTTATGTAGATTAGAAGATCAATTTTCATATATATTTACAAAACCCCTGGAAATGGAGCTATTTGAAATTCACAGAGAGAATATAAGGCTTTGTATGATTAACAACAATTTTTGAAGCATACACTCTCAATATAAAAAAAAATCATGGCGGGACATGAGCGCGAGCATGGGTAGGAGAAAAAGAGTTTCGAAAATAAAAGCAATGGAAAAGGAATCGAAGCAAGTTCAGGAAATCTACAGTCGAATCAGGAGCTGGAGTCACATCAGAAGCAAGGTAAGGATGACCAGGATGATGTGAACTCCGGAAACAAACCTAGGGGAAAGGAAAATCTAGAGATTAACCCTGCAGCATCTCCCACCGGTAAAAACAAAAAAGCTAAAGGGGGTGTGGGGACCACTGTTGGCACTAGAGGTAATCGCAAACCTTGGACTTCTCTGTTCAGGGTAAAACCTAATGGAAAATATTCTTTCCCTCTAGTGCAAAACATTTCGTCTCCTGTAGGAGGTAAGTTTGCTATCTCTATTCCAGATCTGCTCATTGACCATAATATAGCTCTTATGGAATGGACTTTGGTAGGAAAGTTTATGGGCCCTAGACCAAATATTGAGGTGGTCAGGGAGTTTGTTAAAAATAAATGGAGAACTAGTGGGAAAGTTTCTATCGCCGCTCTTCCAAAGGGTTTTTTTGCATTTGATTTTACTTGCAGAGAGGACATCATGGCAGTTAGAAGTGGTGGTCCCTAGGTAATAGGGAAATCATCCCTGGCCCTAAAGAAGTGGTCCTCCAACTTAGATCTATCATATTCCATCTTTGAGAATGTCCCAGTTTGGGTTAGACTTCCAGGTCTGCCCCTGGAGTATTGGAGTGAAGACATCTTTCATGGTATTGCTACCTCCTTTGGGGAGCTCCTCTCTATTGATTCAATGACAGTGGCTAGAAAGAGAATGGTCTTTGCAAGGATATGTGTGGGAGTCTCCCAGAAAACAGATCTCCCATCTTCGATTGAGATTCAATCTAAATTGGGTTCCTGGCAATAGAATATTAAGTTTGAAACCATTCCGTTTGCTTGCTTCAAGTGCAGGAAATCTAGTTACTGGGCAAAAAAATGCCCCCTAAATGCCACTTCAAAGAAATAAAAACCAGTTGGACCTAAAAAAAAGGCATGAAAAAAAAGAGTGATTCACGAGGAGAAAGGAAGGAAAACAATGAGTAGGTATTGGAAAATATGGTGTTCGATAGTTAGAGAGTCTCTCTAGAGATTGATGTGGTTATGGAGTCTAAAGGTGAGATCCCTTTTGATCATCATTACTTGAATCTTGTTAATACATCCCCATCTAAGGAAAATGAGTCCGATGAAGACACCTTAGTTGGTGAAGGAAATCTGAACCTTTCTACCTGCTTATCCCAAATGAAAATCCCTTTTGATAGAAACGAAGTATTCCCGGGTCTAGAGGATATCCCTAATGAGGGCTTGTCCTTGGAACTGAATATTCCTTTTCCCTCCCAATATCCTAATAATCTTCCCCCTCAGGGAGTAGCGTATGTGACAGATCCTAACTCCCTAGAAAGGGTTTTGGAATCCCTTGAAAATCTGAATCACTCAGCAGATCTGTCCAATAATATCTTGTTTGCTCAAAGGAATGGTAACATGGACACCCTACCTTGGGAACAAAGGATACCTATTGATAAGGACTGGGAGTCAAGTAGAGAGACGGATAGCCAAGAAAAGACTGACAAATAGGAGAATATATCAAAGAAGAAAAAAGAAAAAAATACTTAGGGGAAAACCCCAAGTGGCATTTCAACCAGATCAAGAGTCAAGGCAGACTGTGGAGCAGTAAAGAACTCAAGAGGCAAAAAGTCTTCAAAAAATAAAAGAGAGTTGAATAGTTTTCAGGATATTGCGGATGGCTCTCAAAAAACCATCCCAAAATGCCTTAATTCCCCTGGTATCTAATGAATATTATTTCCTAGAACATAAGGGGACTCAATAGCCCCCACAAGCAGGATGTTCTTTGCAATTTCGTTAGAGATCACAAGCTAAATATTCTCTTAATTCAGGAAACTAAAATGCCAAAGGAGAAAATTGAAAAGATGAAACTTTTCCAGTATTACAGTAACCAGGGTAATAATTCGAGTGGAGCTTCTAGAGGTATTGTGAATTTTTGGAATAGCCATACTATCATAGGTGATTCGATCTTGGAAGGTATGAATCATATTGCCACTAGATTTACTCATATAAGAGATAACTTCAGTTGGATTCAGTTGAACATTTATGCTCCTAATGGAAAAGGCACGAGAAAATATTTTTGGTTAGAATTAGCTGCCTTTAGGAGGATTTTTGATAGAGAAGCTTGGATTGTTATGGGGGACTTCAACACTCCCCTAATGAATGGAGAAAAATTTGGGGGATCCCAGATCAATCTGGAAAGAAAAGAGGATCTGCAGAATTTCATTGATAATCATGGATTGATTGATATGGATCTCCAAGGAGCCTTCTTTACCTAGTCTAACCACAAAAAGGGGTCGGATCTCATACAGGTTAGATTAGATACATCTTTAATTTCCAATCAATGGTACTTTGACTATTACTGTTCCCTTAGAGCTCTTACTAGAATAGGTTCTGATCATTTTCCTATCAGTTTCATTATGGACCCAATAAAAAAGAAGAGGAACACTCCTTTCAGATTTGAAACAATGTGGATCTCTCATCCTACTCTAAAAGGGGAAATAAGGAAATGGTGGAATATAAGAATTCAAGGAACTGCTATGTTCAGAGTTGCTAAAAAGTTAAGGGAAGTGAAATGCAATCTAAAAAATTGGAAAAAGGAATCTTTTGGGAACATCTTTATGATTAAGTCTGATCTTCAGATGGAATTGGGAGAAGTTCAATTTAAAATTTAGGAGGGCTATTTGAATGATACCAAGGAAAGAGAGAATGAGATCCTCATGAATTGGAAAGGAAGAGGAGTTCTGGAGACAGATCTAGAGCTCTTTGGTTATCTGCAAGAGACAGAAACAACATGTACTATCATCTTTCAGCTTCAAAACACTGAGCTGTAAATAGAATATCTCATATAGAAGTGAATGGAACCAGGTATGAGGAGGAGGAGCACATTAGGAAGCAGGCGGGTTCCTTCTTTAAACACCTTCTTTCAGCCAGTGGGGAAATAAACCATAATGAGTAGGATCATTTAGTGGAATCTATTCCAAGAATTATCAACCAGGAAAATAATTTTTTTGACTTCTATCCCCACCAACGAGGAAGTCAAGTGGGTTGTCTTTTCCTTTGAAGGGAGTAAAACTCCAGGGCTTGATGGTTTCCCTTTATTTTTCTTTCAATGGCTATGGGAGATTGTTGAAGAAGATGTGGTAAATGTTGTTAAAGAATTTTTTGGCTCCAGAAATCTTCTAAAAGAATTAAATACTACCTTCTTGGTTCTTATCCCCAAGAAACCTGGAGCTAATAATTTTTAGGCTTTTAGGCATATAGGCCTCTGTAATTCCTTATATAAAATCATATCCAAGGTCTTAACTTCAAGACTCTTAACTCTTTTGCCTTCCTTGATTTCTCCTCAACAGAACGGCTTTGTCCCTGGTAGACAAATTCTTGACTCTATTGTTACTGTTCATGAGAATATTCACTCCTTAGTTGAGTCAAAGATTGAAGGCTTTTTATTAAAGCTTGACATTTCAAAAGCTTATGATAGAGTTGACTAGACTTTCTTATTTAAAATTTTAAAGGCTTTTGGTTTTTGCAACAGGGTCATCCAAATGGTTGAACAGCTTGTGTCCACGACTTCCATATCGATTATGGTAAACGGATATCCCTCCTCCTTTTTCCATAGCACCAGAGGTCTAAGGCAGGGTGATCCTATCTCTCCTATTTTATTCACTATCATGGCTAAGAGTTTAGGCAGGAATCTGAAAAAGTTGGTTGACTTCAAATTTCTTTTTGGTCTTAAACCTTCTTTGGGCAATCTGGTGTGTTCCCGTCAACAATTTGTTGATGATACTATGCTTATGGGTAAAGCCATGGTGGCTAAAGGTAGAACTATAAAATAGTTGCTTGACAAGTATGGGATAGTGTCTGGACAGCTAATCAATAATAAAAAAAGCTCACTGTTCTTTTTCAACACTCAAGATCATAGACAGGCTAAAATTGCTAGAATCTTGGGTTGCAAAGTCGACTCCATTCCTACCACCTACCTTGGTCTACCCTTAAGTTTGAAACCTCTAGAGTCATTCTGGCTCTCGTTGGTTGAAAGATTTAGCAAAAAGCTTGTGGGTTGGAAAGGAGCCCTGCTAAGTCAAGCAAAAAAACTTTAGCTTCTCAAAGCTTCTCTCTAGAATTTTCCAATCTATGCCCTTAGTCTTTTTAAGATTTGAGCTAAATTTGCTGACACCATTGAAAAAATCCAAAAAAGATTTCTTTGGTCGGATGTCGAGGAAAAAAAAGACTTCCCTTAATTGGCTGGAATCTGGTTTATAGACCTAAAAAGGCCAAAGGTCTAGGTTTAAGAAGAATCAGAATAGTTAACAAAATTCTCCTTGCTAAACAAATTTGGAGAATCTCCTCTTCTTTGGGGAGTGGATTGTTATCCTGGCTAGCAAATACTTAGAAAACAACTGCTCTTCCATAATTAAGAAGGACATTCACCTTCTTCCCAGAGGGTCAACTTGTTGGAATAATATAATCAATGGTAAAAGGATTGTGGATGATGGTATTGGTTGGAATGTTAGAAATGGTCATCATACTAGATTTTGGGAGGACAAGTGGCTTTTAAAGGAACCCATTATAAAAATCAATTCCTTCAGGGAATGGGCAGATACCTACAAGGAACGGTTTTGAAATTATGTGAAAGATTACAGAGTGAATGGCAAGTGGGTGGACTTGTGCAGTGTTAGTCAGGATTTGGCTCCTATCTAGTCATCTCTGTTGGCTATTAGACTTAATTCTGAGCAGCTGGATGACCACGTGGTTTGGTCAGATGATCCCTCTAGCAATTTTTTCGTGTCCTCTACTTTTGCTAGGATTACTTCTTCTCTGGATCATCCTCCCTTCTGGTCTAAAGCTTGGTTTAAACTTTTGATACCTAAAATCAATATATTCTTCTGGATCCTTCTCCAAAATAAAGTACTTATGATTAATAACCTGTGTAAACACGGATTTCAAATTCCTAATAGATGTTCTCTTTGTAAGATGGAAGCTGAATCTATGTGTCACTTATTCCTCCATTGTTCTTTTGCTGCTTCTATCTGGGGAAAAATCATCAGGTTATGGAACATCCTATGGGTCTTCCCTTCATCCATTGAAGATTTCTTCTATCAATCGAAAGCTCCAACCAAAAATCCCATGCTTAGATCTTTTTGGGATCTAATACTCCCTCATGTTGCTTGGGGTCTCTGGAAAGAATGCAACAACATAATTTATAGAGGCAAAGAAGTCGATGAAGACATTGTCTTTGATAAAATTGTCATATTTCTGAAGGAAAATTTCAATACTTTGGTTCAGAAGAAAAGCTTGTCCTTGAAAGCTGAGCAGTCGCTATATGAACTAACTGTTGCAAAGGAGTGGAACATAAATCTTGTCCCATCTAGAACCAGTATGAAAGCCAAGAAGGATAGAGAGGGTGTTTGCTGGTCTTTCCCACCTAACGGTTGGATCAAAGCTAATTTTGATGTTGCAGCTAAACGTAATCTAGGGGCGGCGGGCTATGGTGGAGTCATAAGGGACTCCTTTGGAAATTTCATAGGAGCGACGGCTTCTCCTCTAAGATCCCAAACCAACCATTTGGCGGAAGCGGCTGGAGCTTTTCATATCATAAATTTAGCTCAAAGTCTTAACATTAAACATCTGTGGCTTGAAGGAGACTCCAAAAACATAATTGACTGCCTTAAGGAAAAGTCTCCCCCCTCATGGACCATCAAGTCATGGATTGAGGAAGCAAAGCTAACTTTGGCTAAATTTGAAAAAGTTAAAATATCACATGCTTACAGAGAAGCCAATGTCGTTGTAGATTTTTTTGCCAACGAAGGAGTTAAGAGTAAAGAGGTGCGTACTTGGCTAAATAGAAATGATCTAAACTCTAATGTTTGCACCCTAATAAATTATGATAAATCACATGGAAAAGCTACATGCTATCCCTTTAATGAAGACATAAGACCTTTCACATCACAATCATTAGATTGTATGGGACCAATCCCAGTGACTTAATTTGCAAGAACAACCCGCACGCTTTGTGGGTGCTAAGTTGTGGTGGGGCCAATTTTAGTAAAGCTTTCATCTGCGTCTACCCGACTGTGTCAGCTGAGATGGGAGGAGACATAAAGCGCATTGAGTCAGACAACTATGAAACTCATATGAAAAATGCCAAGGCCTGGGAAAAAGTTAAAAGTGGTGGGCTGCTTCCTTTTTTGGAGAAGCTCCATGGCTCCAGCCAGGAGGCTATGGACCTCTTTGTTAAAAATTGGAATAAAGACAATTTGACCCTATTTGGCAGGAATGTTGAGCTCAGTGAAAATTTAATCGCTAAAGTTATAGGTTTATCTACTGAAGGGAAGAATTTTTTCAGGGACAGGGCTTTTTCTGATGAAGCCGTGATTAGATTTCCTAAAAAAGACAAAGAAAGGTTAAGCTTGGTCATAATTGCTAGCAATTACTTTGATACGAATTCTATAAAGGCCATCTGGAGGAAGGTGTTGCGGGTCATCATGGAGTACATTACGGTGGATGGGTGTTTTACCAGAGTTTATGGCTACCACTCTGCTCTTCTCAACCACTTCTGCCACAAGGTTATGATCTCTCTTCCTTATTATCTTTTCTGTTCCCTTAAGAAAAGCTTGGAGGATAATAAGAAAAACCCTAATAGATTTTCTATTTTGCATATGGGGCTTATAATATTGATTGTTGAGCATTTCCAAAACATGCCTACCCCCACTACCTTGGATACCACTCCTGACTCTGAGAGTGATGACACAGAGCCCAGTGGGTCAGAGTACATTCCTAACCCTAGTTCGGCTAGAAAAGTCCTTAGCTTGCATGTTGGCCCTTCTGGGAAAATAAACCCTACTCTCCTCTCTGGTAAAGCCCGTGCTGAGCTTGAGCTTGATAGTCCCTTCCTTCACAAGAAACCCCAGGCTAAAATTCTTCTTTCCTATTCTAAAGAATCCTCTGATTCAGAGGAGTCTGATGCCAACAAAATGGTGGTTAATGCTGAACCTATCCTAGATAAACATGTTGAAGATGACTCCCTTGTTAACCTTAATTCTGAGAAAACTATTCCTAATATCGGTGAGCCCTCTCTATATTTTCTAAACCTTGCTAAAGCCAACTCTGAGTCCCACTCCAAACTCCTGGACTGGACTTTCACTGAAATCAATGAGCTAAAAATAAAAAACTGGGCCATACAAAGCAAAATTGAAGTTCTGGTTGCTAAAGTTGTTGAGATTGAAAAGAAAGTTTGGGACAGAGGGGTCCATGGTCACAATAACAAAGACACTGATTCCAAAATTGATTATATTATGAATAGTATCAAGACCGTAGCTGAGCAAAATAACAGAATGGCCAGAGACAACGCCATTATCATTAATGCTATGGGAGAGAAGCTCGACAAAACCCAGTAGGGTTCTTTGGTGTTGGATCTGGAGGAAATAGAGGACAAAAGCCAAGACACGGACGCAAGTATTTCCAAAAGAACCAGAGCCAACTTGAAGCGCAAGGTCCCCCCTACTTCTAGTATGATTCAAACTTTTAAAAAGGGCGTCATTGATATGCAGAAGCTTAAGGAGGAGACTGAGTCTATCCTCAAGACTTTGAACTAATGTCTGGGGTTTCTGCTTTTCCTTTGTTTTGGTCTTTTTGGTTTTGTGTGAATGGTGGCTGCTGATCTTTTCTTGGGCAGCTAGTTTTTGTGGTTGGACTTTTTTGTCCTCTCTTCTATTTTGTAAACTTTGCAGTTTCAGGTCCCTGTAAAACCCGTTTTACCCTTTTATCAAAAATAATTTTTGAAGCATATATAGTCAAAATTAAGGGTGGGTGTTAAAATAAACACTAATTTCTCCCTCCATTGTTAATTGAAGATAGATTCTAGAAATCTAATTTATGCTTCTCTACAAAATATATTTCTTGTCTATTGTTAACTTTTAGTGTACTGCAATTTTTTAAGCCACCTACAATCTGATATGTCTTTATCTTCATTTCCTTCCATATAAATCAAACATGTTTTGTTTTATATCCAATCTCCACCACCTCTTCTCACTAACTTTAGGAGATTAACCACTTTGTGGTGGTATCTATAAATCCACCTTTATGCAATTGTTTTAAGACACACATATTGGAATAGAGATTAAAAATCTTGAGAGCTTTATGGAGTCTCATATATTTGTATTTGGTTATTTTTAATCAATATAAGATTTTTTTGTATGTTGTAGCATACTTTATTTACATACTTTGTTTTATTTTTATATCAACACTCTGTTTTATCTTAATTCTGTTGCATTCTACAACTTTTCCTTGTCAGATACAAGATTTTGTGATGTTTTATGTCATAGGATTCCTAAAATCACCTAAAATTTATGTTTGAGTAGGCTAGAACCAATAAATTTTGCATGTTCTTTCAGTTTTAAGTTATAGGATTGTTAAGGATTTAGGAACATATCCCACAATCTCCATTTTCCCATGCTTCCTACTTTGAATGTTTTCTCATTTGGTTTGGGGATGTTTGAGATCTTAAATGTCTCAAGGATTGTTCGACATCATTCAAAATCCATGTGTTCTTACTCCTATATCCCTCCTTGTCATTGGTATGTTTGTGTGAGGTGGCTAGGTGTTGTATATGTAAATTATGTGTATTTTGTCACTTTACATTTCCATCTTTCACTCTTTATAGCTCAAAAGAAGAAAACTTTGTCCAAAACTTTGTTCTTATGTATCTTTCTTTCTTGCTTGTGGTAGTATGTGGTTAATTGTGGCAAGGATTTACCACACATGAATCTTTCTAGTTGTATGGAATTTAATGGTTAATTGTGGCAAGGATTTACCACACTTGAAGCTTTCTAGTTGTAGGGAATTTAATCTTTGCTCATGTGTTCTTCATAATTTCATCATATTTCTTGGTTTGTATCACTATTTTCCTTGTAATTTTTGATTTACGATATGTAAAATCTAGAGTAGTTCCTTGTCTATAAAGAGTGTATTCAAATTTCTTCTATATCTAAGTGGGATTTCAAAAGTTCTGGTTACTCACCAAGTTCATTTTTTCACCTTGGGATCCTTGGCCCTAGATATCCATTAGAAGTTTTAACACATGTATGTAAAGGATCGAGTAGTGTACAACATGTTATGGTTGGTTTTCATTGTTCTAATTTCATTAAGTTTGTGATATTTATTTGAATATTTCAAGCATTTCTAGGATCCAATTACCTTCCAAAACCTTTAAATTGGTCTAGTGTCCTTATTTTCCACAAATCTCCACAAACATCCAAATTCAAAACATGGAAGAATATGAAGACTAAAAGGACCTTAGTATTTTCAGTAATAGCCCCCATTCCAACATTTTTTGACATCGTACATACAAATAGAAATGTAGGGTACTCAAAATTTCATAAATTTTATGATTTGTCATTTATCAAATGGGTTTATTATGATTTTTTACTATTTTGTCACATTAATGATTATAAATTAATAGTGAGAATGAGGTAAAAGTTTCAATTTGTGGATTCAACTAATTTTCACCATTTCATGAAATTAAAGGTTCGACTTGGAGTATTTAAATGGCCTCTTAGTGAAGAAAAGGAAGGTAATATTGTCTAATGATGAATACAAGGAATACAATTTAAGTTTTGGTTGGTAAAACGGTCCTAGTGAAGGCCGAATGAATAGATTACTTTAAGAACTTATAAGATTTATGAAAAGGTAGAGATTTAAGGAGGATCGAGAAAAAGAGACAATTGAATGACATACATTAATCTTGTTTCCTCAAACAATCACCTAAAAATTTAATTGATTTCTTTGAATGTGACAATGTGTTACAAGTATTGAGGTTTAAAATAATTCTATTTTATGGGGGCTACTTTGGGTCATAGGTAATTTGTAAATTTAAAATTTGAATAGAACTCATTCATTTATAAGTGTAGCCTATAAATATGTACTCCTTTACATTTTCACACTTTATTTGGGTCCGCTCAATTAAATTGGACATAATTATGCCTTAATAAGCCCTAATTTCCATCTACACACCTAATACATTACATTTTTTGAAGGGGAAACCCGACAATAATTAATGACAACACATAACACTTTACCTTGAACAATGTGTCCTCCCTAGGCCTTTGAACCTAAATTTAAATTATGTTTTTGACAGTATTTTAACATCCGTAAAATCAAATTTGAATTTCAACTTGTACTATTTAAATTTTGGGAAATTAAAGATACATACCTATAAATACAAGGTTATTTTATCAATTAAAGATCTTATATTTTCAAGAGATATTTCACAAGAGCTAAAATTAATCTCTAAGGAATTCAAGAGAATATTTCCCAAGAATTTGTTGGAGCATTCAAGATCTCAAGCATCATGTCAAAGTTATCAAGCATCATGCATTTTTTTTGAGCTAATATTGTGATGTAGGTTTCACATTTCAAATCAAGATTCAAGCTATCAGATCAAGATCACATGAACAATCAAGCCATTTCATGCAAGATAAACATCAACATTTCCTATTTCCAAAGGTTCATTCAAGGGTTTGGTGAGTTTTAACATAGAATTTCTTTATTCATCATTCCTTTCATGTTCCATTAATTGAATTCAAGGTTTAATTACCAAAACTAGGTTTGGTCAAGGCAAAGCCCCATTCACCAAAAATAATTTTTTTTTCCCTATTGTGTTTGTGTTGTAGGTCCTAGTTTGAAGAAAAAAAGAATAGTGATCTCTAAAGTGAAAATTGAAAAATTTGCAAAAGCTCTCAAAGTTGTAAGAAAGTTGTCAAAATCACAAAAACTTGTATCTCGGGGTTTATTTTTCATCATTTTATAGTGAAACCAATGGAAAATTGTATCTTAGATCTATCATCAGAGGCTCCCAAAAAATTAGTTGGGTGTTTCCACAATAATGGGTTACATATTGTAAGACATCTTTATTTATGCTCAAATCACGTATTTTTAGAAAATAGGATGATTTAAGCCTTGAAAGGTTTCATTTAAAGGATTTTAATTGAAGAGGGTTTGATCAAATCCCCTTGAATATAACCCCTCTAGTTTTAAACCATACCTATAATGGAGCCTCCTCTACACCTATCAAAATGCTAATAAAAAACAAATTTTGATTTAACTTTTGGGCGATCAAATGAATTATTTTATATTTATGTTTTCTAAGTATGTATTCCTTATTAGAAGCTTCCCAAAAAGTACAATTTTAAATATATTTAATTTGATTATTATATTTATTTTTTATTTATTGTTAATGTAGGATTTTCACTTTAAGTCAAACTCTTTGTTTTGCACATATGGAAAAATAATAGATTACTAATTTTTTTTTGAAAACTATCTATGTTCTTTGTATTGACATTCTTAATACAAAAAAAAGGAATTTAGATACATACAAAAAAAATTGTGTTATATAGTAAACCTATGTCTAAATTGTAATTGGTTTGAGTTCAAAACTTAATTAAGAAAACAATATTCAATAAAATACTATGAAACCAAATGAAGGATCTAGATATCATAGTTACAAATCTAAATTCAAAAAATATAATTTAATCCTTCATAGAAAAAAAAAAATGTGTTATAAAACAAACACCACTCTTTAAAAATGTTGTTTATTGTTAAAAACTAGTTGTTGAAGGAGATTAAAAAATAAATGAAATTTGATTCCAAAAATTTTTAAAATATATTTTTGGAATTTACAGAAAAAATATCACAAATCACTAGTTTACATAATCTTCAAATTCCTCATGGTTTAGTAGCTATAGGTGTCAGAAAGTGAAGATTTAGTTAAAACAGTTCAATTCAATGTCAATTTTGACCAAAAAGTGTAACCCACTATTGTGGGATCACCTAGTTCAAAAAGCTATCTTAGGACCCATTCACCATTTTTTGACACTTAGGAACCAAATTTTGAGGCAAGTTTTAAATGTATTGCACTCACCAAGTTTGCCAAAAAATGACTATTTCTATTAGAGCTATACTTCATCTACCAGAAGCATGTCTTAGGTTACATATTTGAGGTCATTCGCTATTTTCTTTTGCAAAAGTGTTGTTTGAACTTTACACACACATAAAGGAAATTTCTAGATCTTCCATGGAATTAACTCTCCTAAGGGTTTAAAGTTAATTATATCTTGGAGGATATTATTTCCTAAATGAAATAGAAGAAGGTAGGTTCATCACGCCCCACTTATCCCTTCTCTATTTATGGAAAAATGGTAATTGTGGACATGAAAAAAGAATCCCATTTTATTTGCTTGATTTGGGAATAATTGATGATAAATTTGACTTAATGAGGCCTTGATTTAGTATTGTGAGGTGTTTTAAACATCCACACTAGGTCTTGGACCCTTGGAAACTAAAAAAAATGCATCTAACAATGTCTTATAAAGGTGTTGTAAAGTGTTGTAAATGACTTTCACATTTTTCTAGACTCTTATTAAGCATCTAAGTCTAATGGACCCATTTTTCCCTTAATTCATCATTGTAAAATATATTTAATGGCATTCTCATATTATTCTAGAAGGCTAGTAAAATAAACTTAATTATAATCTAGTGTTGTAATGTGTTTTACACATTCACATTGGATGTCGTGTCTTTCTAGGCTATGTGTACCTCATTCTAGTGTTAAAAAGTGTATTTAATCAAACTTTCACATTGAAATTTGTGTCCCAAGCCCTAATTACCCATTTTATTATCATTAGTATGCCCCTATAACCCCATATTGTGCATCCCGAGGCATAATTTGATGAAATAACTGACAAAGTCATCATATAAACCTGATTTCCTTACTTCTTGGTATTCTAACTAGCAGAATGGCCCATGTGGGACCCATTCTCCATTAGGGTTGAATCAGTCCCATCCAAATGGAACCCATTCACCCTTGATTGAAAATGAGTCCCATTTGAGCCATTTTCGGGGTTTGAGTAGGAAAAAAAGAGATTTTAAGTTTAATTTTCCTCCATGTCAGCCTTGGGGATCAAATTAATGGGAAAATAAGGTGAATTTCCTATAAATACAATCTTGTAAGCCCTAATTCATAATCAATTCATTCATTCTTCACTCATCATTCATTATTCTTCTCAAGCAATCTAGGGTTCTATCATCCCAAGTCATTCAAGATCATTTTTTAGACATTCAAGGACAAATTCTTCACCTTTTGCTACAAAAATTCAAGACCAAACATCATGGAAAGTCTCTAACTCCATTGTTTTTTTCTTCATTACATTATTTCTCCATTTTAGTTTAATTACCTAAAAAGGGGTTTGAACAAGGCAAACCCACATGCCCTAACATTGAACATTTATCTCTCTTGTCTTGTGTGTTTGTAGATTTATGTATCTTGAAGACTTGGAGATCATTTAAGAGAAAGTTTCAAAGTTGTTGAAGGCACCTCCTTGTTGACCAAGGGAAAATATCCACTGAAATTCACCTACAGTGCCGTAAATTAGACTTTCAGAGGTAGACACCTATCAAAGACCGAAGTGTAGATCAAGGGCTTCAATTTCTACTTCCAGATTTTAGAAATTCAAAAGTGGACTAATTCAGAATTAGTCAAAATTGAGTCCCATTTATAGGCTTGAAAAGTGTGTTCTACAGTTTTGGATACCCATTTGTTTGAAATGGGCTCCAGAATGGTTTCCAAGATTTGGGACTAATTCGCTTAGAATGGCGAATGAGTCTGAGTAGGAAAAATTTTGAGCATTAAAAAAATTTTAGATGTCATTTCCAGTCTCCAACAAGTTATCAAGTGCACACATTTAGTTTCATTCATTTTTGTTACAACTTACTTTCATTTCTAGGTCCTTTTGTATACAACAATGTGTTTTCAAACAACTTGCATTTATCTAGTTTTCACTTAGTAATCAATATATTTCTTAATTTTTTTCCCTTTAGATCATATTATTTAGGATTATTACAACCATCCTTGCATTAATCTTTGAATGTTTACATTCCATTTTGGCCCATCTTTCCCCTTTTAGGTGAAAAAACCTAGAAGGGCTAAAAAGCATTTGGGTGCCAAAATATTTGTTTACATTTTGGTGAGCTTGAATGTAGACATTTCTTATTTTGGCCCATATTTTTTCTTTTAGGTGAAAAACCATAGAAGTGCAAGAAAGCCCTTAGGTGCCAAAATCTTTGTTTACATTTTGGTGAACCCACTTTTCAAATACCTTATTTTTTTATTAGGAGTCTAGTATCATCCTCATTCTCGATTACATTGAATTTTCATTAGGGTTGTAGTGGTTAATTTGCATCTAGGGTTCCAAATTTTTTGCATTAGTAAAAGTGCATATGGGTTGCATTTTTGCATCTTAAATGATTAAAAATTTCTGAAATTCTGCATTAGCATCTTAGGTCTGCCTCATACAATACAACAAACATCAAAATCCATAAAAAATATCTGAAAATTTTGAACAAAATCCCCATTGGGACTCATTTACCACCTCGGGCGAATCAGTCCATTTTTACCCATGAAACTTCCTTGTATAGAACTAAAAACCCTTTTTTTAAGCTTTTTTTGGTGCCATTACCTATTTGTATTAGTTGGCTAAATTTTTGTAACATGCATTTCATTAGATCTAGCTTAAATTCGCTCATTTCATGGATGGTTTAAATTTCAAGTTTGCATTCTCATATTGTTACATAGTTAATTGTCATCCTTAAAATCTAAAAAATTGCATTCCCCTTTTGCATGTTTTCCTTCGCATGGTTACGTTTAAAGTTTGTAGAATAATCATTACATCATGATTTCATTAAAAAATTATATAGCTATCATATTTCATGTTCTATTTTTAGATCTTATTGTGTGTTTTAAGAAAGTTTTGTTAGGTGCATATAAATATGAGATTCTTCCCTCTCTCTTTTTGTTCATCATTGATGCCTCTAATAGTATCCCTTCTACGAGTAACGTTTGTATAGTGAAAGAAACCTTGGATAATCATAACAATCACATTTGTTCTTCTCCTATTACCTCTCCTACTTGTGAAGTAGATATCATAGTGCTAGAAGAACCAATTGATGAGATTTTTGAAAATATGAGTTGTTTCTCTCCTCTTACCTCTCCTATTAGACATAACATTACTAAAGAAGAGGACATCACAATAAGTAATCATGATGATTGCACAACATAACAAGAAGATGAGATCATATAAACATTTATAGACATTACCTTACCTAGTCTCCATAATCATGATAATCAAACTTGTTCTTCTCCTAATATCCCTCCTTGATTCAAAGAGGATAGGTTGGTGTTAGCAAATATACCTATTAAATTTCATTAGAATATTATCCTTCCCTTCCCTAATGTTCCTATCCTATGGGAAGACCTATTTGGAAAACATGAAAAACATAGCGGTCCTTCTCCTTATGCCTCCCCTATTTGTGATGTAGCCACTTTACAAACTCCAACCAAAGATGAACACATTACAAGCTCTCCTTCCAAGGTAAATAATATGGAGCAAGAGAATGAGACTTTAGGGAAACATGGTAATCACATAGAATCTTCCCCTCATCTTCCCATTATCGATCAAAAAGAGAATTTAACCATCGATCATTCCCCTACTTGCATTGAAGTCATTTTAGAAGAACCACTCTATGAATGTCAAGAAAATTTGATTCATATTTCTCCTAAAGACTCTCCTCCTAGGGAGAATATCATGGTGTTATAAAATCACAACAATAGTAATGTGTCTTCCTTAGCTCATGATAAAAAGGTGATTCTAGATTTCCCTTCATTAGAGACATCAAACCAAGACCGGTGAGGTTATGAATGTGCAAGTCTCCATTAGATACCCCTCAATCAATGGAACTCATACATACCCCATGGGACATCCTAAGAACCCTCTAATTATCTACCAAAATTCACAAAAATAAACTCAAAAATAACCTGAACTCATCCTCTACCCACCTTCCCACAAACAACAAAATCAACACCAACCTGAACTCATCCTTTATCCCCCTTCACCCAAACCTCAAACTCAACAGAAGACTGAACTTAGCCTTTAACCGCCTCAGAATAGTGTGTCACAACAACTAAGTCATAACACCATTGCTCATACATACAACACTAGAAACAATTCACAACCACATCCACCAACCCCAACTTCCTTACCTTTGCCTAATTCTATACTGCCTCCTGCCTGTTGATTAAAGGAGTATGATCTTGTTGAGCAACTTAAAAGCACTCCCACAAAGATATCCCTTTGGGACCTTCTTCAAAATTCACCTACCTATCACACTATGCTTCAAACATCCTTACAACAAGTTGCTATCCCTTCTAATGCTCAACTGAATGACATATCAACCGTAATTCAAGGATTGAACACTGACATTGTTTTCCACCAAAGTGAACTCCCCTCTTTGGAAGTGCAAAAAAAAATGATGCTTTCATGATCATAGCTCAAGACAATATGATAGGGATAAAGTGAACCCTTGTTGAAAATGGTTCCACTCTTAATGTGTGTAGCATAAATCTCTTTGATAGGCTTCGTGTGGATAGATCAAAAATTCAACCTCATTCTTTATCTATTAAGGGCTTTGACAATGTAGAAAAAAAACCGCTTGGTGTGATTACTTTTCCTATTATAGTTGGTAAGGACACATTACAAACACTGATCCATGTTATTTCACATTAACTTGTGCAAAAAAAAGACAAAAAACAACATATTGAACAAGTCACGACACTATTTGATTATGATTGGGGATCCTTAGACTTCACACCATAACTCATGGATGATCCTTCAAAAACATCCACCTCAACCACACTAGACCAAACCACAACCAATTACACAACAACCTTTGATGAACTCAACAATGACCAACAATCCAATCCACAATCAATGAAAAAGCTTTATGGAAAAGGTTATGAACTTATGCAACAACTTGGATATATTGGAAAAGGATGTGGTGCAAGATAACAACTTATTTATTTCCCCATCGATCCTAACACACAAAGAACAACTCACAGTCTTGTTTATTATTCTCTGGTAGAAGTAATCAATCCTTCAATCAATATCAACACTATCACAACCAATTCATCAAATCCCACCTTAACCATAGTGCATCCTAAACTCATCGACACTAGTGGTCTTGAAAATCATCCTTTACAAAACATGAAAAAAACAATGCACCCTTCTCTTAATGTCAATGTCATCTCATAAAACACTAATGATTTCAATTCATTATATTTGACACCTTCTTATAAAGGAGAGCCCAAAATCTCACAATTTAAATAGTCTTGTGTAGAGATCACATCTTGTACATCTAAGTAAGAAATTTCCTTGTCACAACCTACAAGACAACCTTCTACCATTGATCAAGAGGGTATCTTGTTGAGACCTCTCCAAGATCACTTGATAACCCTTTCACCACGAACTCGAAATAAATTCTATTACAAGACTTAATTTTGTGCCAAAAATGCAGATTTTAGGACCCAATGGACTCTCTAACTCTTATAGGGATTTTCACCCAAAAGGAGAGAGATTATATCCTAAAATGCTTATGTATCATTGAAATTAGGAAGTATTTAACGTGATGTTATGTAAATGAACTAATATAAGTGCAATTTATTGATTAAAATGATCTAAATGAATGCAAAAGTGCAATTTAAGCTATGTTTGAAAACACACTATGATATGCAAAAAACTATGAAAGATGAAGAAATTGAAAGAAATATGTAGAAAAGAAGGTACAGGGTTAAATATGAGTGCACTTGGATTGATGTGTGAGCTTTCTAGAGTTTCTGGAATGCTAATGAATTTTTTTTATTTTTACAGTAGGACTCATTCACCAAAGGCAGCAAATCAGTCCTCCAATTGAAAAAGTGTCAAGAATTGATTTTTGACAGCTGGGAGTTGATTTCTGACAAAATGTAGATTTTCAAATTTTAGGTGGGACTCATTTACCAAGGGTGGAAAATAAGTCCTCCCCAAGATTTGTATAAAGTCAAAGATCAACACTGCTACTCTAGATCTGGTAATGAATGAATGTATGGTTGTTGAGGTCAATTCTATAGAAAATGGGATAAAAGTCACTCAAATTAATTTAATAGATGATGAATTGATTTGAAGATCCTAGTTGAATTGAAATCCACTTTTCAACACCTTTAAATCTATCAAATCTGCAAAACAAAGGCTATAAAGACACATTTAAAGGGAAAAAATGTTGGAGGGTTAGTGAATAGGGGTTTTCCTTGGTCAAACTTAAGTTTGGTAATCAAAACCAATAGAAATTAAGGAAATACAAAGGAAATGATAAATGAACAACATGAAATTATTACAAACTTACCACATCCTTGAATATACAAATATGAAGTGATGTCAATGGCTACTCCAAAGTGCTTGAAAGTGCTTGAATTGATGATGCAAGATGCTTGATTTCTTGAAGATTGCTTTAATTATGAATGCTTGAATGAATGAGTGAATGGGGAGATGTAAAATGAGGTTAAAATCACATATTTATACAAATATTCTACCTTACTATCCATTCATACCTCATCATAGGGAGAAATGAAGTGAATTTGAGTAAAATCCTAAAAGAAAATTTGAAATATTTTGAATTTAGGGCCAAGGGGGACTCATTCGCCACCCTTGGCGAATGAGTCCCACCTGGGACCCAAAACCAAGTGTCAGAAATTAAGTCATGTTTAATGTTGTTTGTCGAGATAGGATCGAAAAAGACACTTAGTATAAGCATATTAGGGCATAAAGAGACAAAATAAAGCATGAGAAGGGTGTAAATAGTGAAAGTATATGTAGAAAAGTGTGAAATCTTGCTACAAGACTTTACAACACTTCAAAATAGGACTTTTTGATGAATGAAAAGGTAGGTTTTAGGTGAATTACATTAAATAGAGTCTAGAAGAATGTAGAAATGTCTTACAACACTTCACAACACCTTTAGAAGACATCATTCTTTGAATTTTAGCACCAAAATAAGAATGTTCAAGCCAAGATACATCATAAAATGAAAGCAACATAGCTCCAACACTAAGAAACAAGAAATAAAAGACAATGAAAATGGGAAAGGTCCATTTTTCTAAGGTACATTTAGCCCCCACTTTAGTGAGAGAAACTTTCTTTCTCATGCTAAAGTAGCCATGAACATCAGAGAGAGAAGGGTTCAAATGCACTTACGTTAGCAAGATGGAATAAATCAAACAAGAGGGATGATAAAGCCCCCATGATGATGATCCCTGACAAACTCAACATAAGGACAAAGGAACACACAAGTTTTGAGAGGAATTTGAGTGAAGCTTCGATCATCAAGCCAACTAGTTGTGAAAACAGATCTATGTTGATTGTTTGAAAAAGAAAATGCGTACTCACTCTAGGGCCACGAAACTAGTTGTCCATGGGGTGAGAATGCCCAAAAATTAAGATACATATGCTAGTTGGTATGCACTCACAAACAAACACAAAAGTGGTTGTGGGGAAAAGTCATGCTGCTAGTTGGGTTTCCCACTCAAGCATGCTAAAGCTATACCCGTTTGATAATTTTCTCAAGGTGCCACAAAGCCAAAGAAAATGTAAAAAAATAGGATGGAAACGTAGGAATGCAAGTTGTGTTATGTAAGGTGGCCAAACAAATAAGGCAGCTCCAGAGGAATGCAACTTGTGTTATGCAAGGTGGCTGAATGAGAATGTTATGTGTAAAAATGTTATGTATAATATGTTCAAAGGAGTCTTGTTAAGTTTATGCAAGGTCAGTCACTTAAGGAACATTCTGTCTAATGTCTCCATGTTTTTTGTCGTAGTGTATTTTTGTATGAAAGAGCTGGGAACTGTCATCATTCCCCAATGCACATAGAACGAAAAGAATGATACAAAGAGAACAAAAGAAAAGGAAAACAAAGTCTGTTTTGAGTCAACATGGAAGAGACATTGCAGTCTTGACACTTTGCATCATCCCCAAAAGGAAAACACAAGCAAAAAGATGAAAAAAAAGAAAAAGTGAAAAATATCTTGAGTCAACATGAAGGAGACATTTTGGTCTCAATTCCTTGTGTCATCCTCAAAAGGAAAAGAAAAAGGAAATAGGCTTTTTGGGTCAACATGGAAGAGACAAAAGGTGTCCTAACACTTTGTGTCATCCCCAAAGGAAAACACAAAACAAAAGCGAAAGGTAAAAAGTGAAACAAATAGAAGAGTAGAGATACACATAGAAGAAGTGTACAAAGAGAAGGAAACATCAAACACATGATACATGGGAATACAACACACACATGAAAATAAAAATGGAAATGAATGTGAAGAAAAGACTAAGTAGGAAAATTCAAGTCATCCATCAAGTCATCTGCCTCCTAATCATGTTCAACAAAATGCGAAGGTTATTGACTATCCAAAGGAGGAATTGCACTTGTGCCAAACTAGGGGTTGCACTAGGTTCTTCACTTGGTGGAGAGGATTTATCATTTAAGCTCTTTGTAGATGAAAATAAAGAGTTCAATTCATTGTTTATTGTTTCATCTATGTTAGCAATTTCCACATCTCCATCATCATCATCAAGATTAATAACGACGAGAGGACGAAGGGTTATTTCTGTGAGCAATAATTTTGCTTGGCTATCTAAATCAACACAAAAAAACTATTATTCAAGTTAGCCAAAACAAAAATCAAACTCCTTATGAAGTTCTTAATCACATCAAGACAAGGAAACATGATAAAAGCATTACAAAGAAATCATAAACATGTAAACCTATCTAAAATGGATTAAACCTTCACTTCATAAGTGGATTGGTGCTTCTTTGATGTGGAAAGAAGCCCTTTCCCAACCCTTGATAATGTCAATGATGGTGATGATGGGGAAGAATCAGCTCTCAAATGAAGAGAGTAACCTTGCATAAGCTTTTTAGATCAAGATGTGGATGAAAATCTAATATTGTGGAGTGGATGAACAAAATCAGTTCTCAGTTTAAGAGAGTGACTTTACATGAGTGATTGTGGAGAAACTGTGTAGGATTTGCTTGAAGAATTATGCCTCTATTTGTATATTCTCAAATGCTAAGAGTGCCAAAAATGGAGGATGTGGGACTAAAGATTGGACCAATGAGATGAGGACACTTGTCATCATGTGAGTGGTTGATGCATGTGGAAGATTTGGGAAATGTGCCTAAGAGGGGGAAATTTGAAATTTGAAATGAGAGTTAATGCTGAGTTTTACTTGTGCAAGGGACATGTAAGAGACATGTAAGACCTATTAAATGCCCTGCTAGATGTACATTTCAACTTTCCTTTTGAATTCAAACCTGATGGAATATTCCTCATGGATGCCATGTTGAGTGAAAATTCTGATTTTTATAAATCAATAAATGGATTTATTTGTGCAAGTGGGATTATCTAGAGGATGCAAGTGGTTAGGATTAGCATTTAATCATGGTTAGATTAGTTTAATGATGATTAGGATGATTTCACCAATTTGACTTGATTTAGGGATTTAAATAAAATCAAAGGGAGATGAATGGTGATTTGAGATTTAATTAAATAAATGATTGATTTATTTAATCAAAGAGGGAATGATAGGCTTAAATCAAATAAAGTAAATTTATTCAATTTAAGTGAATGACCTTAGGAGATTGAATTAAATGAACCTGATTTACCCTGATGAATGGATGAGTGTGAATTTGATCAAATGCATAATGCTAATTTTGTGTGTCTACAATTTCTAAGGATGGATGTATCAAGAGTGTGGGTTGGATGGGCTCATTTTGTTGCAATTCTTGGGTTGAAATCTCACGTGGCTAGGCAGGACAGGGAAGATGGTCATCTATTTCTTCTATCAAGGGTAAAGATTGATTGTCATGATTGGTTTTTGTATGAGCAAGGAGATGACAACAACACCAATGTTCCCAAGAAACACGATTCCATTTAATTCTTTTGTGGAGTTCTTGAGGTGTAAGAGCGGATTGAGTCGATATAGGTTTTTCTACTTCTGAAAGGGGAAGAGTAGGAGAAACTGAAGAGGAAGGATCAACCACTTTCTCTTTAGCTTTATATACTTGTTTGGTACGAGGGAATGAGGCAGGAGTTATTTCTTGGTCTCTTGCTCATTTAGACAATGGTTGGGAATATTGTTCAGAGGGTGTGATAGGCTTTTCAATATCAGATTTAGGTGTAATTACGGTTTCATCGAGGATAGAATGAGTGGAGGTGGATGAAGATGTGTTATGAAGAGTTAATTTAACAATCTTTTTAGCTTTAAACTTTCTATAAGTAATGTAAAAGAAGTCCTTTCGAGGCGTGATAGGCTTGATGGGTGTAGGCCAAAAGGATTCTAATGAAAATTTACCTATGGAAGATAAAGGATTAAAGACACTATGGTGTACGGTGAATACCTCATTGCCATGCAGAAACTTTAAGCACTTGTGAATGACTGATGGGACTGCTTTCATTGAGTGAAGCCAAGGAATCCCTAGCCACAAATGAAATTGGTCAGATTGTGGAACAAAAGAAAATATTACCTCCAAAGTCTTAGGTCCTATCTATAAAGGTAGCATGATCAATCCAATCATAGGGAATACAAAAGCATGATGTGTTTTAGTCCATGTAGTAGGTGGATTATATTTATCTTGATATAGATCATGTAATACTAGAAATTATTCTGTGATAACATTCTCACCACAAGTAGGATCTATTAATATCCCATTTTGTAGGTTTATCATAGATTCTATCGGCTAGGTAGAGAGGACCATCAGGAAGCTTTGTTAGTATGTCTTTAGAAGAAAAAGTAATATGAAGAGATTGAGTGGTTTGGCCCTTGCGAGGGATAACGTCTATCATGGTGAAAATTTTATCCATAGGACTAGCTTGGAGCACAAGAAGAGATGTATCAGGTTGTTAATTATGTCTATCAATAGTAATTACATGGGGCTTTGAAGGTTCACTAGCCTTGATGAACAAGGTAGTGTGTTTAGGCATAGGGTTCGTGAAGATTTGGATATTTTGGTTATGGGGTGCAATAGACTTATTGCCTTGATCATTAATAGCCATAATGGTCAATTCACTCAAATCATTGAGGTGTTGAACTAGGTGTTTAAGACACTTGCAATTTTTAGTGTCATCGCCATTTTGACGATGAAAATGACAATAAGCATTAGGCTTGAAGGTAGGAGGTAGGGGTTGATTAGGATCAAGTGGTAAAATAGGTGGTAAGGTAACCATGTGTTTTTGAATGAGTTGGCTCATTGTCTGGTGGATGGTGTCAGGTAAAGGAGTGAAATATCTATTTGGATCACCATAATGATAAGGCATGGCTGTATTAGAGGCAGCCATTGAATTCTGGACTTGTGAAGCTGGTTGTGGTTGGGTGGAGGAGGTGAACTAAATTGTAAGAAACCTTGGTTAGGTTTGCAAAAATTTTGTGTGTTGTATTTGTGTCGATTGTTGTTTTCAGTTTGGTCAATTTAGCTAGAAGTGGATTTTGACTCACGACTTGAAATCGAATTTTGATACTCACATAAGGTTGTACATAAATTCATGAATGAAGGGAATTTCATCACCGTAAGCTTATCTTGAGGGTTAGTGTGTGAATTCTCAATAAAAATATTTTGCAGATGTGCATCTGAAATTTGGACATCAACTTGAGCATATAAGGACTGGTAACGAGAGATGAAATTAGTTACTTTTTCATTAGGATGTTGTCTACATCACATAAGGCCATCCATTGTCTTTTTAGGTGTCATGTACACTTGAAAGTGATTAATGAAAACTTCCTCCAATTCATTAAATGAATGGATGGAATGATTAGGCAATTTGGAAAACCATTCTAAGGCATTATCTTTCAACGTCTTTGGAAAGAGTTTTGCTAAAATTTTATCATCATGGAAAAAATCACAACACATGGTAGTAAAAGCATTGGCATGGTTGATAGGATCTCCTTTTTCTCCATATTTCTAAAATATCGACATTTCTATCCCTTCTGGCATTGAGGTAAGTAAGATTTCTAATGATAAGGGGCTTCTACGAACAAGATATGTGGGTGCAGTAGTTTAAGCTTGACTAATGGTGTAAAGTTGGTGTTGCATGGATGAAAAAGTGTTAAGGAGTTGTGTCATAAATGGATTAGGATAATGGGGTTGAGGTGGAAGGGAAAATGTGGATGGAGTGTAGGTGATGTTAGGAGAAATGGAAGGAGTAGTGAGAGGTGTGAAAGTGGTGGAAGGAGGTTCTGATGCCACAACGAAAGTAGGAATGCTAGTGGAAATTGGGAAAAAAGTAGCTACATAGTTGGATTGATGTGAAGTTGTATGGACTTGCGGATTGGTGTAAGTTGGTATGGAAGCTATAGTGGAAGGAGGAGGAACTTGAGATGTTCCTTGGGTGACAGGAATGTTTGTTGATGGAGTATGGGAAGAGGCATGTTTATTGTAAATCTCAGCTATTTTTTTCGCACATGCAAGCCATCATCACTTTCAATTAAGTGATGAAGGTTCTCAATAGTAGGTATAATAGTGGTGGAAATATTTTCAAGTGACGATTCTTGTTGTAAATATGCAAAGTCTTCATGAATGTTAATAATCTTTTCTTATGAGAGAGACTTGTTTTTCTTGTCAACATGCATAAGATGGAAAGGGGAAGGAATGGAAGTGGTGTTTTCAGGGCCTAATGCACCATTTTCCATACTAGGAGTAGGAGCTCGTGAGATCCCAAGGTCCACAATGAAAGTACTATCGTGGGATGCCATGAGTCTAGAACTTCTTCTCACTAAAGTATTATCAATAGGGCACCAAACACTCATGCAAGTACCACAAAGGAAGGGTGGATGGAAATGCAATCTATTCTAAGAATGTAAAATGAAAATGGCATAAGATCTGCTAACTATAATAGAGATATGAATACAAGAAACATAAATGCAGGAAAATGCTAGAAAAAAATGCAAGATTACTTTCTAATATGTGCAAACAGACTGATTCACCCTGGGTGGTGAATGAGTCCTAGGAGGTAATTTTTTTGTATTTTTCAAAATTTTAAGAATGAATTAAATTCTTTCCAAAATGCTAAGATAGGCACCAAATTCAAATTTTCAATTTTTTTTAATGAATTTGAATGCAAGAATGAAAACAAAATGAGTTTTTTTTACTAATGCAAAATGAAAGATCGTAGAATGCAATAACTGATCCAATGTCCTAATTGAATGTTAATGAAAATGTAAAATAGGATTCAAGATATGAATTCAATAAGAAAATTAAAATTTTTCAAGAGTCAAGTTCACCAAAATGAAACATAGATTTTAGGACCCACTGGACTCTAACACTTATAGGGTTTTTCACCCGAAAGGAGAGAGATTAGATCCTAAAATTCTTATGTATCATTCAAATTAGGAAGTATGCAATGTGATGCTATGTAAATGAACTAATATAAGTGAAATTGATTTATTAAAATGAACTAAAATGAATGCAAAAGTGCAATTTAAGCTATGTTTGAAAACACACTATGATATGCAAACAACTATGAAAGATGAAGAAATTGAAAGAAATGTGCAGAACATAAGGTGCAAGGTTAAATCTGAGTGCACCTGGATGATGTGTGAGATTTTTGGAGTGTCTGGATTGCTGATAATTTTATTTTTATTTTTTGTTATAGTGGGACTCATTCACCAAGGCTGGTGAATCAATTCTCCTACTGTTGAAAAAGTGTCAGGAACTAATTTATGACAAAAATGTAAATTTTTAGATTTTAGGCAGGACTCATTCACCAAGGGTGGTGAATCAGTCCTCCCTAAGATTTCTAAAAATTCAAAGGTCAACACTGCTACTCTAGATTTGGTAATGACTGAATGTATGATTGTCAGGTTCAATTCTGCAGAAAATGGGCTGAAAGTCACTCAAATTACTTGAATAGATGATGAATTGATTTAAAAAACCTAGTTGACATGAAATCCCCTTTCCAATACCTTTAAACCTATCAAATCTACAAAACAAAGGTTGCAAAGACACATGCAAAGGGAAAAAATGTTGGAGGGTTAATGAATAGGGGTTTTCCTTGATCAAACCCCAATTTGGTAATCAAACCCAATAGAAATGAATGAAATGCAAAGGAAATGATAAATGAATAACATGAAATTATTAAAAACTTACCACATCCTTGAATATGCAAATTTGAAGTGATGTCAATGGTTGCTCCAAAGTGCTTGAAAGTGCTTGAATTGATGATGCAAGATGCTTGATTTCTTGAAGATTGCTTGAATTATGAATGCTTGAATGAATGAGTGAATGGGGAGATGTAAAATGAGGTTAAAATCACATATTTATACAAATCTTGTGCCTTATTATCTATTCATACCTCATCATAGGCCTACATGAAGTGAATTTGAGTAAAATCCTGAGAGAAATTTTGAAATATTTTTGAATTTAGGGCCAAAGGGGACTCATTCGCCACCCTTGGTGAATGAGTCCCACCTGGGACCCAAAACCAAGTGTTGGAAATTAAGTCATGTTTAATGTTTTTTTTCAGGATATGACCCAAAAATACACTTAGTATAAGCATATAAGGGCATAAAGAGACAAAATAAAGCATGAGAAGAGTTTAAATAGTGAAAGTATGCCTAGAAAAGCATGAAATCTTGTTACAAAACTTTACAAAACTTAAAAATAAAACTTTTTGATGAATGAAAAGGTTGTTTTTAGGTGAATTTCATTAAATAGAGTCAAGAAGAATGTATAAATGTATTACAACACTTCACACCAACTTCACAAAATGTCATTATTTTAATTTTAGCACCAAAATAAGCATTTTCAAGCCAGGATACATCATAAAATAAAAGCAACATAGCTCGAACACTATGAAACAAGACCTAAAAGACCATGAAAATGGGAAAGGTCCATTTTTCTATTGTATAATGCTTATCATAGAGTTCATAGTCATTCTACTAATGAATGCAAGGCTTTGAGTAGTAAAATAGAACATTTTAAGGAGTTTTGTATTCTTCCTTAGTTTGGAGCACCTAATTCCTCTAACTGATACTGATTTACACTCTAGAATGCATTTAATCATTTCATCTCACCTTTGTCCTACACTAAGTGGGGGCAAGGGGTTACATAGCCTTGTCCTCATTTATCACATGTCATTTCCTTCTTTTTCTAGCCATTAATCTTTCATGAACATATAAGAGCAAGCTTGGGATGTGGATGACATGCCTTAAGTTTGGTCACATGTGACATACTACCCTTTCCATGATGTAGCTTCTTGAAAACATATGACTTGGCATAAGGCTTTTTGAGTAAGCTTTCATATCTCCTACTTTAAAGCAATTGCTCACAATACTAGTGTTTGCAACAAATTTAAAGTGGGGGCATACATCGACACTCACATTCCATGTTATGATTTTATTTTTCTTGCGATTTCCTCTCTTGGAAAAATTAGGTACAATGTTTCCTAAGATGTGACATTGCACTTGTCCTCTCTTGGAAACAAGATGAGACAATTTGCATTTTTCCTCTCTTGGAAACATTAACCATGATTTTCCCTAAGATGATACCTTGCACGAACTAAGAAAAATCCCTTTGAACATTCCTTACACCATTTACAATGTCTATGAGTGTCAAGCATACAATGTTTTTCTTACCTCATAAAGCTTGAAAATCATTTTCATTTTCCTTTGTGGCACCTTATTAAAGTTATCATGAGGTATAACTTTTCTATGGTTGAGTGGGAAGCCCATTTTGAGGCATGACTTTTCCCTATAGCCACTTGTGTGTTTGTGAGTACATACCAACTCTGAGTGTATGTTTCTCACCTTTTGGGCTTTCTCACCTAGTGGATAGCCATGAGTTATGTCCCCCTAGAGTGAGTATGCATTTTCTTTCAAAAAAAATATCCTCGATCTAATCCACATGTTGGAAAAATAGTCAAAGCTTGATCCACCATATTTTCATTTATCTTCCTTCTAGTTCTTATCATTGCATGACCACGTATCTTGTTTTGTTGCATGTAATTCACCCTGTGTGTCCTTTTGTGCTCATGTTGATTTGACGTAGGATCTTGGATCTTGGGGGCTTGACCGCTTCCTTCATCTTTTCCATCCTACACCATATGTATTGGTACAATTGGACCCCTCTTGAATATCTACTTTAGTGTGAGTTTGAAGCAAGTTCATCTTCACACTAAAGTTGGGGTTAACTATGGACACAAAAAAAAATTCCTTTTTCATTGCTTGATTTGGGAATAATTGATGATAAATTGGACTTAATTAGGCCTTGATTTAGTATTGTGAGGTGTTTTACAGATCCACACTAGCTCTTGGACCCTTGTAAACTGAATAAAATGCATCTAACAATGTCTTGTAAAGGTGTTGTAAAGTGTTGTAAATGACTTTCACACTTTTCTAGACTGCTATTAAGCATCTAAGTCTAATGGACCCATTTTTCCCTCAATTCAACATTGTAAAATATATTTAATGGCATTCTCAGATTAATCTAGAAGGCTTGTAAAATAAACTTAATTCTAGTCTAGTGTTATAATGTGTTTTACACATTCACATTGGATGTTGTGCCTTTGTAGGCTATGTGGACCTCATTTTAGTGTTTTAAAGTGTATTTAATCACACTTTCACATTGAAATTTTTTGTTCCAAGCCCTAATTACCCTTTTTTATCATCATTAATAGGCCCCTATAATCCTATATTATGCATCCCAAGGCATAATTTGATGAAATAACTGACAAAGTCATCATATAAACCTGATTCTATTACTTCTTGACATTATAGCTAATAGAATGGCCCATGTGGAACACATTCACCACTAGGGGCAAATAAGTCCCATCCAGGTGGGATCCATTCACCCTTGATGGTGAATGAGTCCCATTTGAGCCCTTTTTCATGGTTTGAGTGGCAAAAATTATGTTTTATGTTTAATTTTTCTCCATGTCAGCCTTGGGGATGAAATTAATAGGTAAATAAGATGAATTTCCTATAAATACAAGCCTCTAAGCCATAATTCATAACCAATTAATTCATTCTTCACTCATCATTCATTATTCTTCTCAATCAAGCTAGGGTTCTATCATTCCAAGTCATTCAAGATCAATTTCAGACATTCAAAGATGAACTCTTTATCTTTTGCTACAAAAATTCAAGACCAAAAATCATGGAAAGTCTCTATCTCCATTTTTTTTAGCTTCATTACATAATTTCTCCATTTTGGTTTAATTACTTAAAAAGGGGGTTGACCAAGGCAAACCCCCATGCCCTAACATTCAACATTTCTCTCTCTTGTCGTATTTGTTTGCAGATTTAGGTATCTTGAAGACTTGGAGATCAGTAAAGAGAAATTTGAAAAGTTGTTGAACAAACCTCCTTGTTGACCAAGGAAAAATATGCACTAAAAGTCACTTACAATGCCAAAAAATAGACTTTTGGAGGTAGACACCTATCAGGGACCGAAGTGTAGATCGAGGGCTTCAATTTCCACTTCTAGATTTTTAGAAATTCAAAAGTGGGATGATTCACCATTAGTGGTGAATGAGTCCCATTGCTAGTCCTGAAAAGTGTGTTTTGTAGTTTTGGATACACATTTATCTGAAACAGGCTTTGAAACAGTTTCCCAGATCTAGGACTAATTCATCCAGAATGGTGAATGCGTCCTAGTAGGCCAAATTTTCTACATCAACAACATTTCAAAAGTCATTTCTAGTCTATAAAAATTTCTTAGGTTCACACATTCATTTTCATTCATTTCTATTACAACTTACATTCATTTCTAGGTTTTTTTGCATATCATAATGTGTTTTCAAACAACTTGCATTTCTTTAGTTTTCACTTAGTAATCAATATCTTTCTTCAATTTTCTGCATTTAGATCATCTGATTCGGGCACATTACACCTGTCCTTGCACTAATATTTGAATGTTTACATTGCATTTTTTCATAGCTTTCCCCTTTTAGGTGAAAAACCCTAGAAGGGATAGAAAGCATTTAGGTGCCAAAATATTTGTATATAGTAATAAACCCCCATTTTTATGTTTTTTTGTGAGACTATGCTCTCTTTCTATGTTTCATTATTGTGAACCTGATATTTTGAACATTCTAATTTTTTATTTGGAGATCATTTAAACCCTAGATCAAGTATTTACATACATTTGTATTGTATTGCATTATTTTGCATCTCATTTCTAAAGGGTTGTTAAACTTACATTAGTTTTCATCTCATTTAGGGTTCTATGTTTACATTTTGCATCCTTTAAAACCTAAAAAACTAAAAAGTTTACATGCATATTAGATTGATTTTACATAATACTTGCATATTAGTGTACTTTTCATCATTCACATTCAAAAGTTGACTCAAAATTGCATTCTAAAAATAGTCATCTTGTTCATCATTTGACCTTATTTTCACTTGCATTTAGACACCATAATCTGGAAAAAATTGTTACAAAAATCCCTATTCGAAACCTAGAACAAAAATCACATACATAAGCCCAACATTTGAAAATTTCAACTTTTAAAACCCTGAGCAAGGACACATTCAACCATGGGTGAATGAGTCTTTGTACAAACATTAAGACCAATTTTTGAGTGCATTTAAGTCTTTGTTTTGGCTTCCTATTTCTACTATTCAAACTATATTTTGAAATTCTAAAAAATAGTTAGTCTTTGTGTAAGAAAATGTGTTATTTAATCTCATTTTTTTCAAACTCATAAAAAAAATTCTATTGCATTTCAATATTCCAAATCATCAAACCTATAGGACAATTGTTTACATTTATGAAGCATTGCATAAGTTTGGTATATTATCTTTAATTTTTGGCACAATTCTAAAATGATAGCACCTTTTTTTTCCAAATATTCCAATAAAAATCTCATTATCAAGCATGTTAGTCATTCTTCCAATATCTTTCCATGTTATGAGAGCCTCTTAATGCAAGAGATTGAAATTGTTGACACATTCCTTAATTCCCCATCCCCTAATATCTCTCCTATTTCTGAGAATATTTTAGTGAAAGAGGATGTAAGCATAGAGAGTCATGACAATCATAGTTTCATTTCTCCCAATACCTCTCCTGGTTGTGATGAAGGTATCTTGGTGTTAGAATACACACACATTGAGATTCATGACATTCTTGGAAGCTCCTCTTCTGAAAAATATCATACTTGGAAAGATATTATGAAACAAGAAAATGAGATTATTGATACATTTCTTAACATCACTTTACCTAGTCTCCATGCATCTCCCACTTGTGAGATACTTTAGTGAAAGAGGATGAAATAAGGGTATGTGCAGGATTATCATGGAAAAAACAAGACCTTAAGTGGAAAAAAACTCAAAACAATCAGAGTTAGGCAACTTGACATAAAAATTTGAATAAGTTATCTATATTATTTCAAAAATAAGTAAGAATAGAATCTGTAGCAAATTGAATGTAGTTTCTAAAATACTAGGTTTGTTTAAAGAAACAAAATCTATTTGGTGAAAATTTAAAATTTTAATGCAATAGTACTTAAATTTCAAAATAAGTAGGTATTTGTCTGACCACCCTAACCATAATAAAATGATAATATTTTTTTTAAAGATTTTAGATATAAGTAGAGGACTTATGTCCCAATGTGATGCATATTTTTATGTAATTTTTTTCCAAGTAAATAATTAATTATGAATTTTTATTACAAATTATAAAAAATATAAATACTTGTATGTCTGACCACCTTAAATTGGTCAAAATTTCATGAAATTCAAATTTTATTTTATTAATCCTATAGTATATGAAGCATATAATGTAACACATATTTTGGATTCAAAAAATGTGATACCATTTGGAAGCTATAGATGTTTTTCAATCAGCCTATCAATTAGGACATTAGTCATAATTCAAATAGAAAATGAATAATAATTACTTATTAAATTCAAAGTAAAGCATAATTTATATTCATGAAAAGTTGAGAATATCCTTCAAGAACCCTTTTCGTTTCATCAATTTTGGGTAAAAAAAAGTCGTCAGCCACATACCCATAATGGAAAATCATGAAAATCACATTTGTTCTTCTCCTAATATCTCTCTTATTTTTGAAGAAGATAGATTTTTGTTAGAAGATACACTCATTTAGAATCATGAAAATCATGTTTCTCCCTCTCCTAATGCTTCTCTCACTTGGTAAGATATAATTGAACAAAATGATGCAACAATTTGTAAGCAAGAAAATAATAGTTTCTCTTCTCTAGATGTCTCCCCTACTTGGAATGAGATATCTTACAAGTTCCAACCACATAATGTGATCAACATATTTTTTTCTCCTCTCTTAAAAACTCTCCTACTATGGAAAATATCATGGTGCAATAAAATGATAGAATTGATATATCGTTCAAACAATAGTAATATCATTTCATTACATAGAGATGACAAGGTTATATTAGACTCTACTTTGCTAAATTATCATCACAATAGGGATAAATATTTGATGTTATTAACATTAGATTTCCCTTGATTCCTCATAAAAATCCTCTAATTATTCGACTTCCTAAGTCATCTTCTAAGCCACTTCTTACCATCTACCCACCCTCATATCAACCTCAATCTCAAAATAAGCCCATGCTTATCATAGGAGCACCTAGAAAGAAACCATTATACACAAGAGACATTTAAATTTACAGTGAAAATTGATAGTAGCATTTTTTCCTAGCAACTGAGTTATGATACTATTGTTCACACATATAATACAAGGAACAATAGGCAACCACAAACCACTCCTTTTTACCATTTCCTGAACCTATTTTTCCTAGTGCTCCTCATTTTATTTTACATAGTGGAAAGGAGTATGATCTTGTTGAAAAAATTAGAAATACTCCCACTAGGATATCCTTATAAGATCATGTTCAAGCCTCACGTAATTATCATAGTATACTTCAAACTATCTTGCAACAAGTTATGGTCCCTCCTAGTGCACGACCAAATGATGTAACATCCATAATTCAAGGTATGAAATATGTAAACTTAGACATTAGATTCCATCAAGATGGGATACCTCCATTATGATGGAACCCCTAAATTTTTTTTTGGTTCCATTCCTAAATTTTGCAAATTTCAGTTAGTTTCAAATGTCTGGACTTATGGATTTTCCCATTGTTATTACCTTGGGATTTTTTTGTCAAGATATTTCTTAAAAAATCCTTAAGTCTTAGCCCTTATCAATTTTATGATGCATCATTGATCTCTTATCGCCCGTCCCCAATCATCTTGAAACATTTTGAGTCATTAATGCTTGTGATATTACCAGCCCTTTGTGCCTAGGTGAGAAATACTTTAAGGTTGAATGATTGATCTTATTTGGCCTTTGCATCCTTAAAATAATTTGGTTTAAGTCCTTTGAGGCATTTTTATACATTTTCCTAGGTGGTTCCCTTTCCTAAAACATCTTTCTAGCACGTGCTAAATTACTTCACTTAAGTCATGTCCACTGCCTTTATCCATCACTCATCATAGATGGCTTTACGAACATTTGAATCATATCAATGATGTGTGATGCATGAGTTTCTCTTTGTATAGCTAGGGTCTTATTTATTTCTAATTGCTTATCAGTTTTATAATGTAAATTAGTGATGCATGATGGCCCTTCATGCACTTTACATTTTCTCCTATTGCTCATCATAGATTCATTCCAAGCTATGAGTTTCAAAATGGTGATGAGTGATGAGGTTCCTAATGCTTTTCATCCATCACTATTTTTAAAGCAGGTTAATGAGTGATTTTTACCATTGATTTGAGTGATGATGCACATGGCTTGATCTGGTTCCATCGCTAGTCTTCACTTGTTGCTGATATGGTCTAGAATTTCAAGCATAAATCAGTGACATGCAATGTGAGGTGAAGATTTCCAAGGGAGTACATTGACCCATTGGCCAGGATTTCATCACCCCTATTCTCATGTCATTGATTAAGCTCTGAAAGGGTAGAGCACATTTGTGTCATGCAATTTGATGTTATAGGGAACATTCCATTCAATACTAGATCTTTGTGCTTCACTGATGTAAATTAAAAGCAAATAATAGGATTGTGATGCATGCTAATTGTCCAATCAAATATTATGAATGAAGTTAAGGGTAAGCATGGCAACTTTCTGAGGTGGTATTGTTGTTTTTAAGGAACAAGTTGTAGAAGCTAGAAACAATGCTTGAAGATTACCATTGATGGATTTTTAAATCCTGAAAGATCGATGACCTAGGCTTAAAGTTGAGTGGCTAAGTTGTCAGCTCACTCACTTGAAGCTCTCCTCAATCATTAATGGTTGCACGCTATGAATTGTCTACTTAATGCAAATTTCCTACCATCTTATCTCATCATTTGTAGTCGTCAAGAATTGAGAAGTGTGATATATAGAGGAAGCATGTGAGTATTAAGCTTTTAATTTCAGAGGTATTGAAGTGTTTATCTTAGGTGAGTTGATTTTTCATATGAGCTCTATTTGCTTCATACATTAGCTTGTTTGAGAATTTCATATTTTTGGGATAGTGGGAGTTTTGATTGACTTTAATTGTCACTGGGGTTAGTTTAATTTTTCTAGGTTTGTGGGTTTTCTTTTCTACAAGTTCAATTGAGGAGGTAAAATGAGTGAGTCTCCTTGCAATATATATTTTATAGTTTTTACCATGTGTCTTGTGAGAATGGGTAAGTCGGGTTTTTCTATTCAACCAACTAGGAGGTCCAGAAAACATTATGTGTTTAAATTTCAAGAGGATATATCTATGCTTGAGCAAGAAGTACCTGAGGCTTCTGCAACACCAAAGGGTAAGAAGAGTTCCCATGGTAAAAATAAGAAGGATAATTTCAAGAGCATGTATAATTTGAGAAGCATGACTATTTTAGAAAAAATGGTCAAGTTTAAAGGGAAGGAATTAGTTGAGCATATGAAGAAAGCAATAGAAATTAACAAGTATCATATGGCCTACCTAGGGAGACACAATTTTCCCATTTAGGTTTCATATATCCCTTTGCATGGTTGAGGTGATACAGACCTGGAGTATGGCCATTACCTTCCTTCTCTAGTACCATATGAAGAATTTGATGAGGGAGGAGTGATAACTCCTCTAGTTTCATCATGAACAAGGCGTGGGTGAGCACGCTCTGATGTTGACGAATAAGAGTAGCATCCATTCCCTACTTTTGTTTTTGATCACACCATTACTACTGCAACATGACCATCATCTTCAACATGCATATGTTTTTTTGTCTTTAATGTTGATGTGAATTTTTTTTGGCTCATGTGAAGGAGAGGTATTGGACTCCTTAGCTTCGATACCAAGTATGCATTTTTCGAGTAGTATATAAGTTTTTTCTTTGGCTACTAATTGAGAATACTCTTTGATTAATAAGTACAAGGTGTTTTAGCATTACTACATAAAAAAATGATGCCTTTTGGAAGGCTAGCTAGTCTACTTCAACTGAATTATGTGGAGATTGTCTCTTTCTCTCCCGTATTCTAAAATGATTAAGTGTAACCATCTAGGAGGTTTCTAAACATTAAATGAAATGGTAAGCCAACCTAATGCTTGTTGCTCCCATTCTTCTATAAATGGGATATCATGGCCGGTTACGAAGGGTTTGAATTTGGGGTCTGAAAATGGTCTAAGTGTGAAAACTAAGCTCACGAAGGAGTAGATTGTATGTTCATGCACAGATGAATAGTTTAGTAAGGATTCTAGGTTGTGATTTGGTTTATAATGATCTCAAATAGTTTTACAATAGCATGAATTTATAAATGAAAATGCTAGTTCCTAAATATATTCTCTCCAATGTAATTTTCTTGCTTATTATGACTAAAATGGTTAATGATCTTTTTTTTTGTCTTCAAGTGTGAATGAGTGAGTTAATTTCTACTTTGATTCAAGGAATTGATTAAATTTGAAAGTGAGGTCACATATTTGTAAGGAAAGAGCATAGGATTGATAAGTAGTTATGTCTTAGGCATAGTGATTTAAATATTGTAATGCAATATATCAGTAGTCCATTAATTACTATTTCAAATTGCAAAGTTATTATTGGTTACTATGAGTATGAATCCATTACCCCAAGACAAGGCACTGGTATTTTCATTTGATTATCCTAAAGATGAATGAGTTAGTCATGCACTTGACCAAGGGCTTGAAATGAGAATGAAAATTATGTAAAAAACTTTCAATTACAATTTACCAATCTAAAGTTTTTTTCCTTGCAATAGATAATAATTTGTTTGAATGTCATGCAAATATATGATGAATGTTATCTATTCATTCTTCATAGTAATCTATCTATGTGTAGAAATGTTCTTGATCAAATGAATATCACTTGAAAATATTCAGGACTAGCCTCCTAGGTTTCATAGAGCCTGAAGTGAAGAAGTAAGGGCCTTAGAATAATTGAATATTCTGGAAGATTCATAGGTAAGTGGTAAGATTAATTTTGGTTCTTAAAAAATAACCAATATAAATGGTGACTCCACTAGGGATTGACCTAATAAAATTTTGATAAAAGATTATCTTTCCTTAAAGAGTCAAATATTTTCTAGAGAATTATATTTTCAAGCATAGATTTGTGTCAATGAGTCAATCCTTCAAGTGTCAAAGCAATTTGTTGTGTCACATTTGAAAACATTCCATGAATAATTTTAGAATCTCTCACTAGATGTGGGTGGTGACTCTGAAGATCTCTGTACGAGTGTGAATTTTTTGAGAGATTCTAGTAAAATGGAATGAAAAGTTGTTGAGACAAAATAAGAAGGTATAAACGACTCATATGTGACTCTACTAATTAAGGAAGCTTAAAGTGGAATCAACTTGTGAAATAAACTTCATATTGCTAAAATTTGTTCCTCTATAAAGGAGGTGGCAACTCTATGCAAAGAATCTGATGAAGACATGGAAAATGTTTTTGATCTACAAAGTTTTCCAGTCAGAAGAAAAATTCAAAATAGTTTCAGTATATTTAGGTATTTTCCCCTATTTTGGTTTTCAAGAAGCAATAAATTCATGTGAAAATAATGTTGTAATTATTTGGTGAAATTTTGTTTTCTCTGTTATGTGAATTGAACACTAGTGAAGTGAAGGGTGGTAGTCAATTTACACACTTCTCAGGTGCAATTTGTAATATCTGTATGGGGTTGAAGAAGTATGCTTATTTTTGAATCCTCCCTCTTAGAAAGCTTTAAAGCATGAATTTGTTTGAGGTTCAAAGTCATGGTTAAATTAAGGAATGAGGTAGTAGACTATCAACTATGAAGTTGATATTTAAGGATTGAATAGGGATACAAGATAAATGTATGACTCCCCTGTATCTCCTTGTGGAACATAAAGTAAAAAAAAGTAGGGAATGCAACTCTTATCATGTCATCAAAGGAAATTCTCTATTGAGAGATATAAGCCATTAAGTTTTAATGGTATTCAAGGATTCCCTAACAAGATTCCTAATGATGTTAGGAAATATTTTCCTAAATTTATAGGGAAAAATTCTAAGTCATCTTGTAAAAATTTGAATGCATTCATGGATTTTATGGGTGATTTTGAGATAGATCACAAGGATGTTGTCATGAAGATTTTTGCTTAGTCTTTAAAAGAAGATGCTAGAGACTGGTTCTCATATTTTCTAGTGTGCTTTGTAGCTTCATGGAATGACTTCATGATAGCATTTTCAAAATAATTTGGTGAAAGTATTAGTCCAAATGTGATAAGAAAAATATTTATGGAAATCCAAAGATATGAAGATGACTTGGTTCCTACTTTTAACCTCATATTTGTACAAGTAGTAAGATATTCTGTAACACTTGAGACCGAGTGATGCAAAATGTTTAATTGTCTATCTAGGTCCATTTGATAATGAGATGAGTTATTTTATAAGGGATAAGGAACCAAAAGCATTACATCAGGCATATCACATTGCTATGGATATTGAGAATACTATGAAATATTCAATGGTAAGGGGATATATGGTTGCAAGTACTTGTTGTCCTAGTACACATCATATAAATGGAATAAATAAGGATGAAAGGGATGACCAAAGTAATGATGCTTTTGATACCTTGTCTCATTCAACCTCATAGCATGTTAATCATGAATAGATTCAAGATGGAATTGAACAAAGTTTAAGTAATGATGATCAAGTGTTGTTTATTCAAAAAATATCTAGTATGATGAGACATGAGGGGGAATTTCCATATGAATTATTAGCAAGGTTCTTGGACACCTTGTTAGAAACTCCTAAAATATTGAGACCTAAAGATTCAATATGTATTGACCTATTATGTGACATTTACGAGCCATGGATTATTACTTTTCCCAAGGAATTGAAACCTCAAAAATTTGGTTAGGTAGTTGGTTGGATCAGAATTTTTGAGGAGGCTAAATGTGACTATATACAAAAAATAAGGTCTTAGAATGACAATCATTCTCACCCTATTGTAAAAGTTCAAGGATTTATCCATGTGTGGAGTAAAAATATGGCCCCTTGTCAGTTTCATGGCCTTTTAGGCCTTGCTTCACAATGTCTGGTCTATTTTTCTCTAATTTTATGTTGTAACATGGCTTTAACATGCATATTTAGGTACTAAAATTCAAATAACAAAGTCTTGTGAAGGTGTTGTGAAGTGTTGTAAAGCATTTCTACACTCTTGTAGACTCTATTCATTACAATTCACCTAAAAATCACCTTTCAATCACTAAATAAGTCCTATTTTGAAGTTTGTAAAGTCTTGTAACAAGATTTCATTATTTTCTAGGCATAACATCACTATTTACATCTCTTATGCTTTATTTGACCTCTTTATGCCCTTATATGGCTTAATTAAGTGTAAACATTAAATAAAAGATAATTCCCGACACCCATTTTCAAGTCCTAGGTGGGACCCATTTTCCATGGGTGGTGAATGAGTCCCCCTTGGCTACAAATTCAAAAAAATTAAACTTTCCTTTTGGATTTTTATTCAAAATCACTTGATGTCAGCCTGTGATGAGGTATGAATGGGTTAATAAGGCACACAATTGTATAATTAAGTGTTTTTTACATGCATTGTAACCCCCCATTAATTCAACCATTCATTCACACATCATCTCAAGCATTCAAGCATTTTACAACATCTTATCAAACACTATTAAAGAATTTTGGAGCATCCATTGACACAACTTCAAATTTGCATCATTAAGGGTTTGGTAAGCTGATAGAATTTGTATTTTGTTAGTTTATCATTCTCTTACAATTTCATTATTTCATTAAGTGTTTGATTACCAAAGTGGGGTTTGACCAAGGCAAACCCCCATCTACTAACCCTCAACAATTTTCCCCTCTTGCATGCATGTTTGGAAAATTTTCCATGTAGATTTCCCAAGAATTTAGGTGTTTAATATTAGTAAACAAGTCAACTAGGTGCTTCAAGTGAAATAAACTCTATTTCAAGCTTGGAGAAGGTTTTCTATCCATTTCCTACATAATTGACTTCGACGACCTGACAAGCAGACATTTCCAGATCTAGTGTTGTAGAGTTGTCTCCTGATTTCTTAGAATTTTTGGGGAGGACTAATTCACCACCAATGGTGAATGAGTCCCACCTTAAGATTGAAAATCTTGATTTTGTCAGATTCTAGATCCCGATAGCCAAAAACCTGTTCTCAATAGTTTTTCATTAGTAGTAGGACTAATTTTCCACCCTGGATGAATGAGTCCCACTGTTGATTTTTAGTAATCTTAGAAAACATTCCACAGATTCCAGATTCCTCAAATCCCTCCCAGGTACACTCTGATTTATCCTTTCTCTTTATGTTTTACATTTCATTCATCTTTTAATTCATTTTTTCCATATCATAGTGTGTTTTCCAGCATAGTGTAACTTTTATTTTTGCATATTTAGTTCACTTCATTTAGCCTACATAACATCATCCATAACATAATTTGAATGAAACCCTTAGCATTTTGGGCCTTACCTCTCCCATTTTAGGTGAGAAACCCTAGAAGAGCTAGAGAAGTGCATCAAAGCCAAAAATCTATGGTTCATTTTAGTGAAACTACATTTTGAACACTTTGCATTTATGAAATCAATTACATTTTGCATCCTATATTACACTTTCATTAACATTTAGTTAGGAATTTTTTTTTTGTATTCTAGTACTTTTCATATTAAATTAGTGAAATATATTTTTAGGTTTCATTTTTGCATTGTATATCATTGAAAAAACTGAAATCTTGCATTTTGTATCCTTCATTGCAGTCTAAAAATCATTAAAATCATTTTAAAATTTCTAAGAAACACAAAAAAAATATCATACTAGGACTCATTCGCCACCATTGGTGAATTAGTCCCTCTACATTTTTTAAACAACATTTCTAGCATTTTTCTAGCATTTTCCTTCATTTCTATTTTCTGTAGTTACTTCTCTATTATAGTTACAAGAATTTTTGTTATTTTCTTTGAAAAATCCTAGATTACCTTGCATTTTATTTCACCCCATCCTCTATGGTTTGTATGAATGTTTTCTGCCCCATTGATAATACTTTAGTGAGATGAAGTTCTAGACTCATGGCCTCCTGCGATATCACTTTCGTTGTGGACCTTGGGATCTCAAGAGATCCTACTCCTAGTATGGACAATGGTGCATTAGGCATTGACAATACCACTTATATGCCTTCACCTTTCCATCCAGTGAATGTTGAAACCCAAAAAAACTCCCTCCTACAAGAAAAGGTCATTAATATTCATGAGTATTTTGCACATTTACAACAAGACTTGTCACTTCAAAACATTTACACTGCTACCATACCCGCAATTGAAAACCTTCATCGTTTGATTGAAAGTGATGATGGCGTGAAATTTATGAAGAGAATTACTGAGATTTACAATAAACATGCCTCTTCTAATACCCAATCTGAGGAGGACCTCAAGTTCCTCCCCCTTCAACCATAACATCCATACCAACTTATACCAATCCACAAGTCACCACAATTATGCACCAGGTTAATTATGTAGCTACTTCTTTCCCAATTCCAACTAGCATTCCTAGTTCTCTTGTGGCATCATGTCCCCTCCACCACCTTCAAACCCCTTAGTATTCCTTTCACTTCCCCTCAAATCACTTACACTCCACCATTTTCCCTTCCACTTCAACCCACTTACCTCGACCCTATTCTTACACAACTCCTTAACACTGTTTTCTCCATGCAACAACTTTCCACCATTCACCAAGGTCAACCCACTCCACCCACATATCATGTTCATAGTAGCGCCTTATCCTTACAAATCTTACCTACCGTGATGCCGCAAGGGATAGAAAATCCTTAGTTTGAGAAATACGTAGGTAAAGGAGACCCTATCAACCATGTTAATGCTTATATAGCTTTATGCAATGATTTTTTCCTTGATAAAATTTTAGCAAAAATTTTTCCATGGACGTTGAAAGATACTGTATTAGAGTGGTTTTCCAACTTTCCTAATAATTCAATCTATTCCTTCAATGAATTGGTGGATGCCTTCATAATTCAGTTTCAAGTTCACATGACCCCTAAAAAGACAACAAATGACCTCATGAGATGTAGACAAAACACAAACGAAAAGGTAACTAATTTTATCTCATGATACCAATCCTTGTATGCTCAAATTGATGTCAAGATTCCTGATGCACATCTGCAAAAGATGTTTATTGAAAACTTGCACATAAACATTTAGGATAATCTACCTATGATAAAATTCCCTTCGTTCATGCATTTCTATACAACCTTGTGTGAATATCAAAACTCGATTTCTAGTCATGATTCAAAATCCACTTCAAATTGAACCAATAAATCTAAACCACAAAACCAAAATAACACACAAAACTTTCACAAGATGAATAAAGGGTTTTTACAGTTCAATCCACCTCCTCAACCACAACCACCAACCCAACCAGTTCCAAATCGAGTGGAAGTTGTTAAAGTAGTGGGACCTTATACCAATGGGGACCCAAAGAGACAATTTACTCCCTTACCTGATCCTCTCCATAACACAATGAACCAATTACTTCAACAAAACATGCTCACTTTACCACTTGTTAAACCACTTGATCCCACCCATCCATTACCACCCACCTTCAAACCTAATTCTTATTGTAATTTCATCGCCAAAATAGACATGACACTGAACACTACAAGCATCTAAAACATCTAGTTCAATACCTCATTGATTTAGGCCATTTGTCCATTGCGAGTGTTAATGATCAAGGCAATAAGTCCATTGCACCCCCTAACTAGAATTTACAAATTTTCACCAACCCCATGCCTAAACACACTACTTCATTGGTCAAGGCTAGAGAACCTTCAAATAGTGATGTAATGAATGTTGATACAAATAGTGAACAACCTGATATAACTCCAACTATTACCCAAGTTAGTCATATGGATAAACTTGTGGGTGCAATAGATTTTATCCCTAATAAGGGACAAAACAATAAATCTATTGATATCACTTTTTCTACTAAAGACATACTACAAAAGCTTCCTAATGGTCCTCTTGACATAGTTGTCAAAATCTATGATAAGCCCACTAATGGGATATTAATAGATCGTGCTTGTGGTGAGAATGTGATCACAGAGGAGTTTTTAGTACTACATGAGCTTTATCAAGATTATTATAATAAACCAACTACATAGATTAAGACACATACTATTTTTGCATGCCCTATGATCGGATTGATCGTACTCCCCTTATAGATAGGACGTAAAACTTCATATGTAACATTTTAAATTACTCCACAGTCCAACCAATTTTTTTTGTGGCTAGGCCAACCTTGGCTTCACTTAATGAAATCAATCCCATCAGTGGTTCACAAGTGTTTGAAGTTTCCACATGGAAATGAAATATTCACCATACACCATAGTGGCTTTAATCCCTTATCTTATAAAGTTATTTTTTCATTAGGAGCCTTTTGGCCTGAACCCATGGAACCCATCACCCCTCAAAAAAACTTCTTCTTCATAGCTTATCAAAAGTTCAAAGCCAAAAGAATCATTGCATTGTCTCTTCGTAACACATCCCCATCCACTTCTGCATCTCCTATCATAGATGAAACCATGCTTCAACCTGAGTCTGACATTGTGCAAACCATACAACCACCCTTACACACTTCCCCTCCATTGTTTAAATGACCAAGGGAAAATGAAACCAATCCTATCATGCCTCCTCACATTAAACAAGTGTATAAAGCCAAAGAGAAGGTGATTGATCCATCCTCTTTGGTTTCCCCTATTCTTCCCTCTTCGGAAGCATAAGAACCTATGATGACTCACTCTACTCTTATACCTCAACAACTCCAATACAAAATTAAATGAAACCGTACTAGAGAATGTAGGCATCATCATAGTCTCCTTTCTCGTCAATCTCGCATGGAAGAAAATAAATAAAATCAGCCTCTACCTTGACATAAGTCATAGATGACCACCCTCCTTCTCTTAACCTTCCACAAGATAGTCTAGGACAACAATCACAACTTATGATACATCCTACCTTGGAAATAACCCTTCGTCCTCCCATTTCCATTGGTCTCGATGATGATGAGGATGAAGTGACGATAGCAAAAATAGATGAAGTTTGCAATGATCTAAAGTCTCTATTTTAATCTACAATGAGCTTAAATGATAAATCCTCTCAATCAAGTGATGAACCTGGCACGACTCCTAATTGAGCACTTGCAATTCTTCCTTTGGACATTCAACCACCCTCGCATTACACTGAATGCAATTGGGAGGCAGATGACTTGTTAAATGGTTGAATTGCATTTTCCTTGCTAGCCTTTTGCATGTTTCTTTTATTTTGATTTTTCTTTCATGTGTGTATCATGTTCCTCTATAACATGTGTTTGATGTTCCCTCTCTTTGTACACTTCCTCTATTTGTACCTCTATTCTTTAATTTATTGTGCATTATCTTTTTTGCTTTCATTTTTTGTTTTCCTTTTAGGGATGATGCAAAGCGTAGAGACTCCCTATTTCTCTTTCATGTTGACTCAAAAGGTCCTTGTCTTTTTTTCTTTCATTTTGTGTTCTCCTTTTGGGGATGATACAAAGTGTAGAGACGCCCTATGTATCTTCCATGTTGACCCAAAAGGTCCTTGTCCTTTTTGCTTTTGTTTTGTGTTTTCCTTATGGGAGTGATGCAAGGAATTGCGACTGAAATGTCTCCTTCATGTTGACCCAAAAGCTTTTTTAATTTCTTTCACATTTCCATTTTGTTTCTTTTCACTTGTGTTTTCCTTTTGGGGATGACGCAAGGCATTGAGACCTCAATGTCTCTTCCATGTTGACCCAAAAAAAAAATTATTTCTCTTTTTTTTGCTCTTTTTCTGTCATTGTTCTAGTTCTATGTGCTTTGGGGAATGATAACAGCTCTGAGCTCTTTCATAAAAAATATTGTAGTAACAAACATACTGATCCCAAATCCATAGATCCCTTATGTGTTTGGTGTGCTCTTTTCTAGGGGGCAGCTCCCTTTATTTATTTTTCCATTCTCCTTGACATCACACAACCTAGCTTCAAAACATATGAATTGGCATAGGGCTTTCCAAGTTGGCTCTCACGTATTATTTTCTTTTACATTTTTCCTTTGCTACTTTAAATCAATTTCTTACAGAATGATGTGTAGCAATTCCTTTAAAGTTGGGGGCATACATTACCATAATTCATTTGCATTCTTGGTTCCTAGTGTATCCTTGTCCTTTATATGATGCATTTGTCACTTTTTTGTTGACATTAGGTATGATGTCCCTCATAAGTGTGATATATCTTAACATATTAAATTCCTCTTGGTGGCCTGATGTGACACATTGCATCCACTAAGTTGCTAGTATACTATTCTTTGATTGGTCCTCTCTTGGAGACATTAGGCATAATGTTCCATAAGTGACTAACCTTGCATGAACTTAACAAGACTCCATTGAACATCTTTCACATTTTACAATTTACATTTTTCATTTTCACATTTTTACATTTTTCACTTTTTGCCACCTTGCGTAACATAACTTGCATGCATGTGGTACCTTGCTTTTTGTTCATGAGTTCTAAGCATACAGAGCTTTTCTTGTCTCATGAAACATGAATTGAAAATTTTCCTTGTGGCACCTTGATAAAGTTATTAGAAGGTATAACTTTGATATGGTTGAACAGGAAGCCCACCTAGTGGCATGAATTTTCCCCATAGCCACCTTTGTGTTTGTGAGTGCATACCAACTAGCGTTTGTATCTCCCCTTTTGGGATTTCTCACCCCATAGACAACTAGAATTTCCATGGCCCCAAAGTGACTACATTTTGGCCTTCTCACCCAATGGACCGCTATAAGTTTTGTCACCCCAAAGTGAGTATGCAAACTCTTCAAATATTCAGCCTAGATCTAATCCAGAACTAGTTGGACTGACGATTGAAGCTTCATCTGATTTTCTCTTTCACTTGTGTGTTCCTTTTTTCTTATGTTTAGTTTTCCATGTGATCTTCACCCTGGGGGCTTGATCATCCCTCTTGATCATTGTTATTCCATCTTACTAACGTAAGTGCTTGTGAACCCTCCTCTTGATGTTCATGGCTACTTTAGTGTGAGTTTGAAGTAGGTTCATCCTCTCACTAAAGTGGGGGCTAAATGTGTCATAGAAAAATGGCCCCTTATCACTTTCATGGCCTTTCAGTCCTTACTTCATGATGTTTGGTCTATTTTTCTTTGATTTTATGTTGTAACATAGCTTGAACATGCATATTTAGGTACTAAAATTCAAATAACGACATCTTGTGAAGGTGTTATGAAGTGTTGTAAAGAATTTATACACTCTTCTAGACTCTATTCATTACAATTCACCTAAAAATCACCTTTTCATCATTAAATAAGTCATATTTTGAAGTGTTGTAACATCTTGTAACAAGAATTAACACTTTTCTAGGAATAACATCACTATATACACCTCCCTTATGCTTTATTTCACCTCTTTATGCCCTTATATGGCTTAATTAAGTGCATTTTTGAATGTAAGCCTGACAAACAACATTAAATACAAGATTATTCCTAGCACCCATTCGCCATGGGTGGCGAATGAGTCCCCCTTCGCTCCAAATTCAAATTTTCTTTTGGGTTTTTATTCAAAATCACTTGATATCGGCCTATGATGGAGTATGAATGGGTAACTAAGGGACAAGATTTTATAAATAAGTGTTTTTACATCCATCCTAACCCCCACATTGATTCAGAATTCATTCACACATCATCTCAAGCATTCAATAATCCTACAACATCTTATCAACCACTATTCAATCATTTTGGAGCATCCATTAACACAACTTTAGATTTGGATCATCAAGGGTTTGGTAAGTTGATAGAATTTATATGTTGTTATTTTATCATTCTCTTACATTTCATTATTTCATTAAGGGTTTGACTACCAAAGTGGGGTTTGAACAAGGCAAACCCCTATTTGCTAACCCTCAAGCATTTTTCCTCTCTTGCATGTGTGTTTGTAGAATTTTGTGTGAAAATTTAACAAGCATTTAGGTGTTGAAGATTCGTCAACAAGTCAACTAGGTGCTTCAAGTTAAATAAACTATATTTCAATCTTGGAGAAGGTTTTCTATCCGTTTCCTATAGAATTGGCTTTGACAACCCAACAAGTAGACATTTCCAGTCTATTATTGTAGAGTTGTCTCCTAATTTCTTAGAATTTTGGGAGAGGAATGATTTTCCACCAGTGGTGAATGAGTCTCACCTTAAGACTAAAAATATTTAATTTGTCAGATTTCAGATCTTGACAGCCAAAAACCTATTTTTGATAGCTTTTCATCAGCTAATTTGCCACCCTAGGCAAATGAGTCCCATTGTTGATTTTTAGTAATCTTAGACAACATTCCACAAATTCCATATTCCTCAAATCTTTCCCAGGTGCACTTTGATTTATCCTTTCTCTTTCTATTTTGTATTTCATTCATCTTTTAAATCATTGTTTCCATATCATAGTGTGTTTTCTAGAATAGTGTAAATCTTAGTTTTGCATTCATAATTATTCATATAAATCACTTGCATTTAGTTCACTTCATTTAGCTTAGATAACATAATACATAACATAATTTTAATGAACCCCTTAGCATTTTTGGCCCTACCTCTCCCCTTTTAGGTGAAAAACCCTAGAAGAGCTAGAAAAGTGCATTGGAGCCTAAAATATATGGTTTACCAATAAATGGATAACGATATTTCAGAAGATGAACATCTTTCTAGTAGTGCAGATGATGACATTGTTATACTCACAAGTATTGTTGATGTACCTTTGAAGATTTATAACGAAGATGATGAAAATGAAAATTATGGTTACTCTCATGAGGAATATGAATCTTTTTATGAGAGTGAACTGAAGCAATCCTTCTTTCCTAAATAATGTAACACTATCAATACTCATGAGGTTTTTCCTACACTAGTGAATGAACAAATTTCATGTGAGGGATTCTTGGAATGCAATTTAGTTGTATTAGAGCTATAATGTCCTAACAGTATGGTTGATGATGAATTTGAAGATAAGAATGTCTGTATTCAGTGTCTTGAGCCTAAGTTCAATGTAAGAAATGATGGGGTTTATGATGCTAGCCAGCAGGGTCATGTTTTTGAATGCTTGTATGAAACAGAAATGGGATATAAAAAATTTCTCGAAAAGATGGACATGATAGTTTTTAACAAGGAATTTGTTGAAGAAGGAAATGAAGAATCTTGCTCAGCTGAAAGTAGGAAATGTTCAAGTTGCAATGAGTTATACACATATGAATTAGCATACCTATGAATGGATGATGCACCTTAATACCTTAATGTTCATCACATCAATCTTGAGTTACTTTACCCATCCTTTGAAGTGTTTATTTTAAAGTTGAGAAATGATTGGAAGGGAGGATTAGAGTATGTTAATGAGCCTAGAAAACAAATATTCTTTGATGTCTAGGATGATATAGATAATAATCTTTATTGGAATGACTCTAATATGAATGAAAGCAAGAATGCTATGGGATATGATGAATCAATTTCCCAAGGAAGTGGAGCATATGGAAGCATAACTAGTTTATATTGTTCTGATAAATGTGAACACCAATTAGAAGATAAATTTGTATATGAAAATTTCTTGTTTATCAGACAAAGTGAATGTGTGTTTGGTGTAGGAAAAAAGGTACAGGGTAATGGCCCTAGAATTCTAGTAATGAAATTGTAGTATCATTTCAAAGGGTTTGAACATGTGCCCTTGGATGGGAATCCTAAAAGGAATGTGTATGAGAATTTCTGGTTAAATGAGAAAAGTGAATATGATATTAGTTTATATGATGCTATTGATCAAATGGATTATGTGTGTTTCACTTTCCCTATCCAATTAGATGTGGAGTATGGTTGTAAACTGAACCATATATAATGCCACACTAATCATGTGTTCTAGTTAATGCTTGATTATAGTTCTCCATTAAACATGAAGGAAAATTATAATAATAAGTTCAAACACATGTATATAGTGGTTTATTTCAATGGTTGCAACATGATCAACAAGTGAGAAATTCATGAGAATATTTTCAGCCTTAGCATGGTACAAATGGTGGAAAACAAGGTTTTTGATAGGGGAAAGTACCAGTTCTAAGTTTGGGAGGCCTGGGGTCACCAAGTAAATTTGAAGCCTATTAGAGTTATAAAATGCAGGTTAAGAAATTACACATCATAAAAGGCTTCAAATTAACAAAGATTGGATCTTTTGGTATGCTCTTGTAACTTATGTAAATATTGTACCTTTGTTTTTCGTCTTGGTTTGGTTTTCCTACCTGGTCCTTGCAAGTCCTTGGTTTTTGGTTCTCTATGCTTGGTCTGCTTCACCTGAGATTTTAAAATATCACTCTATTATGGAGAAAAATACATCCCTAATTGGAGCCACTAATGGAACCCCTAAAAAAAAATTTGGTTCCATTCCTAACTTTTGCAAATTTTTATTAGTTTCAAATGTATGGACTTAGGGTTTTTCCCACTATTATTACCTTGGAATTTTGTTGTCAGAATATTTCTTAAAAAATCCTTAAGTCTTATCCCTTTTCAATGTTATGATCCATCATTGACCTCTTATCCCCTATTTCTAGTCATCCTGAATCATCATGAGTCATTGGAGATCGTGATATTACTTTCCCTTTGTGCCTAGGTAAGAAATACTTTAAGGTTGATAGACATACCTTATTTGGCCTTTGCATCCTTAAAATAAGTTTTTCTAAGTCCTTTGAAGCCTTTTTATATGTTGTCCTAGGCAGTCCCCTTTCTTAAAAGAACTTACAAGCACATGCTAAATTACTTGACTTAAGTCACATCCACCGCCTTTGTCCATCACTCATCGATGTAAATGAAAAGGCATGCACTAGGATGGTGATGCATGAGAACTATCAGATCAAGGATGACTAATTAAGTTAAGGGTAAATGTACCAGCTTTCTAAGGTGGTATCACTATTTTTAAGGAGCAAGTTGTAAAAGCTAGAAATGATGCTTGAAGATTACCATTGATTGAGTTTTAAATCCTAAAAGATCAATGAACCAGATTCAAATTTGAGTGGCTAAGTTGTCAAATCACTTGCATGAAGCTAACCTTAATCATTAATGGATACACACTCCAAATTTTCTACTTAATACATATTGACTATCATCTTATCTCAACATTTGTAGTCTTCAATAATTGAGAAGTGTGAGACAAAGAGGAAGGGTACAAGTCCTAGGCTTTTAATTGTAGACATATTGAAGTGTTTATCTTGGGTGAATTAGTTTTTCATATGAGATTTTTTTGATTCATGCATTAGTTTATTTGAGAGTTTCATATTTCTGGGATAGTGAGAATTTTAATTGATTGTAATTGTCATTGGGGATAGTTGAAATTGTTTAGGATTGTGGGTTTTCTTGTCTGCATGTTCAATTCATTTGCTTAAACTAGTGATTCTCTTCACAATCTAGATTTTCTAGGTTTTACCCTATGTCCTATGAGAATGGGTAAGTCAGGTGTGTCTATTTAGCCAACTAGGAGGTCCAAAAGACTTAGTTTGTTTGAATTTCAAGACGATATATTTTTTGTTGACCAAGAAATACCCAAGACTTCTACAACACCAAAGGGAAGGAAGAGTTCCCATGGTAAAAATAATAAGGTTGTTGTGAATAACACATATAATTTGAGAAGCAAGATTATTTCAGAAGAATCGGTCAAGTTTAAAGGGAAGGAATCAGTTGATCATGTGAAGAAAGCAAAGAAAATAAACAATTATCATAAGGCCTACCTGGGGAGACACAACTCTCCCATTGAGGTTTCAGACAACCCTTTGGATGGTGGAGGTGATACTGACTTGGAGTACGGCCATTACCTTCTTTCTCTAGTACCATATGAAGATTTTGATGAGGGAGGAGTGAAGGCTCCTATAGTTTCATCATGAACAAGGAGCAAGCGAGAATGCTCTGATGCTAATGACTCAGAGTAGTATCCCTTCCCCATTTTTATTTTTAATGACACCATTGCCACTATAGTAGGATTGTCCTCTTCAGCATTCATATTGTTTTTTGTCTTTCATGTTGATGTGGAAATATTTTGGGCTAGTGTGAAGGAGAGTTATTGTACTCCTTAGTTTTGATGGAAAGTATGCCTTTTTTAGGTAGTATATTTTTTTTCTTTGGCTACTAATGAAAAATCTTCTTTGGTCAACAAGAACAAGTTGTTTTGGTGTTAATGAAACAATGAAATATGCCTTTTGGAGGGCTGGTTGGTCTACTTCAATCAAATTACGTGGAGTTTTTTCTTTTGGTCTCCCCTATTCTAAAATGATTAGGTCTAGCTGTCTCAAAGGTTTCTAAACTTGAAATGAAATGTGTGCCAAATGAAATGTAATTTGAAATAGTAATCTGGCCTGAAGCTTGTTGCTCCCATTCTTCTATAAATGGGATATCAAGGCCAGTTACCAAGAGTTTGAGTGTTGGGTCTTCAAATGGTCTAAGTGTGAAAAGTGAGCTCATGACGGAGGATATTTTATGTTCATGGACTAATGAATTTATGTTCATGGACTAATGAATAGTTTAGTAAGGAGTCTAGGGTGCGAGTTGGTTTATAATGATCTCAAATAGTTTTACAGTAGCAATAGTTTATAAATGAAAATGCTAGCTCCTAAATATATTCTCTCTAATGTAATTTTCTTCCTTATTATGAAGCAAATGGTTAATGATCTTTTCATTTTTCTTTAAATTTTTTAATTGAACAAGTGAGTTCATTTTTGCTCTGATTCAAGGAATTGATTAAATGATAAAGTGAGGTCACAAATTTGTAAGGAAAGAGCACATGATTGATAAGTAGTTATGTTTTAGGCATAGTGAGTTGAATACTATAATGCAGTATATCAATAGTCCATTAATTACTAGTTCAAATTGCTAGGGTATTAATAGTTATTCAATCCATTACGCGAAGACAAGGTACTAGTCTTTTCATTTGGTTATCCTAAAGATAAATGAGTTATTCGTGCGCTTTGCAAAGCGCTTGAAATGAGAGTGAATCATTTAAAAAAAATTCAATTACAATGTACCAATTTGAAGTACCCTTTTATTCCTTACAATGGATAGTAATTTTTTTGAAGGTTGGCTAAATGTTTGATGAATGTTATATATTCACACTTTATAGTAATCTATTTGTGTTTAGAAATGTTCTTGATCAAATGAATATCATTTGAACATATTCAGGACTACCCTCCTGGGTTTTACAGATTTCAAATTGTACAAGTAAGGACCTCATAATCCTTGTTTATGTGTTGGCCAATCCTTACCCTTGATAATAATTGAATTCTTCCAAATTCACAGGTAAGTGCTAAGATTAAGTTTGGTTCTTAAAAACTAACCAACACATTAGAAGTGAAAAAAACAATGAGGCTTTCATGATAAAAGCTATCATTAATAGGGTTGGCATAAAGCAAACCTTTTCCAATAATTGCTTGACCCTTAACGTTTGTAGCATAAACCTTTTGGAAAAGCTTGGAGTGGATAAGACTAATATTGAACCAGATTCTTTATCCATTCAAGGATTTGACAATGTAGAAAAACAACTACTTGGTGTGATCACATTACCTATACAAGCTGGAATGGCCACATTGCAAAATCCTATCCATGTTATGCCTCAAAATATTTCATACAATGTTCTTTTGGGAAGACCAAGGATTCATGAAATGCATGTAGTACCTTCAAATCTTCATCATAAACTTGCTACACATTGAGAAAGACAAGGAAATTACTTTGAAAACAATGATACGAACTTCAAAAGTAGACCCCATGCAAGAGGAACAAAAAGAGAAAAATATTGAAAAATTCACAAAGTTATTGGAGGATGATTGGGGTTAATTCTATTTTACACCTACATTCATGGGGGATATATGTAGGATCATCATGGAAAAAAAGGCCCTTAAGTGAGGGTGATCCCACAATAGTGGTTTACAATTTTTGGCCAAACTGGACACTGAACTATTTTTTTTTAACTAAATCTTCAGTTTCTAACACCTATAGTGGCTAAACCGTAAGGAATTTGAAGATGATGCAAACTAGAGTTTCATGAAATTTTTTCTGTAGATTCTAAATATATATATTTTTAATATTTTTTGAATCATATTGCACTTCTTTTTCCATCCCCCACGAAAACTATTTTTTTCAGAAAACAACATTTTTAAAAGGTGCGCTCACCGTATAACACATAACTTTTTTTTCATGAAGGATAAAATTCTAATTCTTTTGAATTTAGATTTTTAACTCCAATATCTAGTGCTTACACTTGGTTAGATATTTTTTTCTTGAATATTTTTTCTTTAATCAAGTTTTGAAGTCAAACCAATTAAAATTTAGACATAGTGTGACCATATAACACAACTTTTTTTGTATGTATCAAAATTCCATTTTTTTTTGTTGGATCAAGGACTTCAATATCTGGTGCGCTCATATTTTTTTATTTTATTTTTTGATAATCTTCTATTTTTCCACATGTGTAGAACAAAGATCTTGATTTTCGATGAAAAACCTACATTCACAATAAATAAAAAATAAATATACTAATCAAATTAAATTTATTTAAAATTATACTTTTTTGGAAGAGTATAATAAGGAATACATACTTAGAATAAAATAAATTTTAAATGAATTTATTTGATCCCCCAAAAGGTAAATCAAAAGTGGTTTGTTATCATCATTTTGGTGGGTGTAAAGGAGACTCGATTATAGGTATGGTTTAAAACTAGCGGGGTTCTATCCAAGGGAGCTTGGTCAAAGGTGGTTTGATCAAACCCTCTTCAATTGGAATCCTTTAAATGGAAATTTTTAAGGCTTAAATCATTATATTTTCTAAAAATATGTGATTTAGAAAAAATCAGGATCTCCCAAAAAGTGTAAACCACTATTGTGGCAGCACCTGTGACAAAAAATTCAGAAAAATCAGATTTAGGCAACTTGATGTAAAAATTTGAATAAGTTATGTATATTATTTAAAAAATATGTAACAATAGAATCTTTAGGAAATTGAATGTAGTTTCTAAAATACTAGATTTATCTTTTTTTTTTTAAATCTATTTGGTAAAAATTAAAAATTTCAATGCAGTAGTACTTACATTTAAGGGAAAAATAAGAAGTAGGTGTTTGTTTGACCACCCTAACCACAATAAAATGATAATATTTTTTCATAATAATTTATATATAAGTAGAGGACTCATGTCCCAATGTGATGTATAGTTTTTTGTAATTTTTTTCCAAGTAAATAATTAAATATGAATTTTTTATTACAAATTTTAAACCATATAAAAACGTCTATGTCTGGCCACCTTAACTTGGTCAAAACTTCATGAAATTCAATTTTTTTTAATCCTATAGTATGTGAAGCATAGAATGTGATGCATATTTCGGATTAAAAAAATGTGATACCATTTGAAATTTATAGATGTTTTTTAACTGGCCTATCAATTAGGACTTTAGTCGTAATTCAAATAGAAAATGAATAATAATTATTTATTAAATTCAAAGTGAAGCATAATTTATATTGGTGGAAAGTTGAGAATATCCTTTAAAAACTCTTTTCATTTCATCAATTTTGGGTAAAAAAAGGGATTATCCACATACCTTATACATACGCATCATATTGCCACTTTTTGGCCCATCATGATCCTACACATACCCTAGGAGAATATAAGATCATGAAAAAGATTCTAAAAAAGGAAAAGAACAAGCAATAATGCTAACAAAAAATTTGGAAGAAACTTCAAAAGAATCCACTTCAACCACTTTAGAGGAAGAATATACTTAAACAACAATCTTTGATAAAGTTGATTATGAACAACCACCAAATCCTAAAGAAATGGAAAATATTTATGGAAGAGGTTATCAAATTTTCAAACAACTTGGTTATAATGAAAAAGAATGTGGTGGTAGAGAACAAGGTATCTATGTCCATATAGATCCTAACACACAAGAAACAAATAGTGGTCTTTGTTATTGTCCCTCAAAAGAAGCAAAAGCATAAAAAAGCCTTCACTCAGTACCAACACTATTATAAAATATTCTTCTAAGAAAAATTTAAATTTTGTGCATCTTGAACTAACAGAAATGAGGTAGAGGAAGGAATTTTCCAAACACAACTTGACTTCCTTGTCATCTTTCAAACAAAGATTCATTTCAAAAAATAACTAAATGCATACTAGTGCTCTTGGAAACATTGACATGAAGGCCTAATGGGTAGTAGAAAAGAGAAGAGAATCTAAAATTGAGATTCTTGGTATATAAATACCTTATACAACATATTTCATTGATTCCCAATCCAACTATATAACCAAACTATAAATAAATTTGTTCAAACATCAATCAAACTAGGGTTTATTAACTGTTCTTATGAAAATCAACACAGACAAGTTGGCACAACTTTCACATTTAGCTGTTTGGTGCAATTTCCTTTAATGGGTATCTAGATAATTTCCTTAAGAATCTTTTCACAAATTTTTATAATTTTTCCTTAGTTAAAATAAAATTTATGAATTTATTACCCTTGCTAGAAACCCTAGGTCTCAAATTAGACTACCAACCTCATTTTGATCATAACTTGCTAAAATTAACTCCAAATTTGACCCAAAAAAAAGAATATGAACCATATATCAGATCCCTAACTACTCCAATGACTTACCTAGATACACCAGGTTGTACAAGTCCATACAATTTAATGTTGTAGTTGAAAAAACATAATGAAAATTCACCAAATAAAAATAATTTGAAAGATAAAAATATTATCCAACTTTCCTCACCAATTTCAAGGCCATACTAAACTTTACAAGTTCGTACAATGGAGAATACAGTCTGTTACACATAGAAAATGCAAATGAAAACATGCAAAATTGAAGTATTTTCATTTCAAAACATTCTCCAACCTTATCCAAAAAATTTGATCATGTGTAAATGTAATATTTATGTCATTACATTCGTTCCCATCATTCAAAATTGATTCCTAACTTCCTAAACCAAAAATGCATGTTTTTGACAACTTTGACATGACAACTTTTGCAACTTTCGCTCCCAATCACCAAAATGACTCAAAAGGATCCAAAATTTCCTAGAATGGTCCAAATTGACCTTATTGACCCAAAATAATTCCCAACAACCCAAAATTAAAAGTTTTGCAAAATGACAAAAAGTACATCAAAGGATGCCCCTACATCAAGAAACCATTAGTGGTCCTCGTTATTGTCCCTCAAAAGAAACAAAAGAATTAAAATGGTGATATGATGGGTATGTGTAGGGTATGTGGTTGAAGACTTTTTTTTACCCAAAATTGATGAAGCAAAAATAGTTTTTAAAAGAGATTCTCAGCTTTCCACCAATATAAATTATGCTTTACTTTGAATTTAATTAATAATTATTATTCATTTTCTATTTGAATTATGACTAAAGTCCTGATTGATAGGTTGTTTGAAAAACATCTATAGCTTTGAAATGGTATCACATTTTTTGAATCTGAAACATGTGTCACATTCTATGCTTTGCATAGTATAGGATTAAAAAAAAAAGAATTTCATGAAGTTTTGACCAAGTTAAGGTGGTCAGACATATGAGTTTTATATTTTAAAAAGTTTTAATAAAAAATCATAATTAATTATTTACTTGCAAAAAAATACAAAAAAAAAATGCATCACATCCAGACATGAGTCCTCTACTTATATCTAAAATCTTATAAAAAAATATTATCATTTTATTGTGGTTAGGGGTTAGACGGATACCTACTTATTTTTTCCCTAAAATTTAAGTAGTACTACATTGAAATTTCAAATTTTCACCAAATAGATTTAAAAAAAAAAAAAAAACCTAGTAGTTTGAAAACTAAATTCAATTTTATAAACATTCTATTCTTACATATTTTTGAAATAATATAGATAACTTTTTTTTTTTTTACGGCAAGTTGCCTAACTCTAATTTTTCTATTTTTTTTGCCACTTAAGGGCTTATTTTTGCCATGATGATTCTACAGATACCCACTTTCTTCTTTCCCATCTCTACACTTAGAACATTCATTGTTCTACCTTGATAAACTACACTCTACACCATTAATGTTAACCTAAATAAGATCTTTTTGTTTGGGTTCTACTCACACAGAAATAATGTATTCTTTGTCTGTCACTGCTCTCACTCTTCTCTGTATCTCCCATGCATAACTTTGATCTCGCATCTCTATATCACTATAGACTATTTTCTCACATCCTAAGCTTGTAGACACAACACACACTCTTGTAGTTGTAAAACTCTCTCTCTTTTTATTACATGGCTCAATAGATACAACACTTAGAATTTTATCTCATTGTCCTCTTTCTTCACCAACCTGCAATAATTTTCTTCAAATTCTCACGCACGATCATGGATAATTTCAAAAATTATCTATTTATGGTTTTCTTCACTTGATAAGTTCAACAAAAATCTATCTCAACATCAAGCCACACACCACTGGCATCAAAATTTGAATATAATGTTATTTTTGCTATGTAATCAATCTAGGGTTTATGTCCATTGATGCATATCCTAAGTTGTGTATGATCTTCTTCTTATTAGGAATGTGATAGTTTCCACCCAAAGGATCCAATCAACTTTAAATTTGGTATATGGATTTTTTACATTAATTTTGAGTTCCATATTGACTACCAGCTTGAATGAGGATTTTTCCACCATTATCATTGCCTAATTATTGACACACATCAGGTTTGAATGCTAGCAATCAATCCTATCTCTAAATACCATGATCCTATGATATTCATTAATTACCATATCATTAAAAAATCTCCATCAAATCATACTTCGATAAACAAGCACCATTGATCTATTGTTCACTATTCGGGTAATTGTAAGAAGTTGAGTCCAATTCTAGTGGAAGGGTTATTTTTTTAGCTTTATAATAGGTACCCATTCATTTTTTAGAATAGGTACCCATTTTCAAGTGGTTACTCATTCCAAAAGGTTTGAAAATCACAATCCATGTTTCTCATTTAGATTTAGGATTAGAAAAGGAATGGTAACCCAAACATTCGCCTTGGACCTACAAGTACAAGGTCTTGACAATATCAAGAGAAGAAAATGACTATGGGAATATGGCTAACACATTTTTTTTTACAATTAATTTATGAAATTAAAATCCATTTTAGATGAGACTGTGTAGATTCTAAATATGCAATATTTTTCTAGTTAGATCTTTTTTTTAATTTTTCAAATATTTTTTTATGAAATTGATCCACAAACCTAAAATATCAAGTTTTCTATTATTTTTGATTTTTTTTTATTAAAATATTTTTTTCAAAAAAAAAGGGCATGAACAATATTCAAACAATTATTTTCAATTTGAAAAAAAATGAAAAAAAAATAAAATGATAAGTGTAGGTCATCTTATGCATGATGTACATGTGGGATTTTCAAAACAACAATTACGACCAATAAAAAATTAACAAAAAAAATATATTCAAAAAAATTACAAAATAATATCATGAACATTCTTCAATGTGTTTGAGATCATTTCCCAAAAGTATCAACAAAAATACAATTATTTAGGTGAAAATATGGATGGCGTACAGATGCATGGTATGGTTAAAAAAAGTGACTTTTAAATACTAGTTTTTAGACATGCCTATCAAAAATCAATTTGTGTCATCTAAGTATTAAAGTAAATTATATATTTGGAAACTAGACTTTGAATAATACATTTCATATTATTGAATTTTCTTAAGATTCAATCTTGAAGAGCTTAAAAATTTTAGGTCAATTTTGACAAATTCAGAAATTTAGGGAAAACACTTCCACCTTTTAGCCAAAAAGCGGACTCAACTTCTTGCACACACTCATACCAATCACTTATTGTTGTAACACTTAGGAAATCAACATATATTTCCAAAAAGTGGACTCAACTTCTTGCAGACACTCATACCAATCAATTATTGTTGTAACGCTTAGGGAATCAACATTTATTTCCATGATGTACCAAGACACAATGATCACCATTTGATCATTTTCTTTTGATCTACATCATTGATCTTCACTCATACACCATTCACCATGGTTGGGGTCCACAAAGACACACATCCACATCACCACCACACAAGTCAAAACAACGATGTGAGTTGATCTGTCAAGAAATCACTCTTCACCATCTGTCTGCATAGTCACCTTCTATCACCAATATATCATGCAACTTTAATTGGGTGGTCCCTACTGTGTATATGTCCTCCTTCTCAGCACCGTGTAACAACTATCACCTATGTGACTTGACATGCTATTCAATCAAACACTTCCACTTGTCCTCATATGTCATACTCCTCTAATTCTTGCCAATCATCACCCATCACAAAAATACTTTCTTCATTCAGCTTCATCACGATGATGTGAAACAATTAAGTTGTGCAATAGAATTATGCAATCTATACACTACTAATGTCATCTTCCACTAGCTCCCAATGTCCATCATTGATCACAAAAACTATCCAATCACTTCACTTAACAAAAATGATGTGAAGTGACTAAGTGATATGTCACCACTTTTCTGGCTTGCATCTTTAGGACCCACTAGGTACTTTGTCCTTTTTCCAATCAAAACACTATTTAATCACTGTTTTGCAACTTCCATAGCTCATCACTAAAGCAAATAAACTTTGAATTCCATTACAATGATGCAAAGGATTAATGTGATGTAACCTTCTTCTGCCATCTGTCTAGAGTGACGTAATATTATTCATCCTCATCCGTATCACCTATCATCAACTCATTCACCTCTTTGTTGGGTCCCACTATATCGCTTGACTTTCAGTGTTTCAAAGGGACTTATCATCTAGTTCCATTGACATCTATCTATCCTTGAATGTTACTTGTACCCAAATTTCACCACCTTATTCAACCTCAAATTCATGCTACAAGTCTTCTACCTTTTTACCCTTACCACATGTCATAATCTTGCAAGCCCATGGGGACAACACAAGTCAACATAGGCTTCTAGTGGAATTACTTCTCCATTTTTAGTGACTTTCCATTTTCTCTCCTCTAGGAGTCTAGAGTCACTAAACTTCCTTACCTTATGCTTTGAGTGCATTGTCAAGTTCAACAAGCAAGGCCAAGCCCTTATTCTTGACAATCCTATTTCTCCTTTCAAGATTTGTCCATCAACCTAATCCATTATCATTTACCTCCTTTCACATAGTTATTTGAGACCATCACCCAAACATCAGAAATGCCAAAATGTGAAACATAAAATTTACATTGAGCCAATCTAATGTCAAGGTTTTTGCATACCGCTTACAACTTACCAAAATTTATGGTAGGGCATAAGCCTTCCTTTTGACCCACAAACATTGAATCCTTCTTTGAACACCATGATAAGATGTACTCCCAAATTCCAAAGTTTGTAGTCTAAAATACTTTGGACTTAGAACATTTCTTCATTCCTTTGCAACCATTATGAGGCATAACTGATACTCAATGTTTGAAACCTTGGAGGCATTGTAAAAAATGACTAACTCCAAACACCTTCCTACTTTAGCAAGCCATACACTACAAGCCTGAAGCCCGAGGCCTGAAACTTTTTCAATTCTTCAACACTTGCACAACTACTTCAAACAACCTTCCTGACTCATTCTGTTGACATAAACCAACACCACATGCTTCTATAAATAGGTCCACTTCTCTCACACCGTCCTCAGAGCTCTATTTCATTTAGTCACACCACTGAGCACATAATTGATCTATCATCATGCCAAAATATCCCTTGCATGATCAATTCCATCTTTCCTCTAATACTCCTTTGATGTCAATGATAGTTTTTCATTAATGCCAATATTTCCCTTTATAGGATCAACTCCACCTCACTTTTGATCCCTCTTTTGACATCAATGATAACTATATGCCAACAAAAAATCAGTTTGCATCAACGAGATATGATGTACCTATCTTCCAGTATTTCATTAGGAAATGATATCCACTCAAAGAATTGTATTACAAACCTTAGGTGAGTCAACTCAAGGTGTGAATCTTGATATTTATTTTTTGTGTCAGGACAAGGGTCTTGGTCAAACAACACTTTGGGGAGAAAAACTAAAAAATAGTGAATCAACACCAAAATTAACTATAACACTCAAAACAACAAGATTAACCTCAATACTAATAGAACCGAAATACCAGTCACCAAAAGTTAATTTTTGAAGTTGATCTAGGAATCATTCTCCTAGGTGTGAATGGGTCCTAAGTTAGGGTTTTTCTGCAACCTTCTAGAGCCTCTTCTACAAATTTGAATCTTCCAATTTTCCCATATTTCAAGTTTGAAAAGTCAAAAATAATTTATGTACATGAGTTTCCGTGAGATGACAACTTTGATAACAATTTTTTCTCTTCAAAGGATCTTGAAGATTTCTTCCACCTAAATCTACAAACACAAACAAGAGGGAAAAATGTTTTATTTTTCATGAACGGGGGTTTTCCTTGTTCAAGCCCCATTTTGTTAATCAAGGCTTGAGATGAAATGAAACATGAAAGAGTGAACGAAGAATGAGAAAAAAAATGTTAGCATTCAAAAAACTCTAGAATAAACCTTGGAATGTAGATTTGGAACTAGTGTAAAATGGCCTCAATGGATGTGGATCTGGATAGTTGAATCTTGACTTGAAATAGTGCTTTGAATGCTTTATTGGATCATGAAACCTACATCACCATATTATCTCCAATAACAAGCATGATGCAAGAAGAATTTGACATAACAATTGGGTATTGATTGTTGCAATAAATCTTCAAAAAATCTGGCTTTGAATGCCTTGAATTGCTATGGAAATCTCATAAACTTGCTAGGTTCTTGAATTTATTTTATAGGATTTGAAATGATGAAATAACCTTATATTTATAGGTATGTATCCTTAATTTCTTCAAATTCGAATAACACAAGACGACATTGAAATATAGATATGAAAACATTAAAATATGACCAAAAAAAAATTTTAAATTTAGGTCCTAGTTCTAAGGGAGGACCCATTATCCCATCGGTGAATGGGTCCTAGGTCTCTAAACTTAAGACACACATTGCTTGATGAGAAGTTTTATGTTAAGTCATTAAAGAATGTCGGGTTATGGGTATGTGCAGGATCATCATGGAAAAAACAGGCCCTTAAGTGGCAAAAAAATCAGAAAAATTAGAGTTAGGCAACTTGACGTAAAAATTTGAATAAGTTATCTATAGTATTTCAAAAATATGCAAGAATATAATCTATAGAAAATTAAATTTAGTTTCTAAACTACTAGGTTTATTTAAAAAAAATAAAATCTATTTGGTGAAAATTTTAAATTTCAATGTAGTAGTACTTCAATTTTAGGGAAAAAATAAGTAGGTGTCTGTCTAACCACCCTAACCACAATAAAATGATAATATTTTTTATAAGATTTTAGAAATAAGTAGAGGACTCATGTCCGGATGTGATGCATATTTTTGTAATTTTTTCCAAGTAAATAATTAATTATGAATTTTTATTACAACTTTTAAAAATATAAAAACTTGTATGTCTAACCACCTTAACTTGGTCAAAACTTAATGAAATTCAATTTTTCCTTTTTAATCCTATAGTATGTGAAGCATAGAATGTGATGGATGTTTTGGATTCAAAAAATGTGATATTGTTTGAAAGCTATAGATGTTTTTCAATTATATCAATTAACACTTTAGTCATAATTTAAATAGAAAATAAAAATAATTATTTATTAAATTCAAAGTGAAGCATAATTTATATTGGTGGAAAGATGAGAATCTCCTTTAAAAACCATTTTCATTTCATCAATTTTGGGTAAAAACAAAAGTCATTAGCCACATACCCTACAAATACCCATCATATTGCCACTTTTTGGCCCATCATGATCCTGCACATACCCTTACGCTTTGAAAAATGTAATAAAATAGGCTTGGTAAATAAATTAAGGGGCCAATTAAAGCAAATTAATATCAACTAATTAAAGGAGGCCTAAATAAGTGTGAAAGTGTAAAGTGGTACACTTTACAACACTAAAATAAGGAACAATTAAGCCCAAATTAACTAGGAGGGCCCAAAAAAGTGAGAAAATCTAAAGGGAAAAAAAAATTGTGACAAAATTCAGCTGCCACCTTAGTGAGAGGATGAACTTGAGTCAAGTTCACACTAAAGTATTCTTTCAGAAAATATTTATGCAACAACGACAACATTACTCAAGCATACAACATCAAAGACTAAAAATAAAAGGTGAAGAAAAAGGTGGATCAAGCCTTGACTATCCAACATGATGTGAAACATGCCTCAACTATTTTTACAAATGAAAAGGGCAGATCAAACCTTAACTATCAAGTGCAATGTGAAAATGTCTCGACTATTTTTTTCAAAATTTTCATAAGTTGAACATGATGTCACTATGCAAACAACAATGCACACTCACATGGGCTAATGGAACCTCAGGCTATCCACTAGGTGAGCCTCCAAAAAGTGGCTAAGTGAGAAAGTCATGCAATGTCTATAGGCTCTCATTGTATAATGAGAAAGTCATGCTAGGTCTACAGGCTCTCATCATACTAACCATACCAATGCTATATCTCTAATAACTCTAATAAGGCACCACAGAAATATAAACTTCAAGCTTCAGAAGTTTAACAAACTGTGTTATTCTAAACACTTATGAAAAAATACAAATAAACTTTGTTCAAAGGGATTTTTCTTAGATCATGAAATATCTCCTCTTAGGGAACATCGCGACTAGTGTCTTAAAGAGATGACAAGACAAGGATGAAAGATTTGAAACTTAGGGAATACAACATGTAGCATCACCACTAATAGGAAAGTTGTATGCCAAGACATATTAGGCTCTCAAAGAACATCCAACCCAATGACACCACAAAGAAAAAGATGCATCACAAGAAAGAAAATCACAGAATCAAACATAAGGAATGTCAAATTTTTCAAAACTAATAATGCCAATGTGTTGGATGTTGTGGTTGTGTTGCTGATATGTGGTTGCCATTGATGTCAACACTATGAGCATCGATGTATTGTAGGTTGTATATGTCAAGGATATTGAGAAAATTGTTAAAGAAAGAGTTGCAAGTTGACAGTGGAACAGTGAAGGTCATGAATGTGTCTTGCTCAGTATGTTGATGTTTAGTCATTGTGGACTAAAGGGTTTATTGTTGAGTGTATCTAGTTGATCCACTAAAAGTTCCAGAGTTCTGCATGAAGATTTAATCATGTTATGAACAGTTGTGTTCTGACAGTTTTTATGTGGCTTTAGTTAGTGTTCCTAATTGAAGTTGATGTGATTCTAGTAATTTTAGTTGATTTGGATGCTTCTCTAATGATTATTGATGCTTGTGGATGGTTCTAGATCATGATCTATATTTGTTGCACATCTGCGTTGAATGATGTGCTCATGGTCGGTGATTTTTCTCGTCTGTTCAGGTATTTATGTTCTTGGAAGACATGGTGGTTGTAACATGTTGTGGATCATTGGAGATTAAAATTTGAATTTTTGGAATTCTTGAGGATATTTTTAATTCTTCATTATGTTGTGGCTAATGGTGTTTGATTTAGATTGAAAATTTACTTGTAAATTTGGGCTGACATTGTGTATATGTTTTATATTTTGTTTTGGCCTATGAAGTTGTTGATGAAATTCCATGTTGCGGATATATAAGAGTGAAGAAGTATTAGAGAAAGAGCAAGTGTGTGAATAGTGACCTAATCATTTGATTGTAGAGCAGAGCGTGAAGAATTTTAAGTGAAGTGTGAAGGAATGTTTCTATGCTTAATCAAAACTATAATCAGGCTTGTGTAGAAGCTATTTTCTCAGTTCATACTCTGTGGATCTAATTTGAATTATTGTAAGAGAGTGTGTCTTCTTTCAGTAGTGATCCCTCTTGTATTTGAGCAGTGAGCTCTAGGCAGTGTGCCTAAATGCATGTGCATTCCCATTATTCTTGATTATACTTTTAAAAAGGTATAATATTGTGGACTGACATCCACTGTGGTTTTTCCCCTAATAGGGTTTCCACGTAAAATATCTTTCTTTTATCTATGTTTTAGATGTGTTGATTGTCTATGGTTCATTGTTCTTTCATCAGATCTGATATTAAGTTAAGTTAAGTTTGAAAAGTTTACATATTCTATGACAAATGATTCACCCCACCCTCTTAGTTGTATATCCTTATATTTCCAAAAATTGGTATTAAAGCAAGTTCTTCTGAAGAAGTTTAAAAGCTTGAGGTGATCTGAGATGGCATCATACAAGAAGGATAGAGCAAGATTTGATGGAACAAACTACTCTATGTGGAAAGCTAGAATGTAGTGTCATTTGAGGTGCATTGGTGAACCCTTCTAAAAGATTACAAAGAACAAATATGTTATTCCTCATAATGGTCCTTCTGATCCTGATGAGATTAAAGAAGCTGAGATCAACATTAGGGTTATTGAAGCTTTGCTAAGTTCTCTGATAGATTTGAAAATGGCAAATGTGATGGATCTGAAGGTAGCTCATGAGATCTTGAAGAAGTTGGAAACTTTGTATGAAGGAGATGCACTTGTGAAGGTCGCTAAGCTATAGAGTTTGAAAGGTAAGTATGAAACTTTGAAGATGGGTGAAGATGAAAATATTTCTTCTTTTATGAAAAGATTAAATGAACATGTGATGGGTATTATATGTGTCGGTGGTACCATGGATGAACAATAAATTGTAGCTAAAGTACTCAGATTATTTCCTCCCTCTTACAAATCAAAGGCTCATGCTATTGAAGAGCTCATAATAGTAACAAATGTGACAAGAGATATGTTGATTGGTAAACTTGCTGCCTTTGAGTTGAGTGAATTTGGTGATTCTTCCCCCAAGACTAAATTTGCATTGAAGGCCTTTGTATCTGGAACAATCAAGCAAAGATAAGATCTGAGACAGAGTTCTAGAAATACATTCGAGTATGAGGAAGAGATGAAATAGCTTGAATATGAAGAAAGAGAGGTAGAAGAGCTAGAAGCAGTGATTGTGAAGAAAGATGGTAGAGGACAAGGTAAGTATAAAGGAAATTTTCCTATTAAATGTTTCTCTTGCAGTAAAATAGGTCATTTTTGCTGCAAGGTGTCCTGAAAGAGTTGCTAGGTCTAAACCTAACAAACCTAGATTTCAAAGGAAATGTTATTATGTTGAAGAAGGTGTGACTAATGAAGAATCTGATAAAGAAAATGGAAATGAAGATGAATGGGTTTTCATTGCTATCAAGGAAAATGGTTTGGTGGCTACTGAATCTGCTAATGTTGAGAAAGCCCTTGTAGCCTAGATTGAAGAAAAGGATGAGCGGGTTATTGACAATGAATGCTCACATCATATGACTGGTGACAAAAGGAAATTTGTAAGTCTAGAGAAATATGACGATGGGGTTGTAAGATTCAAAGATAACAATGTTGGTGTGATTCATGGTAGAGGATCTATTTTTCTTGGTAAAAATAACATTGATGATTTCTTTTATGTTGAAGGCTTGAAGAATAACCTATTGAGTGTTGGACAGATGGTTGACAAGGTTTGCAATCTTCAGTTCAAAAATGGAAGATGTAGGATACTTGGAAGCTCTAGAAATGTAATTGCTTCATGTACAAAGACAAGAGGTAATATTTTTCAGCTGAATTGTAATGAAAGTTGTTTAATTGCTTCAAGAGTAGATGAAAGTTGGCTATGGCATATGAGGCTGTGTCATGTGAATTTTGATAGAATTGTCAAGGTAAGCTCCACTCAAGCAGTAAGAGATCTACCTATGATAGTGAAGCTTACTAACACAATATGCAAGGAATGTCATATGGGAAAATAGACTAGAGTTTATTTTTGGAGAAAACAATATCATTCTAATGGAGTATTGGAGCTTGTGCATACTGATCTGTGTGGTCCCTCCAGAATAAAAATTCTACAAGGAGAAAGGTAATTTATGCTACTTATTGATGATTACTCTAGGATGATATGGGTTGCTTTCTTAAGAGAAAAATGTGAAGCATTAGAGAAGTGAAAAAGCTTCAAAGCTATGGCAGAAAATGAGATAGATTTGAAGATCAAATGCCTAAGGTCAAATAGAGGTGGTGAGTTCACCTCTTGGGAGTTCAATTCTTTCTGTGAAGAGCATGGAATCAAAAGACAATTATCTGCTCCTTGAAACCCTCAATAGAATGGAGTTGTAGAGAGAAAGAACATAAAAATTTTGGATGTTTCCAGAATAATGATGTTGGAAGGAAATGTGCCTCACATCTATTAGAGAGAAGTTGTAAACAATGTTGTGTACACTCTAAATACGTAAATATCAATGGTATTTCCGAAAAGTTTGATGCAAGGTGTGATGAAGGAATCTTTCTAGGTTACTCTACTAAAAGCAAGGCTTATCAGTGCTATAATAGAAGATTGAGAAAAATAGTTGAAAGTACAAATGTAAGAGTTGATGAGGACTTTGCTAGATCATTTAGATATTGTGTATATGATTGAGATGACCAGAAAGATAGTATAGACAAAGGAAAGAATGCTCAAACACAAAATCAAGTTCATTTTTTTTTGGTAAATCAATAAAGTGAGGAAGGAGAGACAAGTGGAAGTGCATAAGATAGAACAGAAGAAGTAGAAGTGTGAGAGAATCCTAAAATTCTTAGGTATGTAAAGATTTATCATTTTGAAGATCAAATTATAGGAGATAAGAATAGAGGTGTGTAGACTAGAAGAAGGATTGCAAAATATTATTTTCTAATTTCCAAGACTGGGCCTAACAATATCGATGAAGCTTCTAATGATGAAGACTAGATGGAAGCTATGAAGGAAGAACTTATGCAGATTGAAAAAAATGATACATGGATTCTTGTTCCTATACCTAAAGATAAAAATGTGATTGGTACTAAATGGGCCTTTTAGAATAAGATGAATGAACAAGGTGAAGTGGCTCATAATAAAAGCAAGGTTGGTATGTAAAGGGTATTCACAAATGGAAGGTATTGATTTTGAAGAAACCTTTGCCCCTATTGCTAGTATTGAAGCTGTAAGATTAATTCTTGCTTATGCCACATATAAGAACTAAAAAGTATATCAAATGGATGTGAAGTCAACCTTTTTGAATGGTGAGTTAGAAGAAGAGGTATATGTTGAACAACCAAATGGATTTTAGATGACTGATAAGGAAGACATAGTTTTCCAATTGAATAAAGCTCTATATGGACTCAAGCAAGCCCCCAGAGCCTGGTATGATAGACTGGATAAATACTTACTAAAGGTTGGATTTAATAAAGGTATTGCTAACAACAACTTTTTTTTTAAGTTGGATCATGATAAACAGTTGATTATTCAAGTCTTTGTTGATGACATTATTTTTGGATGTGATGACCATCTATGTATGAAGTTTGCACATGAAATGAAAAGTGAATTTGAAATGAGTATGATTGGAGAGATGAAGTTATTTTTGGGATTGCAAGTCAATTAGTTAGACAGTGGGAATTTCATATCTTAGTCCAAATATGCGAGAGATTTGTTGAAGAAGTTTTACATGGAAGACTCAAAACCTATTGGTACACCCATGGTAACCAGATGTAAGTTAACAAAAAATGATGATTCTCCTAAGGTAAATCAAACAAGATACATGTCAATGATTGGTTGATTGCTCTACTTAACTCAGACTAGACCAGACATCATGAATTTTCTATATGGTTGCTAGATATCAAGCTGGTTTGAAAGAATCTCATGTGACTGCTATAAAGAAAATTTTCAAATACCTGAAAGGAATAGTTAATTTTGGGCTTTGGTATCTGAAATATGATGATCTTATCTTGAGTTCCTATACTGACGCGGATTGGCCGAGAGATGTGGATGACAGGAAGAGCACTAGTGGTGGTTCCTTCTTCCTAGGGAAGAAGGTGTCTTGGTTGAGTAAAAAGAAGAATTCCATTTCCGTATCTACTATTGAGGCAAAGTATATTGCTACTGCAAATAATTGTACTCAAGTTTTGTGGATGAAAAAAATGCTAAAAGATATCAGAGTAGTATATAATGAGCCTATTTCCATATACTGTGACAACTCAAGTGCAATAAACATGTCAAAGAATCTAGTACTAGATTCTAATACCAAGTATATATCAATCAAGTTTCACTTCCTGAGGGAGAAAATGAGTGAGAAAGGAGTTAGACTAGAGTATGTGCCTAACAAAGAACAAATTGTAGACATTTTCACCAAGTCATTTCCAAAGGATACTTTTGAGTATCTCAGAGGGATGCTAGGGGTGATTACCCCTCCTATTAAGAACTATAGATGCATTTACTTGCATCAATCCATGTGCTTCATAGCTATATTCTGATTCAAATTGATGTTTTCATGTCTACTACTCGGAGGGAGTAGTCAGATATACAGATTTGTGGTTTAGAGATTGTATGTGGAAATATAATGCTCATCTTTGTCATTGATTTCAATGGGGGAGAAGAACAATGTGAAAGAAAAACAACATGAGGAGAAGAGTCAGAATCTAAGGGGGAGTAAGTGCTGATTGAGAATTGCATTGATGGTGTTTTTCACATCATGTGTTTCCATCAATGCCAAAGGGTGAGATTGTTGGATTATGTGGTTATGTTGCTAATATGTGATTTTCATTGATGTCAAAACTATTAGCATTGATGTATTGTAGATTGTATATGTTGAGGATATTGAGAAAATTGTTAAAGAAAGAGTTGCAGGTTGACAGTAGAACAGTGAAGGTCATGAAGGTTTCTTGCTTAGTACGTTGATGATCAATCATTTTCGACTAAAGGGTCTATTTTTGAGTCTATCTAGTTTATCCACCCAAATTTTTAGATGTCTGCATGAAGATTTAATTGTGTTAGAAGCAGTTGTATTTTGACAGTTGTTATGTGGCTTCAGTTAGAGTTCTTGATTGAAGTTGAAGTGATTCTAGTAATTTCAATTGTTATGGATTCTTCTTCGATGATTATTTGTGCTTGTGGATGGTTCTAGATCATGCTCTACTATATGTATAGGATCTTCATGGAAAAAATAGGCCCTTAAGCGGAAAAAAAATTTCAAAAATATTAGAGTTAGGCAACTTGACGTAAAAATTTGAATAAGTTATCTATATTATTTCAAAAATATGTTTAAGAATAGAATATGTAGCAAATTGAATGTAGTTTCTAAACTACTAGTTTTATTTTAAAAAACAAAAAATCTATTTGGTGAAGATTTTAAATTTCAATGTAGTAGTACTTAAATTTCAGGGAAAAAATAAGTAGGTGTCTGTCTGATCACCCTAACCACAATTAAATGATAATTTTTTTAATAATATTTTAGATATAAGTAGAGGACTCATGTCCTCATGTGATGCATATTTTTTTGTAATTTTTTTCCAAGGAAATAATTAATTATGAATTTTTTATTACAACTTTTAAAAATTATAAAAAATTGTATATCTAACAACCTTAACTTGGTCAAAACTTCATGAAATTCAAATTTATTTATTTTAATCCTATAGCATGCAAAGCATAGAATGTCATGCATGTTTCAGATCCAAAAAATGTGATACCATTTGAAAGTTATAGATGTTTTTCAATTAGCCTATTAATCAAAAATTTAGTCGTAATTCAAATAGAAAATGAAAAATAATTATTTATTAAATTCAAAGTAAAGAATAATTTGTATTGGTGGAAAGTTGAGAATATAGTTTAAAAACCCTTGTTGTTTCATCAATTTTGGGTAAAAAAGGAGTTTTCAACCATGTACCCTACACATACCCATCATATCGCCACTTTTTGGCCCATCATGATCCTGCACATACCCTCTACCTTTGTTGCATTTCTGCATTGATTGGTGTGATCATGTTTGGTGATTTTTCTCTTGGGTGACATTGTGGTTTTAACATGTTGTGGATCCTTGGACATTAAAATTTTAATTTTTGGAATGCTTGAGGATATTTTTTTAAGTCTTCATTATGTTGTGGCCAACAATATTTGATTCACATTGAAAATTTACTTGTAAATTTGGGCCAACATTGTGTATATCCTTTATATTTTATTTTGGCCGACGAAGTTGTTGATGAAATTCCATGTTATGGATAAATAAGAGTGGTTGGTTGTGTGAAGTTAAGAGAAAATAATCTTTGGAGAAAGAGCAAATGTGCGAATAGTGACCTAATCATTTGATTGCAATGAAGAGAGTGAAGAAGTTTGAGCAAAGTGTGAAGGACTATTTTTGGGCTTAACTAGAACTATAATCAAGCTTTTGTAGAAGCTATTTTCTCAGTTCATACCCTGCAGATCTAATCTGAATTGTTGTAAGAGAGTGTGTCTTCTTTAGGAAGTGATCCCTCTTGTATTTGAGCAGTGAGCTCTAGACAGTGTGCATGAATGCATGTGCATTCCCATTATTCTTCATTATACTTTTAATAGGGTACAATATTGTGGATTGACATCCACCATGGTTTTTCCCTTAACAGGGTTTTCACGTAAAAAATCTTGGTGTTCTTTGTGTTTCATATGTGCTATTTTTTTGTGGTTCATTGTTCTTTCATTAGATATGAGTTTAAGTTAAGTTTGAAAAGTTTACATGTTCTATGACAACTGATTCACCCCCCCTCTTAGTTGTATGTCCTTGTTTTTCCAACACAATGTATGTCCCCACTTTAAAGAAATTGCTAAAACCATTGTTGTGAGAAATTTACTTTAAAGTAGAAAATAATCAATGTTAAATGATAAAGAAGACATGAGAGATTATTCAAAAATTCCTATTCCATGTCATATGTTTCAAAATAAATCTACATCATGAAAAATAAGGGGTTGCACCTAAAATAAAATCCCAAAACACATAAGGGATATATGGATTCAGGGTTAGTATTTCTTTGCTACAATGATATTATAGCACTCAAAAATGTTAGCATTCCCCAAATACTCAAAAAATGGGAAGAATGTCACATACAGAGCACAAACAAAGAAAAATATATTTTGGGTCAACATGGAACAGGCCTAAATGTATCGACGACTTGAATCATCCCAAAAAGAAAAACAAAAGACAAAAGAAAAGATAAATTTTTATGACATATAGAAGAATGTAGATATAAATAGATGAATACGTATGAAGAGATACATCAAAAAAAACAATATGGAGGATCACATTACACACATGCAATCACATAAAGGGAATGAAAAATTAAAAAAAGACAAGACTAGAAAGGAACATGCAAGTCAACCTATAGTAGGTCATATATATCCCAATCTTGTTCAGTATATATAGAAGGTGGATAACTAGCAAAAGGGACAACATCAAGTGTGAAACTAGGACAAGGACCAAGTTCAACAATGTTATTAGGAGGATCATCATTTAATCTCATAGAAGACCAAAAAAATGAATTCAACTCATTATGCACTTGTTGATCAATCTTAGCAATTTAATTATCCTCATCCAAGTTAATCACAATAGCAGGTCTAATGACAATATCCATAGAATATTGTTGTTAATAATGTTGTAGTGAAGGTGAAAAGGAATCATGAATTGCTTGAGACAAGTTTGAATTTTGGTTTCTATGTTTTTCTTTTCTTCTTTTGCTTGTAACAAATGAGCAATATCATGACATCTATGCCTATGCTCTCAAGAATTTCAATTTTTTTTTTATGTTTTCAAGTTGTGATTGTGTAAGAGCAGGTTAATCAATCATAGGTTTCTTTTCTTCCCATAAGGTAGGAATAGAAGAAACCATGGGAGGATGTTCAACTACTTTCTCTTTAGCTTAATAAACTTGTTTGAATTTAGGAGGCACAACAAAAAAAATCTGATTATCTCACAGTCTCTTATATAAAATACGAGGAAGATTTGTCATTGGTTGAACTTGGTTACTTGGAAGGGATTTTAGTTCAATCATGGTTTCATCAAGGATAAGATGCTCAATCATGAGTTGAGGCATATTGGTAAGGGATAATTTTGCTATGCACTTTACCTTAAAATTTTGATAGGATTTGAAAAAGAATTCCTCATGAGGTCTAATAGGTTCAATAGGATTGGGCCAAAACAAATCCAATGAGAATTTCCCATGGGAAGACATAGGATTAAAGCCACTACAATGCACAACAATTATCTCATTTCCAAATGGGAAGTTTAAGCATTTATGCACAACTGACAGGACAACATTCATGGAGCAAAGACATGGATAGACTAACTTCACTCAAAATTGGTTCAAAGTCTGGATGATGGTGAATGAGACAATTAATTTTTTCAGTCTAACATTTTAAGGGAGATTTATGGAACCTATTGTAGGGAAAGAAAAAAATATATGTGTTTTGATCCATGCTCTCATCCTTTCATATGTATCTTGATAATCTCATGCACAAATAAGAATTCTTCAATGATCACATTCTCTACATAGATGGGATAAATTAATATCCCATTAGTAGGTTTGTCATTGATTCTTTTAGCTATGTAAAGAGGACCATTGGGTGCATGTTTAAATATGTCTCATTGTGAGAAAACAATATCAAGTGGCATCTTAGTTAGTCCCTTACAAGGTTTAACTTTAGAAAATACAACCATAGATTCTATAGAGTTTTCTTCATTATCATTCATGTTATCATCATCTATGTCAACATTCATGACATCATTCTTTGTTTCACTAGCTTTGACAAATGAAATGTTATGATGTGTATGTGCAAGATCATCATGGAAAAATCAGGCCCTTAAGTGGCAAAAAATTAAGATAAATCAGAGTTAGGAAACTTGATGTAAAAATTTGAATAATTTATCTATATTATTTCAAAAATATGTTAGAATTAAATATGTAGCAAAATTGAATGTAGTTTCTAAAGTACTAGGTTTATTTAAAACAAAATCAATTTGGTGAAAATTTGAAATTTCAATGCAGTAGTACTTAAATTTCAAGGAAAAAATAAGTAGGTGTTTGTTTGACCACCCTAACTACAATAAAATGATAATATTTTTTTATAAGATTTTAGATATAAGTAGAGGACTAATGTCCCAATGCGATGCATATTTTATTGTATTTTTTTTCTAAGAAAATTATTAATTATGAATATTTTATTACAACTTTTAAAAAATATAAAAACTCGTATGTCTGACCACCTTAACTTGGTCAAAACTTCATGAAATTATTTTTTTCTTTTTAATCATATAGTATGCTAAGCATAGAATGTGATGCATGTTTTGGATTCAAAAAAAGTGATACCATTTGCAAGATATAGATTTTTTTCAATCAGCCTCTCAATTAGGACTTTAGTCATAATTCAAATAGAAAATGAATAATAATTATTTATTAAATTCAAAGTAAAGTATAATTTATATTGGTGGAAAGTTGAGAATCTCCTTTAAAATTCCTTTTTTTTTCATCAATTTTGGGTAAAAAAAAAGTTGTCAGCCACATACCCTACACATACCCATCATATCACCACTTTTTGGCCCATCATGATCCTGCACGTACCCTGATTTGGCATAGAATTGGTGAAGATTTATAAATTATGATTAGGAGGAGATACAAATTAATTTCCTTTATCATTAACACCTCTAATTTGAATATGATTATAATCAATTAGGTCTTGCACAAAATTTTTAAGACGTTTACAATGTTTCGTATCATGTCTTATTTTTTAATGAAAATGGCAATAGGAATTTGGTCCACACTTTAAAGGTAAAGGCTTGGTAGAATCACGAGCACTAACAAGACGTAAGGAGATAAAATTATTCTCTAAGAGCTACAAAATGATATTATGAAGGGTATCACGTAGGGGTGTAAATTGTCTATTTCTATCTACAAAGGCATAAATGGTTTTTTTGTCTTTATAGTAGGCACTTGGTTGTCAAAATTTTGAGTTGATTGAGATGGATTAAGTTGTATAATTCCCTTTTTTTTCTTGAAATGTTGCTAGTTGGTTTGAGCTGTGGATTCAAACTTTTTAGAACATTTAGATGGAGTTTTGACTTCACAACTAATAATTGAATTTTGATAATCACAAATGGTCGTACACAACTCTGTGAAAGAAGGAAACCTTAACATATTAAGATTAGCTTGGATTTTTCTTGAAAATTGGAAATAAACATGCTTTGAAGGTTGACATACGAAATCTTAATGTCTATTTGTGAATAAAGCATTTGGTATCACACTATAAAAATAGTGGCATTTTCATCATACTTTTGTTTACATCTCATCAAATCACCAAAGGACATCTTAGGACCCATGTGAATTTGGATGTGGTTGTCAAAATAAGCTCAATAAATTCATTGAATGAACTAATTGAATTATTTGGTAGGGAGAAAAACCACTCTAAAGCAACATCTTTCAAAGATCTATGGAAGATCTTAGCTAAGAATTTATCCTCAAAAGGAAGTCACTACATAAGGTTGTGTAAGAAGAAACATGGATAACAGGATCTCCTTTCCCACCATATTTCTCAAACCTAGGAACCTCTATACTTTGTGTCATTTTTTTTCTCAATAACTCAAAGGATAATGGATTGGTTTTGATGTATTGTGAAGGTTTTCCATTGTTCTCTTGGTTTATGTTGTGATTTATTGTTGTAAGAATGAGAAATTTTGCAAAAGTGTGTTAAGGATTGGATAATTTTTGGTATTATAAGATGAAGGTGAATAAGGTGGGTTTGTGTATGTATATGGAGGGCAAGTAAATTGTATATTTGTGATGGAGGATAGTTGAGGAGATATCAGATTTGAATGCACAAAGCCAGAGGGATTCTCAGTGGAAATACCTAAAAAAAAATTGACATTGCTAGTAGGTTGGATGGTTGTAGTAACATGAGTACTAGGGTAGGTAGGAATAGAGGCAAGGGTTGTGGAAGGAAGAAATAAATTTACACATTGTCTTTGAGCATACCATAAAGCTTAAGCAAAACTAGTCACTGTAGGAACATGTTTATCAACAATATGAGCTAGACTTCACACAATGTCTATTCAATGTTAATTTTTAAGAATTTTACTCAAATTATCTAGAGCAAGAATGAAACTACTAGCAATTTTTTCAGAGGTCACAAAGTTTTTCATTTTCTCTATTTCTTCATTTATCCTTCTTATGTTCTCTTGCAAGACATTAGCAACAATTTCTTCAACATCATGCACATTAGGTTTGGGTAGGTAAGTCATTGGAAATGAGGTACAAATACTATGATCCATAGTGGGTTGATTGGTATCAACACTATGAGTGAAAGAGTTGGAAAACCCAAGAACCATGGTGAATGGTGTATTGCAAGGGGTGATCCCACAATACTGGCTTACAATCTTTGGCCAAATTGGATACTGAACTGATTTTTTCTAACTAAATCTTCACTTTCAGGCACCTATAGTGGCTAAACCATGAGGAATTTAAAGATGATGCAAACTAGTGATTTGTGATATTTTTTCTGTAGATTCTAAATATATTTTTTTCAAAATTTTTGGAATCATATTTCACTTCCTTTTGCATCTCCTTCAAAATCTAGTTTTTTTCGTAAACACCATTTTTAAGGAGTGACACTCACAATATAACACAATTTTTTTTCCATGAAGGATAAAATTATATATTTTTTGAATTTATATTTTTAACTATGATATCTAGTTCTTCCAATCAGCTTCATAGTGTTTTATTGAATATTTTTTCCTTAATCAAGTTTTGAAGCCAAACCAATTACAATTCAAACATAGGCGGACTGTATACCACATAATTTTTTTTGTTTGTATCAAAATTCAATTTTATTTTTGTTGGATCAAGGAATTCAATATATAGTGCACTCATATTTTTCTTTTTTTTATAATATTATATTTTTCCACATGTGTAGAACATAGAGCTGGATTTTTGGTGAAAAAACTACATTCAAAAGAAATAAAAAATAAATATAATAATAAAATTAAATTTATTTAAAATAATACATTTTGGGAAGCTTATAATAAGGACTACATAATTATAAAAAATAAATTTTAAATGAATACACTTGATCCCCCAAAAGGTAAATCAAAAGTAGTTTTTTATCAACATTTTGATAGGTGTAAAGGAGACTCCTTTATAGGTATGGTTTAAAACTAGCAGGGTTCTATCTAAGGGGATTTGATCTAAGGTAGTTTGATCAAACCCTCTTCAATTCGAATTCTTTAAATGGAACTTTTTAAGGCTTAAATAATTATGTTTTCTAAAAATATGTGATTTCAACAAAGGTCATAATCTCCTAGAAATTGTAAACCAATTTTGTGGGATCACCCCAGGATGACATGAGTCTTGAACTACATATCATAATAGTATAGCTAATAGGACACCAAGTTTTGAATCTCATACAAGTTCCAAAAACTTGGTATACACCCAAAATCGAAAATAGACAAGATGCAATCAAATATCCTAAGATGTAAAGTGCAATGTAAATATGTAAAAGTAATTTTTAGATTTCAAACAAGATAATTTTCCAATTATGCTATACAAAAAATTGAAATTGATTCCCTTTAAATGTAATTTTAAATTCATACATTGCACTAAATTTATCAAATGAAGAGTAATATGATCAAATCCAATTAACAAAAAATCTAAAAACTAAAGTAGAAAAACGAATAGAGAAACAAAGGTTTTAATGCCCAGGAATTTAGGAAGCAACTTTGATCAGGGACTCATTCACGATTGGGAAAATGGGTCCTATCTTATGGTTTTGAAAAATGTTTTTATAAATTTTTGAATTGATTCTTGTGGTTTGAAGATCCTAGTTTCAGATAGTGAGTTATAGTTTCATATTTTTGTGAAATTAAGCTTGAATGCAAATGCAAAATATGACAAGATGACAACTTAGGAGAGATTTGAAATGTAATTTTGATTCAATTTTCAAATGTAAATGAATTATGATGCAATTTTAAGTAAATACTCTACAAAATGAATTTTTTTTGTATTTTTCATAATTTAAAAGATGCAAACACACAATCTTAAAAACCCTAAATTAGATGCAAACTATTGTAAATTAAGAAACACTAAATAAGATTCAGTTCAAGGCAATGCAATGCAAATAAATGCAAGATCTATATCTAGGGCTGAAATAGACTCCCAAATAAGAAATAAACAATGCTCAAAAGGTCAAGTTCACCAAAATGAAATGTTGAAAAATGTGTTTTCATCAATAGGCTATGATGGACCTATATTCCACTATTTCATTAGAAAATGATATCCACAAAAAGAATTATCTTACAACCCTTAGGTGAGTCAACTAAAGGTGTGAATCTTCATATTTCCTTTTTGTGTCAAGATGGGGGTTCTAGTCAAACAACACTTTGGGGAGAAAAACTAAAAAATATTAAATCAACAACAAATGCATCTAACACTTGGAACAACAAGATTAAGCTCAATACTAATAGAACTAGAAAATAGAATGCAGATCAGAGAAGGCCAGAAGCATGTGTACCAATCACCAAAAGTCAATTTTTGAAGTTGATCTAAGACTCATTCACCTAAGGGTAAATGGGTCCTGAGTTAGGGTTTTTCAGCAACTTTCATGAGCCTTTGCTATAGATCTGAATCTTCCAATTTTCCTAGGTTTCAAGTTTGAAAAGGTGAAAATAATTTTTGTAGGTGAGTTTCTATGAGATGACAACTTTTATCACAACTTTGTAACTTTGACAACTTCAATTTTTTCTCTTCAAAGGATCTTCAAGATTTCTTCCACCTAAATATGCAAACACAAATCAAGAAGGAAAAATGTTTTGTTCTTAGTGAATGGGTGTTTTCCTTGGTCAAACCTTTTTTTGGTAATCAAACCTGCAAATGAAATGAAACATAAAAGAGGGAATGAAGAATGAACAAAGTAATGTTGCCACTCAATAAATCCATGAAAAAACCTTGGAATGTAGATCTAACACTTGCATGAAATGGCATCAATGGATGTGGATATTGACACTTGATTTATGACATGAAATAGTGCATTGAATGCCGGATTGGATCATGAAACATACTGTAGGTTATATTTTAAAGCAAAATTTAATCTCACTAGATGCGTATGAATTTTCAAAAATAAAATGATAAGAAAAGGTGATTATTGTGCAACAAACAAGGATTACTAGGCCCTTACTTCTACTCTTCGACCTCTGTGAAACCCAAGAGGGTGATCATAACAATGTTTAGATAATATTCCCATGCCATTTTAGCATGAACATTGAAACACATAGATACATTCCTATCAAATTCTAATAGATAAAACCCCTTAAGGATTTGGCAGACTGTTGAGCAAATTGCTACCTAAAGCAAGGAATGAGTTATATGAGTATGTGCAAGATCAAGATGGGCCAAAAAGTGGTGATATGATGGGTATGTGTATGGTATGTGGTTGACGACTTTTTTTTGCCCAAAATTAATGAAACAAAAAGGATTTTTAAAAGAGATTCTCAACTTTCCACCAATATAAATTATGCTTTACATTGAATTAAATAAATAATTATTAAATTCATTTTCTATTTGAATTGTGAATAAAGTCTTCATTGATAGGTTGATTGAAAAAGCCTCTATAGCTTTCAAACGATATCACATTTTTTGAATATGAAACATGTGTCACATTCTATGCTTGACATACTATAGGATTAAAAAAATGAATTTCATGAAGTTTTGACCAAGTTAAGGTGGTCAGACATATGAGTTTTTATATTTTTTAAAATTTGTAATAAAAATTTCATAATTAATTATTTACTTGGAAAAAAATTACAAAAAATATGCATCACATCAGAACATGAGTCCTCTACTTATATCTAAAATCTTATAAAAAAATGTTATCATTTTATTGTGGTTAGGGTGATCAAATAGAAACCTACATATTTTTTCCCTAAAATTTAAGTGCTACTACATTGAAATTTCAAATTTTCACCAAATAGATTGTTTTTTTAAATAAACCTAGTATTTTAGAAACTACATTCAATTTGCTGCAGATTCTATTCTTACATATATTTTAAATAATCTAGATAACTTATTCAAATTTTTACATCAAGTTGCCTAACTCTAATTTTTTTGAACTTTTGCCACTTAAGGGTCTATTTTTTCCATGATGATCCTAAACATACTCATACTTCATTATGAAACATTGTACTTGAAGGTTTTTAAGTGATTTTAATTCTTGTTTTTTTCTCTTGGTCAGGTATGGGATGACTCATTTACATTCTAGATGAACAAGAAAATAGACTAGTGCTTTGTCTTTGGGTAAAAAGGTCACATTTGTACCAATCTATAATACATTAGAAAAGAGAACTAGCATTTATAGACTATTGACATATTGCATTAAAATATTCAACTCACTATGTCAAAAATACCACAACATAGCAATCCTTGAATTTTACCTCACAATCCTATGATCTCATTTAAGCATTTAATCATCTCTTTGAGCCAAATCATAGATAAAATCATCCATTCAAACAAAATGATTAAACATAAACAAAAAAATTATTTATAATTTGGAAGAAAAAATACATAGGAGAGAATCTATTTTTCAAATTTGTATTTTCACTCATATGTTGTTGCTACTATAAAACTAATTAAGTCCATTACGAATTAGAATGTACCCTAGACTTCATACTATCCTATTCATTTGTGCATGAGTTACAAATAACTCTTTATATGAGCTCAGTTTTTCAACCTAGACCACCTGAGACCTAAAATTTGAACTCATGTAACTGGCCTTGAATTCCCATTTATAGAAAAATGTGAGAAAACAAGACCTAGGCCAAATTACCATTTCTGTCACATTTACATTTGATATTGAATTTCATCATAATTTCAAGATTCACCAAATGATTATATTTGCACCTTCATATGGAGGGGAAGCACAAAAGATAAAAAACCATATCATTTGTTGGAGTAGAAAAGCCAACCTTCCAAATGGTATCATTTGTTGTTGTAGTAGAACTAAAATCTCTCATCCATGTCAACCCAAGAAGTTCACCTCATCGAAACCTAAGACAAAAATTCATACAGTCATTGAAGAAAGCACACATGTTGTCATGGTAGTGGTGTCATTAAAAATAAAAGCACTGAACCAGGACACTAACTTTGCAATTCTTTAGAATCGAAGTATGTATGTCCCCTTCATGATTTTGTTGAAACTAGAGAATCTATCTCTCCATCATTAGAACCCTCCCAATCTACCAATATGACAAGGTACTGGGCATAGTCTGGGTCAATTTTCAACTCATCACTCAAAGAACTAGCCCCACCTTCAATGGTTGCATTAGGCTTCCCTATATAAGAATCATAAGCCTTGTGGTACTTATTCTTCTTCTTCTTCCCTCTATACTTAGCCAATTTCTCTAACTTAGTTTCCACCTTTTTAGCAATCTACTCCTTGAAAGACATGACACCGGGCTTACTCAAGTTATAAAATAAAACCCTACTCCTCAAGTTGTAAGTGTTCATGGGTTGACCCTTAAAAAATCTATCATGATCTTTCTTCTTATCCTTTAGCAAGCCAGTGTTTATTTAATGTAAAAAGAAGAGTGGAAACCAGCTTACTTAAGAAGACTATCTTCAATACTCCTACAAATGCTCAGTTAAGCTTCTTCACCTTCTACTCAAACTCAAGATCAATTTATTAGCTCCTGATGGTTGTAATTATGAAGCGAATTGGATGAAAATTCTCATTATATCAAACAATTGGATCATTTTGACCATTATTTCTCAAGTGAAGCTTACACGAGTGAGCTGAAAATTAACCACTAGAATTTTGAATCTCAGTTGTTGATCATGTGATGAGGTAGACCAACAGATAATCCAAATCTAGACAATTAATTTTGAAAAGGTCAAATGCATGCATCCATTTCCTTTTTCTAATTAAAAAAACCATATGGATAAGAATCCACCCAGTCCAAACACTCCACTATCTACTTAGGATTAAAGAAATCCTATCGTGTAAAATTTACCGCTTGCTCATGAGAATTAATGAACTTGCAACTAACAACAATGGTCTGGCGAGGAAAGGTTGAAATTAAATCTCTAGTTCTCAACTTGTGCTTACCTTAATGAAAAACCATCTGCCTACATGTAGTATCCTCTAAGTGAATTGAATGATGCATCAAAAAATCTTTCTCATATCTCAAAAACATGTAAAAGAAATTAATTATATTATGCACACTTTATCCCTCATTTCCTTATATAAATATTTTTTTAATATTTCACCTTAAACAAGGTCTTTCCCCCCCTTAGATTGATCCATGTGGTAGTTTCTTGCTTCCCTGTTGAGACACAAGAGACAAAAATGGGTCTTACATGGGATAGTAGGGACCGGTCAGGATTGACCCACATTGTCCACTATTGATCATCGTTCTTGATCAAGAGTAGTGTCTGCATTCCCTTAAGACCCAATGGGTCCCTCTATCAATGGGATGTGTGTGACTAGCCCACTTCCCCATGGTATTATTTTACTGTGAAATAAAAACCAATGGGGTGGTGGCGAGCATCCCTTATGAACCCATATCACAAATAACCACCGTTGATCTTGTTGAATCACTATATGTTGACTATTCAAGACCTCTAGGCCTACCAATGCAAAGGGAACATGATGCTCACCCACCAACCCACCAAATTAATTAAATGGAAAATAGCATGGAGCGAGGACTCAAGGAATGATTAGGATAAAACCTCGGTGATCAGATGGTCTTCATAATTGTTAGAAACCTACACATGACAAATGATCATTCTAAAGAGGGGGCCACTACTAGGAATATGATAGATGGTGACATAAGGATTAAAAATGAAACCATAGGTGATCGATGGAAAATTAAAACTCAGCTTAGGACCCCACAAATATTTTGAGGAAAACCAACCCATGCTATTATAAAGTTGTATTTTATATAAAGAAACAAGCAATGACCAGGAAACTAAGAATCAAGGAACAGTAATAAAATGGACTTGATGGCATAAGGTGTCTCTTAAAATACTACGAACAAGAGAAAAGAGGTCAACAATGAATTATAATTATTGCAAATGACGTTATACTTTAGGGTTTTTAGAAAGGGTTTTAGCAACACAAACCTTAAGGAATGATGATAGACAAAACCCTAAGCCCAAGGGCATGATATTAACCAAATTTTATAGAATTCAGAGATGGAACATAAAAAAATTTAAGGGTTCCATCTGTGGCTCCTTTTGGGGATTTCTATTCTTTCATAATAGAACAAGATCCTTGAGTCTCAGGTTGAAGCAGACCAAGCACAAAGAACCAAAACTAGGACCTTCCCAAACAAGGCAAGAGAATTGAACCAAGGAAAATTATCATACATACAATATTTACAAAATTGTACAAAATGGTCCCTACTTCAAAAATTTAGAAGCCCTTTGTAATATATAGGATTTTAACCTACACCTACAAATTCAACAGGCTTCAACTTCACTTGGTGGTTCTAGGCCCCCAAAAAACTTAGAACAAGTATTTTCCCTTGTCAAACACTTTATTTTTTGCTATTTACACTAGACCAAATCTGAAAATTTCCCACCAATTAAGCTACTATGGTCACTACAACCAACCATAATTTTCATGTTCCTGAACATATCACGGTCATTGTTAACTTTTTCCAACTAAAATTTTTAATAAGATATTAACTGAGACCCACAAGCACTGTAGCATTTTTCCTTGTGCAGTTCATAATCATGCTCCACCAAATTCACCATGCTTTTAACCCACACCTGAAAATTCACCTATCCCTTTGTGATATACAAGCTTTTAACCTACACCTACAAATTCACTAGGCTTCAATTTCACTTGGTGGCTCTAGGCCCCCAAAAAAGTTAGAACAAGTATTTTCCCCTGTCAAACACTTTATTTTCTGCCATCTGCACTAGACCAAGGCTAAAAACATCAGCATGAATTACCCACCAACTAAGCTACTATGGTCACTAAAATCAACCATAATTTCTATGTGTTTGAACATATCACAGTCATCATTAACTTTTTCAAACTAAAAATTGTAATCAGATATTAACTGAAATTGACAAGCACTGTAGTATTTCACCTTTTTCAGTTCACAATAATGCTCCATGCTCCACATAACACTCATCCAACTAGATAAGAAATTGAAAACATTCATATCCCACTTGATTACTGACACCATAAACATTTGCATAAAATTCAATTTGCATATCAAACTAAATAATTCATAAACACTTTGTTAAAAATTCACATCCAAGAACATACATTCTTGCCTTTAGGAGCTATATTGAAAATCCACTTTTAATAACTCAAAATAAATAGAAATTTTATATTAAACCTTTGAATAATCATTTGGTTTCCATCCCATGTCATACAAACATTCACCTTGTGTGATGAATAGAAAACGTTCACATACATGCATATTGTCAACCTAGTTTTCACATTCATCTAAGCATTGTGAACCAGTCACACTATCACATGCTCTACTACCCTAGAAAATTAATTCATAAAAATCAAAGTTATATTTATTCTTATCCATATCAGGGTCATTACTATTGAATCATATATTTTGGCACCCTAAACCTTTCTAAATCCTCTAGAGTTTTTCACCTAAAAGAAGAGAGGTAAGGAAAAAATGCTAGCTAGGTTCACTCAAATTATGCAAGGTATGATGTTTATATGACTAAATAAGATGATCTCAGTGTAAAAAATTGATAATACTAATTGATTAAGTATGCAAAACCTAAGAAATATTACTTGTTGGAAAACACATTGTGTAATACAAAATCACCTAAGAATGAATAGAAAACTGCAACATAAATGAGTCAAACTAAAAATATGCACCTAGAATCTTGTTGAATACTAGAAATAGCTTCTAAAATGTTGATAATCCTAATTTTCAAGACTTGTTGGACTCATTCACCATTCAAGGTGAATAAGTCCAGTTATGCAAAATATAGCCGAAACTTATTTCTGATAAATGGGTATCAAAAAATGTAGAAAACATAAAACTAACCTTGGAGTAGGAGTCATTCACCACCCATGGTAAATGAGTCCACTTTTGAATTTCTAAATTGTCAAAATTTGAATCTGGAGCTTCTAATTTGTACTTTGACTTCCCACACATGTTCAGTTCCAAAACTTTGACTTATGGGTTTAAAAAATGAGTTTTTGTTGATATTTTGACTTGTTGAATGAGGAGAAGACTTGAGAAAATTTGTAACTTTATCTTCAATGATTTCCAATCTTCTAAGAGTCCTAAATCTACAAACAAACAAGACAAGAAGAAGAGAAGTTGAATGTTAGGGCATGGGGGTTTTCCTTGGTCAAACCCCTTTTAGGTAATTAAAATAAAATGATGAAATAAAGTAATGAAGCATGCAATAATGGAGTTGATTACCTTTCCATGATGTTTTATCTTGAAATTCTATTGCAAAACATGAAGGATTTACCATTGAATGTCACCACACATAGTGAAAAGGTCCCACCTAGATGGGACTTATTCACCATGCATGGAAAATGTGTCCCACAGGGGCCAATCTGGCAACTAGGAAGCCAAGAGATAAGGAAATAAGGTCTAAATTGCAACTTTGTCTCGCATTTGATTAGTTTGAGCCTCAGGATGCACAATATGGATTAATATGGGACTACTAGTGATTATGTGAATGCCAATTAGGGCTTGGGACACAAAAATAAATGTAAAAGTGTGAATAAATACACTTTGCAACACTAAAATGAGGTTCACATAGCCTAGGAAGGCACAAGAACCAATGTGAATGTGTGAGACACATTGCAACACTAGTTGAACATTAATTTTAGTTTACAATCCTTCTAAATTTATGTAATAATGTTGTTAAACACATTTTATAATGTTGAATTAAGAAGAAATAGGTTCATTAAGTCTAGAAAAGCCTGAAAGTATCTTACAACACTTTACAACACCTCTACAAGACATCAATAAAAGCATGTTATTCATTTTGAAAGGGTCCAAGACCTAGTGTGGATGCATGAAATGCCTCACAACACTAGATTAAGACCTCATTAAGTCCATTTTACTATATATTAATCCCATATCAAGAAAAGGGTACTTTTTTCTACAATATATTTAGCTCCCACTTTAGTGAGAGGATGAACTTGCTTCAAACTCACACTAAAGGAGAAATTGAAGAGAGATCCACATGTATAGATGCAAATGAAAAAGAGTGAAAAAGAATGAAAAAGATCAAAGGAGGTGCTCGAGCCCCCAGGATTGAAGATCCTATGTCAAACCATCAAGATACAAAATCATGCAATGGTAAGAACTAGGAGAGAAGAAAAATGGGGGAGAAAAGATGTACTCACTATGGGGCCACAAAACTTTAGATTGTATATGGGGTGAGAAGTCCACAACATACTCACTCTAGGGCTAGAAAACTTCTATTTTTCCATGGCCTAAGAAATCCAAAAAGGTGAGAAACATACACTAGTTGGTATGCACTCACAAACACATAGGTGGCTATGGGGAAAGTCATGCCTTTGATTTGGCTTCCCACTCAACCATTCAAAATTTATACCTCCTGATAACTTTAATAAGGTGCCACAAAGGAAGATGGTTTTCAAGCTCTATAAAGTAAGAAAAACTTCATATGCTTGTCACTCATAGACATTGTTAATGCAAAATAGTGTAAGGATTGTTCAAATGTATTTTTCTTTGTTCATGCAAGGTCTCATCTTAGGGGACATTATGCTTAATGTATCTAAGAGAGGATATGTCAAAAGAAGTATCACACTCTTAGAGGGAATCAAGCCCAATGAATCCACCAAGAAAAGGACGTGTCACAAGAAGAAAGAAATCACACAATGAAATGTGAGTGCTAATGTATGCCCCCACTTTAAAGTAGTTGCGACCACCCGTATTGTGAGCAATTGCTTTAAAGAAGGAGAAGAGGACATGAGTGCTTATTCAGAAATCCCTATGCCAAGTCATATGTTTCTGATAAGCTATGTCATGGAAAAGGGAAGTATGTCATATGTGAGCTAACTTAAGGCATGTCATCCACATCCCAAGCTTGCTCTTAAGTATTCATTAAAGCTTAATGAATAGCCAAAGAAGAAAACCACAAGTGACATACGAGGAAAAGCCTATCGAACCCCTTGCCCCAACTTAGTGCAGGACAAAGGTGAGCCGAAATGATTGATGAAATGCATGGTAGAGTGAAATTAGTATGAATTAGATTTCCCCCACATAGGGAAGAATATGAAACTCTTGAAAATGTTGGATTTTAATACTCAAATATTTACATTCATTAGTGTAATGACCATGAACTCTATGATATGCATAGAATGAAGTCTCAGAATAGCATTTCTTTCAAGTTCTGGGAGGGAGAGTGATCAAGTGATCTTGGAGGAGTCTTGATAAAAATCCCTCTTGATCAAGAGGAGATGGTGGACTTGTGATTTTTTTCAAAGATACATCTTGTTAGTATTGGTTGTCATACTTACACAAGTTTCTCTAGATTGCAATATTTTATTATTCCAATTATAGGAAGGTATAAATCTAATGAATTCAAATTATGAACAATTTGTGAGATGACATTGACATTAAGTGAAGGTTTAGTTGTGTGTTGCATGTTAGGTAAAGGATGATTTTGAAGACCACTAGTTGTTAAGGATGATTTAGGAGTATGTTGTGTGACATTGTTGATGTTGGGTGAAAGTTTGGCGATCTCTATTACATGACAATAACCAAGACCATAAGTTGTTTGTTATGTGAGGGGGTCTATAGGGTTGTGGATACCTTTTTCATTAGGACCACATCCTTTTCCATGATATCCAATTTGTTTCATAAGCTCAAAACCTTTTCCATAAAGAATTTGCATTGCGTTTGGATCAAGTGGTTGTTGTGTAGTTTGCTTCTTTTTCTAAAGTGGTTGAGGTGGATTATTTTGAAAGGTTGTTTGAAGTTGGTGTTGACATTATTGTTGTGTATTTTCCCTTATTTGAATCTTTGTGGATGATGCTTTATTTTCCCATGAAGTCATTCTCAAAATCCAAGGAACCCTAATCATCTTCCAATAATGTCATGTGATGTTCAATATGTTGTTTTTCTTTTTGTTGTGCATGTTCCACTTGTGTGGTTGGTGTTAATGTGTTCAAGGGGTTCTCATTGTTTTTTTCAAGTTGTAAGACACTATAAGGTTCAGGGCCAACATCAAGAGTGTATACTTTGTTTTTGTAAATGTATTTCATTTTGTGATGAAGAGTGGAGGGCACACCTTTCATGGATTGAATCCACTATCTGCCTAAGATAAGATTGCATTAAATTTCATGAGGGATGATATGGATTGGTGTATTCAAGGTGACCAATCTAGCAGTAAGAGGCATAATAATTACTCCTAGTGGTTTCTTTGCGACATTGTCAAATCTTGTAATAGATAGAGAATCAGGTTGAATGGTTGATTTATCAATGCCAAGCCTATCCAAAAGGATCACACTACACACATTAAGAGTAGAATAAAAATATATAAGAGTTCTATTTATCCCTTTTGTTTTGTATTGAGCAATGATCATGAAAGCTTTGTTTTGTATTCACAACTCTAAAGGAGGGAGCTTGTGTTGATGGAAAGTAATGTTGAGATTTGTGATATGGAATAAAGTTGCCACATCATTCAGAGTTGTACTAGGAGGAACTACAATTTGTTGTAAGGATATTTGAAGAATATTGTGGTAATTTGGTGAGTTCTGAAGTAAATCCCAAAGGGAAATCTTTGCAGAAGTTTTTTTTAATTGTTCAACAAGATCATACTCCTTTGTGTGTCAAGGGTAATGAGGAGTACTAGGTGGACTGGGTAAAGATAAAGATATTGGGGTTGGTTGTGGAATTTTCAGATTATTGTGAGTGTTATATGTATGAGTGATGATATTATAACTCAATTGCTATGATACATTATTCTTAGGTGGGTAGAGGATGATTTTAGGTTAGTTTTGAGTTTGTTTCTTTTTTTCAAGGGAGATAGAGGATGAATTCAAGTTTGTGTTGAGTTGATTGTTTGTGTGAAGGGGGGGAGAGAATTAGAGGGTTTGTAGGATGTACCATGGGGTATGTATGAGTTCAATAGGGGGATATAGTGGACACTTGTGTATTCATAACCTCAACGTTCTCAGTTTGATGTAGCTTTAATGAAGGAAATTCAAGAACCACTTGTTTATGGAAGGAAAATATTTTATTATTGTTGTCATTTTCTAGCACAAATATATTCTCCCTAGAAGGAGAGATTTTAGGAGAACAGCAAGCCACATATTCTTGACAAGTAGGGATAAGTTCTTCCAAAATGATTTCATCACTAATAGGGGAATGATCAATGATAGTAGTTTCAAGATGGGGATGATTATGAGAAGGTGGTAGTTGAGTGTCCATTGTTGTTAAGGTCTCATTCTCATGTGCTATTTTATCTACCTAACTAGGAGAACTTGTAATATGTTCATCCATGTTTGAAGTGTGTAAAGTAGCTTCATCACAAGTGGGGGAGGCATCAAGAGAAGGATCACTACATGGTTTTAAAATAGATTATCCCAAATGGAAGGAGCATTAGGGAAGGGAGGGTGAAGACTCTCATGACTCCTAATAGGTATGTCTTCCAATACCAACCTATCCTCTTGGCATTGGCGAGGGATATTACGAGGTGGAAATTTTTTATTTTCATGGTTATAGAGATTAAGTAAGGTGGTATTTAGGATTTCATCTTCTAGTTTTCTAATTTCTTCCAAAGGTTGAAGAGGAGAGGGACAATCAAGACTCACAGTGCTTGTAGCTCCTTTCACAAAAATATCTTGATCACTAATATGAGAGGTATTGGGAGAAGAACAAGTATGAGTGTCATGATTTTCTACCCTTTCATCCTCCTATGTTATTATATTCTTTTGAGTCCGATAAGTGCTATGATGGTATGAAAAATGCTTATCAAATATTTTACTTTGTTTTCCTAGATTATTTGCATGAAAAATAGAATCATACAAGCCACTTGCTATTGTAGAAACATGGAATTATTTAAGATAACACATACTAATATGAGAAAGTAAATAAATTGCAATGCAATGACTTAAAATGAAATGCAATTCTCATATATGAAACAAGGTAATGTTCTAATTACACTATGCAACAATTAGAAAATGACATGAAAAATGTAAATACAAAATGAAAAAATGCATGAAATGAGCTATTTTAAATGATATCTAATGAAATGCATGTGAAAAAAATGAAACTAATTGATAGAGGTAGGTTTAGGCACCAAAAAAAGCTTAAAAATAAAGTTTTAAGTTTTATAAAATGTAGTTTCAAGGGTCAAAAGGCACTAATTCGTTGAGGGTGGTGAATGAGTCCCAATATGGACTCTTTTTAGAATTTTCAGAAATTTTTTACTAAGTTTGATGATTTCTAATTGTTATTATGCATACCTGGATGAAAAATGCAAAACTTTAGAAAATTGAAATGAATTTAGATGCCAACAATGCAAGCTAAATGCACTTTTTTATGAATGCAAAATTTTAAACCTAATATGCCAATTAACTAATGCAAACCCTAATGCAAAGTTAATGCCAGGTTAGATCTATGATGAAAGAATCTAAAATCAGATAAGAAAGTGTTTGAAAATTAGGTTCATGAAAATGAACCTTAGATTTTTGGCACCCTAAACCTTTCTAACTCTTCTAGGGTTTTTCACCTAAAAGGAGAGAGGTAGGACAAAACTGCTAGCTAGGTTCACTCAAATTATGCAATATATGATGTTTATATGACTAAATAATATGATCTAAGCACAAATATTTGATAAGATTGATTGATTAAGTATGAAAAACCTAAAAAATATGACTTTTTTGAAAACACATTGTGTAATGCAGAATCACCTAAGAATGAATAGAAAACTGCAACAAAAATGAGTAAAACTTTTGTGATTGGTTTTAACACATAATTTACTACCAACCAAATATTTCCTAAACTTGGCCATGGCATGCATGATGGCCAACATTTCCTTGTTCTAGATGCTAAAGCTCCTCTCAGGACCTCACAACTTCCTGCTCTCAAAAGCTATAGGATGTTGGTCCTGCATGATGAATCCCCCAATACCCTCACTGTTGGCATCACAATGTAGCTCAAATAGCTTAGCGAAATATGGTAATTCCAAAACTAGACATGTAGTCAAGAGAATTTTAAACTTATCAAAGTACACCTATGCTAAAAGTGTCCACACACAAACTCCCTTCTTAGTCAAATCGGTCAGTGGCACTGCATGACATGAGAATCCACTAAAAAACCGATGGTAGAAGGTGCATAGACCTACAAACCCCCTAAGCTGTGTCAATGTCTCAGGTGTAGGCCAATCAATGATAGTACAAAATTTCTCTAGATCCATACTGACTCCCTCACTATTGATGATGTGACCTAGATATAAATGTTCTCCCAATCCCAGTGCACACTTGGATTCCTTGGTGTACAAGGACTCCCTATCCAATATGCTCAATACTACATCCAAGTGAACTATGTGTGCTCCTAGAATCTTTATGAAGACTAGAAATAGCTTTTGAAATGTTGATAATCCTATTTTTTTAGGACTCATGGGACTCATTCACCATTCTAGGTGAATGAGTCCCAGTTCTACAAAATTGAGCCAAAACCTTTTTCTGACAAAAGGGTATCAAAAAATGCTGAAAAAAAAAATTGACCTTGGAGTGGGACTCATTCACCACCCATGGTGAATGATTCCACTTTTTAATTTCTAAATTTTCAAAAGTGGAATCAATAGCTTCCAATCTACACTTTCACTTCCTGCAGGTGTCTGCTTCTGAAACTCTAATTTACGGGTTTGAAAATGATTTTTTGTTGATATTTTGACTTGTTAAATGAGGAGAAGACTTGAGAAAATTTGTAACTTGATCTTCAATTATTTTCAAGCTTCCAAGAGTCCTAAATTTGTAAACACACAAGACAAGAAGAAGAGATGTTGAATGTTAGGGCATGGGGGTTTGCCTTGGTCAAACCCCTTTTAGGTAATTAAACCAAAGTGATGAAATAAAGTAATGAAACATGCAATAATGGAGTTGATTACCTTGACATGATGTTTTATCTTGAAATTATGTAGCAAACCATGAAGGATCTACCCTTGAATATCTAAAAATTGATGTCTTGGTGACTTGAAATGAAGAAAACCTAAGTTGCTTGACTTGAGATGGAAGATTAATGAATGACCATAGATAAGAGATGTGAAAAGGAGTTAAAAGACCTATATTTATAGGAAATTTACCTATTTCATCTATTAATACCTCATCACAGGCTGAAATGAAGTAATATTAAACTCAAATTTTACATTTTTTCTTGCTCAAATGTCAAAATTGATCCAAGGGTATGTGCAGGATCATGATGGGCCAAAAAGTGGCAATATGACAGGTATGTGGCTAATGGCTACTTTTTTACCCAAAATTGATGAAACGAAAAGGGTTTTTAAAGGAAATTCCCAGCTTTACACCGATATAAATTATGCTTTAATTTGAATTTAATAAGTAATTATTATTCATTTTCTATTCAAATTACGACTAAAGTCCTGATTGATAGGCTAATTCAAAAAAATCTATAGCTTTCAAATGCTATCAAAATTTTTGAATCCAAAACATGCATCACATTATATGCTTGACATACTATAGGATTAAAAAAATAAAAATTGAATTTCATGAAGTTTTGACCAAATTAAGGTTGTCAGACATACCAATTTTTATATTTTTTAAGAATTTGTAATAAAAAATTCATAATTAATTATTTACTTGGAAAAATTTACAAAAAAATATGCATCACATTAGGGCATGAGTCCTCTAATTATATATAAAATATTATTAAAAAATATTATCATTTTATTGTGGTTAGGGTGGTTAGACAAGCACCTACTTATTTTTTCCCTGAAATTTAAGTACCTCTGCATTGAAATTTAAAATTTTCACCAAATAGATTTTTTTTTTTTAAAACCTAGTAGTTTAGAAACTACATTCAATTTTATATAGATTCTATTCTTACATATTTGTGAAATAATATAGATAACTTATTCAAATTTTTACGTCAAGTTTCCTAACTCTAATTTTTTTGATTTTTTTGCCACTTAAGGGCCTATTTTTCCATGATGATCCTGCACATACCCCCAAATGTGACTCATTCACCACACATGGTGAATTGGTCCCGCCTAGATGGGATTGATTCATGACACATGGTGAATGGGTCCAATAGGGGCCAATCTGATAGCTATGAAGCCAGGAGATAAGGAATTAAGGTTAAATTTGCATCTTTGTTGAGTATTTGATCAGTTTGAGCCTAACGATGCATAATATGGGTTAATATGGGACTATTAGTGATGATGTGAATTTAAATTATTGCTTGGGACACAAAAATCAATGTGAAAGTGTGATTAAATACACTTTGCAACACTAAAATGAGGTCCACATAACCTAGGAAGGCATAAGAACCAATGTGAATGTGTGAGACACATTGCAACACTAGTTTAACATTAATTTTATTTTAAAAACCTTCTAAATTGATGTAATAATGCTATTAAACACATTCTATAATGTTGAATTAGGAAGAAATAGGTTCATTAAGTTTAGAAAATAATGAAAGTATCTTACAACACTTTACAACACCTTTACAAGACATCAATAAAAACATGTTATTCAATTTGCAAGGGTCCAAGACCTAGAGTGGATGCATGAAATGTACACTATATTAAGACCTCATTAAGTCCATTTTACCATGAATTAAGCCCATGTCAAGCAAAGGGTAATTTTTTATATGGCACAACTATAAATATCACCACTAATAACATCACATGCATCTAAATAGAATATTTCCATTTTAGGCTCATCAACAGAGTTTAGTTCATTCTTTAAATCATTATCCAGCTCAATGCAAAATGTTTCAAATGATGGATCAAGTAACTTAGAATTAGTATGGTTAGTAGGAAGGTACTCATGTGCACCATCAACTGATAAGTATGGTGACCCAAATGTGAAATACTCATTATGAATTGAATCTTGTTCATTACAGACTGAAAAATCCTTTTAATCTCTTTTCTCCTCAATACATTCCTTGTAAAAAATAAGTATGTCTATTTCTATGAAAAATCTTGCATATTCCATCTCTGCTTCCCATAGACAATCAAGAGTAACTAGGACATAATCTTGTTGGTTAGCACCATAGTTGTTATTAGTTTTAACATTATGCTTAGGCTCAGGATGATACACATACATTCTTGTCTTCAAACTCATCATCATTCATCAAGCTAGCATATGTAATTCCTGATATAATTCGATTGCATTCCAGGCCTCTCTCACAGGGGATTTTTTCATTCACTTGTGAAACAATATCTCCTGAGCATTAATATCACAACATCCTTTAGGCAAATAAAATTCCTATAAATCATCCTCATAAAAATATTCATACTCCTCAGATTAATAACCAAAAACCACATTTTCCCTATGATCATTATCATAATGATTTTCATGTTATACTCGGAGTGTTCAAAGTGGATGCTTTGACTCTCATTTTCACTACTCTTATCCTTTATTTGTGATGAGAAATCAATAAATTTTGTAAATGTATCTTCATCCTTACCACCAATGTGTTGTTTTGCACATAGGCTATTTGTAAATTGATTACATTCACTATTCTGACCCATACCACATGAAAGATGTTGATTCTTTGATATATCCTCTCCAATTGTCCATGATTCCTTCTAGATTTTATTAGTAGGGTAGCCACTACTGGCACTTGGATACATCATACTTTGGGCATAATCACAATTATCTTTTTTGACAATTCTTATCCAATCTAGCATATGATCAAAACCATGAGGCTTCAATTCTTTTGGCAAAGTGCTAAGCCCTGACTAAAAAATCTCACAAAATAAGTCATTGCATACTAAATCCCCGGGTCTGAAACTCTTTTAGATTTCCAAAAATGCATCCAAAAACCTTGCAAAGAGGCCATATGATGATTGTCCCTTATGCATTTTCATGCTATAAATATCTTGAATGAAAGACATTTGATCAACATTACTTTGAATTTGTTGGTGTTTAATTTGGAATTCACCACTAATTGCATTAGGTAATGATGGATAAATCATAACAATAGAAGCACCATCACCATGACAATCACATATATTTTTTGATCCACTCACATGAAGTGTACTAAAACAATTGACACTTGCAGCCATATAACCCTTCATCATTGAGTATCTCAATTTATTTTCAATGTCCATGTCAACTTGATATGTATGATGCAATGTTTTAGGGTCGTTATCTCTTAATGAATAACTCATTTCTTCATCAAATGCACCTAAATACATAACCAACACTTTGCATCACTTGGTCTCATATTTTCAAGAATATGCCTTATTGCCTTTGCAAATATGAGATTAAAAGTTGGGACTAACTCTTCCTCATCTTTTTAAATTTCTCTGAGTTTTTTCCTTGTTGAGCTTGGATTAATCCTTTCACTAAACTTTTCTATAAATACTACCATGAACTCATTCTGTGAAGAGATATTACACACTAGAAAATATGAAAACCTATCTTTGGCATCTTCCTTCAAAGATTGAACAAAGAATTCCATAACAACATCTTCATGGCTTACCTCATAATCTCCCATCAAGTCCATAAGTGTATGCAAATGATTAAAGTGACTTTTAATTTTTCCCTGTGATTTTTTCCAAATGTTCCCTAACATCATTATGAATAGGGTTTGGAAAACCATGAATACCATTAAAACTTAATGGTCTATACCTCCCAATAGAGAAATTTCTTTGAGAGTATGACATGGGTTGCACATTGTGCACTTTATCACTTGTCGACCCAAAGGGACATACAAGGGAATAATTCATTTTCATACCCTATTTTACCAACCTCAAAACACCAACAATATGTTTGATCATTCAATGCCATATTCCTTTGTTTAATCATGCCCTTAAAATGCATAACTCAAATGCATTCATGCCTTAGATCCTTCTAATGGGTAGATTTTAAAATTAGGCATACTTCTTTAATCATAGTACATAGACTTCAAATTATATCCTAGAAGTATGTTGGATAATCACTACCATTATCTTTATTAGTGATTAACTTCACTCAATAGGGAACCAAAATTTAACAAAACTTTCAAATATGGTTTTCATAATAAATTTATGTTGAACTTGAAAACCAAATTAGGGGAAATACTTGGATATGTTGTAGCTATTGTAAATTCTCCTTCCTAACTGGAAAGATTTGTAGATCTAAAAAAATTTTCACATCTTCATCAGGTTCTTTACATAGAGTCACCACCTCTTTTCATAGAGGAATGAAGTTCCTTTCAAAATTTAAATTCATGTTGGGTTTTCTTCAATAGAAAATCACCTATAAATTCCTTTATATTCATTGAAACACAATGCTCTCTATGTCTAAAATATCTGAACCATGTTCAAATTCAGTAAATTCTTTGAACCTTTAAAGATAGCACCAGAGCCTTTTATATTTTCCTTCTAGTTTTGTATCAGAGTGCTTCAATATGTGAGCTTATGTCCACTACATCTCCTCTCAAATAATTATTCATTCTTGATCTTTCTCGATTTTCTCAAATAATGCACAATGGTGTAGAAATCTTAGAGTCACCACCCCCATCTAGTGAGAAGTTATTAAAATATTCATGCTATTATGGTAGATTAGTGATAGACTTCATATGTTTAAGAGGAAACACCACAAACCCTACGCAACATTTCTGAAAATTGACCCACTGATGCCAAAGCCAAATAGAAAATAGACCTATATTTTCCAAGTACTGGACTCTAATACTTTTGATCTAAAACTAGAGATATATTATGGATTGTTCCCAGTAAAGTAGCTAATATGTTGGTCACTCAAATTGTAAAATATGATTCCACAATTTTGAATCTCTAGTTACAAATAATAGTTCAATATTTTAATGACTCTTTGCTAGGATATTCTGCAACCAAATTTTTTGGTACATTTTATAGCATATTTTCCAATGAGTTGTTTATTTTTTTACAACCAAATTGAATCTCACTAGATACCTATGAATTTTCCAAAATCTAATGATAAGCAAAGTTTAGGATTGGGTAACAAACAAGGATTACTAAGCACTTACTTCTACTCTTCGTCCTCTATGAAATCAAGGAGTGTGATCTTGAAAAAGTTTTGATAATATTCCTTTTCCATTTTAGCATGAATATTGAAACACACAAATACATTCTTATAAATTTCCAAAAGATAAAAACCCTCAAGGATTTGGCAGACCCTTGAGCATATTGCTACCTAAACCAAGTAATGAGTTATACTTCATTATGATACATTGTACTTGAAGGTATTTAAGCGATTTTCATTCTTGTTTTGTGCTCTTCGTCAAGTATGGGCTGACTCATTTACATTCTAGATGACCAAACAAATAGACTAGTGCTTTCTCTTTGGGTAACGAAGTCACATTTGTGACAATCTTTAATACATTAGAAATGAGACTCAACACTTACAAATTATTGACATATTGCTCTACAATATTCAACTCACTATGTCAAAAAGAAAAGTATTTAGTAATTCTTGAATTTCACCTCACAAACCTATGATCTCATTTAAGCATTTAATCAGCTCTTTTCAAGCCAAAACAGAGATAAAATCATTCATTCAATCAAAATAATTAAAGATAAAAGAAAGATACTTGATCAATTTTATTTATAATATGGAAGACAAAATACATATGAGAGAATCTATTTTCAAATTTCCATTTTCACTCATATGTTGTTGCTACTATAAATTTAATTAAGTCTATTATAAATTAAACTATAACCTAGAATTCATACTATCTTATTCATTTGTGCATGAATTGCAAACAACTCTTTATATGAGCTCAGTTTTCCAAACTAGGCAACCCGAGACCCAAAATTTGAACTCTTGTAACTGGCCTTGAATTCCCATTTATAGAAACATGGGAGCAAACAAACCTCAATAAGAATTATAATTTCAATCACATTTACACTTGATATTCAATTTCATCTTAATTTCAAGTTTCCCAAATGGTTATATTTGCACCTTCATATTGAGGGAAAACACAAAAGACAAAAACCCATATCATTCATTGCAGCAAAAAATCCAACTTTCCAAAAAGCATCATTCATCGTTGTAGTAGCATAAAAATATCTTTTCCACATCAACCCAAGAATTTTTCCTCATTAGCACCTCAGAAAAAACTTTATACGCTCATTGAAGAAAGTACACCTGTTGTCATGGTAGCGGTGTCATAAAAAAAAAATCAAAGTGGGACACTAACTTTGCAATTCTTTAGAATCATAGTATGCATGTCTCCTTCATGATTTTGCTGAAACTAGAGAAGCTATCTCTCCATCATCAAAATCCTTCAACCTACTAGTGTGACAAGGTACTAGCCATAGTACAAGTAATTTTTTGCCTCATCTCTCAAAGAACCAACCCCACCATCCATGGTTGTATCAGGCTTCCCCATATAAGAATTATAAGCCTTGTGTTACTTATTCTTCTTCTTCTTCCCTCTTTACTTAGCCAATTTCCATAAGTTTCCTCCTTCTTAGCAATCTACTCCTTCAACGACATGACACTAGGATTAAGTTATAAACAACAACCCTAAACCTCAAGTTGTAATTGTTCATTGCTTCACCCTTAAAAAATCTATCATGAGCTTTCTCCTTATCATTTGGCTTTACAAGAGCTCCCAATGCACCATGCTTAATTTTAGGTGTACCAACTTGGGGTTCAAGCATATTGATCCTCTTGGACCTTCTTACAAGTCGTGAAAACTCACAAGGCTTGAGTTCACTCATTCTTATAGAATAATAAGGATAAGGCTTATAAAATTTCAAATATAGAGACACACTTGAAATTTGTAGGATAACGATAGAGGAGCCTACAAAAAATCCCTGATAATTTACTAACCAACAAGTTTGTGTTTAATGGACACAAAAAAAAGTGGAAACTAACTTACCTAGGAAGACTATCTTCAATAATCCTACAACTTCTCACTTAAGTGTCTTCACCTTCTACTCAAACTTAAGAAAAATTTATCACCTCCTAATGGTTGCGATTATGAAGTGAATTACCTGAAAATTCTCATTATGTCAAACAATTGGAGTGTGTCAACCATTAATTCTCAAGGGAAGCTCACATGAGCAAGCTGGCAATCAATTACTCAAATTTTGAATTTTAGTCATTGATCACGTGATGAGCTAGATTGATAGATAATCGAAATAAAGGAAATTAATTTTGAAAGGCCAAATGAATGCATCTATTTCCTTTGTCCAATAAAAAAAACCATCTGGAGAAGCATCCAGCTAGTCTACACACTCCACCATCCACTTAGCATTAAAGAAATATTATCATGCCAAATTTCCCACACACCCATGGGAATTAATCAACTTACAGCTAATAGAAATGGTGTGGTGGGGAATGATTGAGATTAAATCTAAATTCATCAACTTGTGCTTGAATTAGCAAAACCATCCACCTATGTACCATCCTTTAACTGAATTGACAACGAAGATCAAAAAATCTTTCTCATATTTCAAACATGCGTAGAAGAAATTAATTCTATGGTGCACACTTTATCCCTCATTCCCTTATGGAAATATTTTTTTATTACTTCACCTTAACTAAGGTATTTCCTACCACTTAGATTTCCCCATGTGGCTATCACCCACTTCCCCACTGAGACACAAGAAACAAAAATGGGGCCCACACGAGATAGCGGGGAGTGGTCAAGATTGACAAACATCATCCACCATCAACCATCGATCTTGATCAAGAGTAGCATGTGCATGCCATTAATACTAGATGGGTCCATTTTTCAATGGGACAAGTGTCACTAGCTCGCTATCATCTAATATTATTTAATGGAAAACAAAATCCAATGGGTGGCAAGGAGTGGACCTGATGAAGCCATGTCACAAAATAACCACAACCGATCTTGTTGACTCACCATTCACTGACTATTCAAGACTTTTAGACTCACCAATGCAGAGGGCATGTGGTGCTCACCCGCGAACCTACCAAATTAATTAAATGGAAAATAAAATTGAGTGGGGGCTCAAAGAATGACCATGATCAAACCTTAGTAATTAGACGATATTTGTACTCACTGGTAACCTACACATGCCAAATGTTAGTTCTAAAGATGGGACCAGTACTAGGCATACGATAGATAGAGACATAAGGATTAAATTTGAAATCTTAGAAAACTAATTAAAATTAAGCCTCAACCTAGGACCTAACAAATATTTCGAGGAAACCCAGCCCATGCTTCTATAAGGTGATATTTTATAAAGCAACAGGCAACAACGAGGACACTAGGAATCAAGGGCCAATAATATAATGGACTAGATGGCATAAGGTGTGTCTTAAAAGACTATGAATTTGTGACAAAAGGTCAAAATAAATTATAATGCTTACAATGGACATTGGACTTAGCTCATGTTTTAGAAAGGGTTTTAGCAACACAAACCCTAAGGCATGATGATAGACAAAACCCTAAGCCCAAGGGCATGAGATTAACCTAATTTTACAATGTTTTGAGATGGAACACAACACATTTTTAGGGGTTCCATCACCTACATCACCATATTAGCTCCAATAACATGCATGATTCAAGAAGACTTTGACATGGCAATTTGATCTTGATTGTTACAATAAATCTTCAATAAATCTTCCTTTGAATGCCTTGAATTTCTCTTGAAATCTCATAAACGTTATAGGATTTGAAATGATGAAATAACCTTATATTTATAGGTATATATCCTTAATTTCATGAAATTCAAATATCATAAGCTAACATTGAAATATAGATTTGAAAACATTAAAATACCACAAAAAACATAATTTAAGTTTAGGTCCTAGGTCTCTAAACCTAGGACACACATTTCTCAATGAGAGGTGTTATGTTAATGGACTAATGAATTTCGGGATTCCTCTTCGAAAAATGTAATAAAATAGTGTTGGTAAATGAATTAAGGGGCCAATTAAGGAAAATTAAGATCAATTAGTTAAAGGAGCCCTAAATAAGTGTGAAAGTGTAAACGGGTACAATTTACAATACTAAAATAAGGCATACTTAAGTCCAAATTTACTAGGAGGGCACAAACAAGTGGGAAAATGTAAAGGGGTAATTTTTTTGTCACTACGGTAATATTGAATTACCTTGATAAAAAGAGGAATGACATACATAACAATATGAAATTTAATTTGAAGGAAGGAAAAAGAGGATATTTTTAATATAGTTATCTTAGTGAAGATGTATTGTGGGCCCATTATTTAAAAGTTAATATTATAATTCTAATTTCTTTTGATGTTCCTCTACTTGAGTGGTGGTATATATTTTTATTTTCTTCTTCTAATTTTTTTATTACACAGTTTAGTTTTATGAAAGTTATTGACAATATATAATTCATTTCAATATTAAGAAACTATGTATAATTTTTTGTGCATAATATAATGATCTTATACATTTATTTCAAATTTTAAAAAAATCCTTTAAAGCTTGCATCTTATGTTAGTGGTGGGGCTGTAAAATTGATCCCAACATTGTGGTTTGATTGATTTTATCAAGTTTTCTAGAGTAATAGATAAAAAACCAATTGTAAAGCTAATTCTGTCAATTTATTTTCCTTATTTAAAACCTTAAATCCTTTTTATATTTTTTTACAAATTGTAAAATAGAATTATATTAGGAGCAATATAGTTTAAGTGATTGAATGAATATTACTTGTGAAGATAGATTTAACACAATTGGTTTAGATTTACCTTTTTTTTAATATACTAATATCAATATTACTAGTAGATCCCCTTGAAAAAATAAATCACATAATCCAATTCGTTGTTACAATGAATATACATTTAAAAAAATCCACCTCAGTTGATTTTTTGTAAATGCTTATATTTGAATGAGATTTCATGAGTTTTTGGAAAATTTATTAGTGAAAACTTAGACAAGATGCTTGTACTTAATACTGCATTGTCATTATTTGCAAGAAAACTAAGACCTTGTGCTAGGGTAAGGAAATCGACCATAGCATAAATGGTAGATATTATTTCTATATGTACTAGTTAGCAATTCCTTGATTGCAATGAATGAAAATGAATATGCACCCTATAGAAAGGAAAGGGGATAATATTAGTGAGAACATAACAGTAAATTATTTATAGAGAAGCATGAACAATATTTTACCCATTTAATCTATTTGACATATGTTTTGTGGAAAACATGGGTGACAAGACGATAGAAATAGATTTAGGGAAAAATTAATAATATTTATTGATCCTAGTAAGTTTTTTTGAGGGATCATCAAATTTATTGCACTAGCAATATAAGTTTTTAGAGCTATCTAGAATAAATAAATATCATCTACACATTATATATTTGAGTAGAACTAGTAAATATAAATTAAATATTAAGGATAAAAGAGGAATTGATTATTGGGTCTTGAACTTTCTTAAAAATAAATTCTCATAAATATGTAAATTGGAAAAAAATCTAATAAATAAGAGTTTCATTTGAATGTAGAAGGAGAAGTGGAACCTAGTATTATACATGGCTCATCTTTAGTTTATGAAATAGAGACCCATCTCTTCGGTTTTCCTCTATGTTTCTTTACGTTTATTTTTCTTATAATTTTGTGCTTTGGACTTACATTTTTGTTTTCTAATTGGATTTCATTTTTGTAATTTTTAATATTTAAATATTCTTAAAAACCCATTAAATTCATGTTTGAGTAGTTTAGGAAAGATAAATTTTACATTTTTCTTCCTTTTACAAGTTTCTAAGGCTCTTAGGGGTTTAAAATTTCCCAAATTCTTCATGTTCCTCTAAAACCCAATTCAATTTTTACTTCTTTACATTGGGGATATCAAAGATGTCATTTGAAATTTTTTCTAATTTGATGTTTTCTTCCTCCTTCTACATCTACACTTATCATTAATACATAAGTATGACATGGATTGGTTCTATAAATACATATTTGGTATCCAATTTTTCACCTTACATTTTTTATTTTCACCCTTTAGATCTAAGTAGTATTTTTTGTACATAGATATATTCCTTTAGTTGCTATGGTACTATTTTATCAATTGTGGCAACAATTTTCAATGTAGATCTTACTATTTTGTGAGGAATTCCATCTCCCTCCATATGTCCTTTCTTAATTTATTCTAGACTTAAATAAGATTCTTGAAGTTCAGAACTTTATGCTATTTTTTATTAAAAAGTAGGATAAGGGCATTGATTCCAAACAAAATAGAAAAGAAAATAGAAGGCCAACATGCCCACCAGTCTGAGTAGAAAAAAGTCCTACATACCTACCACAAAAAACACCAAACATTAAGGTAAATAGTATAAGAAATGAAAACCAAAATGGCTCATAGGCCTCAAAGGTATAGGCATCTAGGCCCTAGATAACCTAAGCAACAAAAAAAAAAAAAACCAACCAACAAAAAAATAATCCTTAGGACTGTTAATTAGATTCCATTATTTCTTGAGCTATTCCAATCCTTGTTTAAGGCTTCATCCAACTAGTTATTCTCCTTCCTGCATTTTAGTTTCCTTTCTTTTTATTGCCTAGTGAAAATTCTAAAGATGGCACAGTTCATAATCCCATGGGTGAAAGACATGATATAACTCATCACACTATCAATCTCTGCCATATTTTATTTTAGTGTATCATCTTTATTAATTGATTTCATTTGGCCAACCTCTCCCACCAATTCTCAATCTGATTCTTAAAATACTAGAGGATACCACTCTCGATATCCCCCTCCTCTTCCAAGCTCAATGTAATCTGATTTTTTTCAACATTATATTTCTCTTGTTTCGGGTCTATTCATTCCTCTTCTTCCTTAATGGAAATATTAATTTTGTTTTTGTTATTACCATTCTCCCCCTCTTCTTTACTTTTTCCTCCTTATCCACTTCTTCCTCGCTAGTGTTAACATTATTAGACTCATTCCCAATAACCACTTCTAGTTAATTTTAGCTAGTATCAAGGTCCACCTCTTTAGACAAAAGGAAATTCTCTTCATTTTAAGACTCATCCTCTTCCTCCTAAAAATATAATTTATTCCCTTTAGTGTCTTGGTTTTTGTTTTTCTTCACCATGTTGGCCAACCTGATCAAGCTTCTCTCACATTTACCACTACTCAAATCACCCAACTGACCTGCATCAACATTTTTTATAATTTTAATAGTAGCATTCTTAACTATCATCTTTTCATATGGTCAAAGAATTTTTGTCTTGAACAAGTAGAATTTTCTAGGGATTCCCTTTTTTAGAGGCAGGGGTAGAATTCTTATCCTTTATGAGAGGGTTTTGAGAAACAACACTAGGTGGGATGGCATATTTTGATTTCTTACTAGGGTTAGGGTTGTGTTGAATCAAACAAGGATTTACCTTAAAAGGCTTTATTTGTAGGGGATTAACATTTTTTATAGGACATGACTAAGGGGTTAAAGTAAAAACTTGATTATAGAGTCTTACGATTAGGCCCTAATGTAATGGGGGAGGCCCCTTTGGTCCTACATTGAATTAGAGAAGATAAAAGAAAGAAGGGGATATTTATTTTTCATTGCATCTTATATGGCTAAGGAGCGAAAATTGATAACCATGAATAGCAGTATATCTACCTACAAGAGTGAAATATTTCATGATATGTAAGCTTACCAGATTGAAAGGATTCAAAAACTTCTCTATATCAATATCCATTTTGAGATATCCTTAGCTTCTCATCCTTGTTAATGAAACTATCAATGAAACACTTGTAGTTCTCATTTTTCACCTTTACCACTTTAATTCCCTTACAATCTAGACCCATTGCCTCAACAATATGTCTCTGAGTCACCTTAAAGAAGATGCTTGAAATAGAAACCTTACCCTCCCTCAACAACTCAAAAAAATTTAAACTAAGATTAGCATGTTAAAGCCCTCCATGGCTTGGAAGAAAGGTTTCATTCTAGCTTCCTCAAATAACTTTTAGTGTTTGAAATTCTATTTGAGGGGAATGCAATATAATGGATCAAAGTGCTTATTTGGCTCACCCATGTTCAACCTAGGACCCTTCCATCACCTTTGTAGAGGGATTTGAAATGTAGCACCTACACCACACAAACAAATATTAGATAGAAAATCAAATCAATTAGAGCTTATTTCGGTAGTTCTATAAAAAGGTAAGATAAAACATATTTTGGAGATTGAGCTAGACCATTTAAATTAGAATTTTAGAAACATATCCACTTTTCTTTTATGATAAGACACTCAACATTTCTTTTTAGCATAAAAAAAATGATTAGAGGATTGGACCCAAGGCTCATGTGAACATTAAGTTGGACATGAAAAATCATAAAATCCATTTTGAAACTTTAGTTTAGTTTCCATGTTCAAATTTTCCCTTTTGTTTTAGATGCCCCTAATGAGTTTGAATACATGTATGTAACAAACTAAGTAGCGTGGAGGGTGTTAAGGTTAGTTTGGAATGTCTTAATTTTATTATGTTTGTGAGCATTTTTTTCAGTTTTTGTAATGCCCCCGCCAAGGAACCCTAGAGAACAACACTAAACTAGATCAACAAATGGAACATTTTTTTTTAAACAACTTTCAAATGTATAACATAGCATGATAAAGTAATCCTATATCCTCTAAGGTTCCTTGACTGTGCTACTCACAAACTAATGATCAAGATTACTAAAAAAAATTCATCAACATAAAAGATAACATGAACAATTTAACATGCAAGGTTCATTTTAAAGAATCACATTAAATGATTATACATTACTTACTTCCATAATATGTCAACTAATAATCCACATTAAAGATAATTTCTAGCTAATTAACATATGGAAAATACATTACATCATAGTATTCATTACAAGAAGAATTCATCAATAACTATTACATTGTTACAATATTTACAACAATGCTTCCCTAATACATGTGGGAAGTATACATCATATTACTTCATGAGATACAACTATTAAACCATTCAATACAAATACATGAAACATTTTTCTCTCAAACTAGAATAGGAATTGGATTCCACAACACAATGAACAATCTTGACACACATGAACATGCAACAAGAATACCCAATGGAGAAAAAACACCAACCTCCCAACCATGTGGAACCTTGAGGTCCACCCTTTGTGCTACTAGATAACCCAAGGTTCCACATCCAATAAACATTCAAGAAATAATAGGCTAACACGAACAAGGGTTATACATGACTCCAACACAATAGTGCTAACAACACCAACATCACTTACAACACTTCACTTCTAGAGGCACTAACATAACAAAGAGGAAATATATCTAGGAAGTGCTAGACTGCAATAGGGAGGAGTTTCATCACATAGCTTGATATGGGTTATCCTAGCAGATCTTCCTAGGCCCTGGTCCCCATCCTAGGCTATCTTAGCAGCCTCTATCAATCCTCGGCCCTCATACAAACTCATGTGGAATCAATGCACCTTTCATGAGGACAAGGTAGTTAATCTTGCCATTCCAGGCCTTCCCATATCATCCTGAGCCTAAATGAGCACTTGAGCCATGAGTGAGGCATATATTATCTTGATTAATGTGAAATCTACCCATCCTTCTAATTGATTATTAAGGTTATTATTGGATTAATAAACCCGCCAATGGGTTATCCTGGACACCACTTTGGGTTTTGACCCCCATGGAGAGCCACTCCTACTACTTGCAACTAGTAAACCCTACACATAAAAAGGAATTAACCATCTTGCACATTGGGCAAGTGTAAGAAGTTGGGTCCACATTCAAGGGAAGTGTTAGTTTTCATTTCTAAAATAGGTACCCATTCATTTTTTACAATAGGTGCACATTTTGAAGTCGAGACTCATTCCAAAATATTTGAAACTCACAATAAATGTTTTTAATATGTATTATTGCTTAGAAAAGGCATGGTAACCCTATTCTTATCCTTCAAATTGCAAGTACAAGGTCATGGAAAATTCAAGAGAAAAAACTAGCTTTGGCAATGTAGTTGATGATTTTTTTTTCAAAATTGTTTTATGAAATTAAAACCCATTATTGATGACAATGTCTAGTTTTCAAATATGTAATTTTTTCAAAGATTGGATTATTTTTTATATTTTATAATTAATTTATGAGAAAACTAGTCCATAAACTTGAAATATTAGGTTTTTCATATTTTTTTAATAACTTTTAATTTGTTAATTTACTGTTATAAAAATTGCAAGGAATAAATATATAAACAATTATTTACACAATAAAAAAAATGAGAAATGATAACTTTAGGTCAAGTTATGGTGTCTGTACACAAGAGTTTTAAAAATCAGCAATTAGGGTGAATAGAAAATTAATAAATAAAATAAATATTGAAAAAAAAATTTATAAAAAATTATCCTCATTAATATTCATTATAATACACATCTTTCTACAAAATTAAATTATAAAAATACATTTATTTAGGTCAAATTATGGTGTTTGTACATGTGCATGGTATGATCTTAAAAAGGTGACTATTAAAAAGTGGTTTTTATGCATGAGTATTAAAAAATATTTTGTATCATCTGGGTATTAGAATAAATTACATATTTGAAAACTAGACTCAAAATACTAAATTTCATTTTACTAAAATTTTTAAATATCTTCAATGTATAATTGCTACAAATTCTAAGTCCAACTATGACAAATTCATAATATCAGGAAAAACACTTCCACCTTTTGAATATTTTATGGACCCAACTTCTTGCACCTACCCCACTAATCAACATCACATAAATCCAAACACGGGTCAAGGAATTGACCATCTTGCAATGTATTCATCATAATAACATAAATCCATACATAGACAAGAGGGAAACACCCTTAGGATTTACGTTTCACACCATACACATGAATAACAATATAGCCAAACCACTTCCAAGGTTAGTGAATCGTAAAGTCCATCCATACATACAAATATACCACCTCTCAAGCCTTTGGAAAACAACATACTAAAAAAACTTCCCAAGGACACATAACCTCACAAACTTACATAGATGACACCCAACTTTCAACAATTATACAAATACCTAATCCAATAATCAAGACATACCAACAATTAATCAAAGCTTTTTACCATGAAGAGATTTATTTGAATAAGGCATTATTTCAACTTTCCTATCATCCCTTTTAACTTCACCACTTGATTCAACAACAGGTTAGTTACTACAAGAAGAATTATATTTACAATTAACTATATCATTCACAAAGAAACCATCTCTATTGATCTATTTAAAATGAGACCCTAATATTAAGATCACAACTTAATATAATGTTGTAAAAACCGTACTCTAATTATTTTTTTCACATAGAAAAACAACTATTAAATATCATAAAAATGATTAACATTCATTTATTAATTAGTTAATAGAAAGAGGAATCCAAATCTTTTAACCTTTAATTTGAATCATTTAACTAACATAACCTATCCTCTACATTTTACCCTCACTTAAAATTAACTTTTCCCTAACCTTTAATTATTGTGATCATCCAAATTCAAAAGATACCTCACTTAACTCTTATCTTAAAATATGATTCTCTCAGTTATAAGTTTAGACCACAAAATAACATTCAAGATCTAACCATAAGGAAATGAAATCAACTCTATCTTAAATCTACATTACGAGAACTTAAGTATAAGATCCAAAGGTTATAGCCTTAAGGTATCTATAGTATTTACCTATTTTCAATTTAACTTATGATGCATGAAATTTATCAAAAGTTTTCACATAACTTATCAAAAAGGAAACCATGTTCTAAATCCTAAACAAAGATCACTATTCTCTCACTTAGTATTCTAACACAAGAATACACTAGATTCAATTATTTTCCATTCTTTATACATTCATCAATTATATAACTCAATCTATCTATTCCTACTTACATTCCTCCATTTTATTACCAAATAATCAAACCTATAATCCAACCTATATAGATATAGAGATATATAAATATTAAATATATGCATATAAATTGTCTTTCCTAAAATGAACTTAAGTTTCTATATTTATTATTTCTTTTCATATGAAAATTACATGTTTATATTTTTGTAAGAGATAAACTTGTTGCACAACAGAAAAAAGCTTTAATTGAAACCAATATACTCTAAATACCATTATAATCTTTTAGGTTTCAATATCATAATGAAATAATTCTAGTCTTCTTATGTGTATCTAGAAATTGTAATGTAACCAAACAAGATATTTTCAATTCTAAGGTTAATGTTGGTTGATCTCTCTACATCTCTAGTTATCATGCATTTCATTTTCCACTAATAGGAATTATTGTATCCTTTAACTATTAATATAACTTACTTTTATTCATCCAAAATAAATTACAACTATATTCTCTGAACCACCTTAATGGATGGTGTGTCAATTTTTAATATCTAAGTAAAGTATGTGAGAAATTCATAAAACCATCACTAATAAAGCATATTTTAGACTTGCATCAGCAACTCAACAATGGTCTGCCACATGAGATGTCTCTTAAATCAAGAAATATCAACAACAAGATATAGATTAAATGCAATATTTGTGATGATATTAGTGAGAAAAATACTAAAACATTAATATGCAAATGAGGTTGTCCATGGCTAGAATAAAAGAAGGCTACCAATGGTTGGAATTTGGGATAGAATGATTGTAGTTAGACTTGGTAAATGTTTATTGATCATCGATGCAAAATAATGGATTAAATAATTGGTTACGAACAACCTGATTCAAGTGGTGTTTACAATAATGAATGTAATCCTACCAAGAGGGTGTACCACATTTAGAGAATGCTTGCAAGATAGTAAATACACAAGTATAGCCCTGTTACAATAGAAGATTGATCAATATGAAGTATATGTATGTTCAGATTTAGTTGTATAATTGTTCAAAAAGGATTTAGAAACATTCATGTGGATGCAATTAAAAGGTGCAAATCAATATTACACAATCTTGTCCCCATCCTCCCTACCTGTGCCAAAATGGAGGCTTTTAGATAGGGTAGGTTTGTCCATCAAAGCATGAAAAAAGAGGAATTTTGTTAGATGTTATAGTTGCAAGTGCACTGCAAGCCATGTATGCATAATGTGGAAGCATAGACATAGCAAGTGAATTGATTGAAAAAACTACCTCAAGGAACTATTGTCGCAAGATATGCAGAAAGTGGATTAATTGAAAATGTTGGAAAATTGAATGATTTTGAGCCTTCTGCTCTCATGTCAGATCCCTTACATCACCTACCCATCAGGAGCCCCCAATTTTAATGGAATTTTTTGGGATCTACATCCCTGCAGCTCTTGATAGCCACTGAAGTAAATGTGGTAGCTCATTTTGAATTCCCATTTAATGTTGGTAGGTAATTTCAAATTTGAGAGGGAATGTTTGTTAAAGACAAAAAGAATGAAGGTAGTTTTATTCTGTCAGTTGAGAAGACTCAGTTGGAGTTAGAATTTTTTGTGTGTAGTAGTAGGCTGTAGATAGAGAATTTTTTCTGTGTGAGCTTTAAAAGCTCATGAACAACAACAACTATTTGTTTTTCACGTGAGTAGATATTTCTCTTGAAGAGCTTTGCATAGCTCCTACCAATGAGATTCTAGTAGCTCCTGAAGTTGTCTATTTTTGGTTGAGCAATTGAAGGAGATGAGGAGGAATGATGGTAAGGAATTGATTTTGATAGAAGCATCCTTGACAGAGGCTATTTTTCCTAGAATAGCAGCAACTAACTATGCAAAGGAAGCTTGGGAAATCCTCCAGATGAACCACAAAAGGACTAACAAGGTCAGATTGGTGAAGATCTAAATGCTCCAAAGAGAGTTTGAGACTCTTGAAATGAAGGACAGTGAGTCCATCTCAGTTTTCTAGAAAAGACACTCAGGTTTGATAAACGAGTTGAGAGTGAATGTTGAGATCATTGATGATTAGAGGATTGTGGAGAAATCCCTCATAAGCTTACCCATGAAGTTTGATGCAGTGGTGATTGCCATTGAAGAGGCAAAGGATCTCACAATGTTGTCTATTAATGAGTTGAGTTGATGGGTTCTCTGCAAACACATGAGCAACACCTAAATAGGTCTGTCAGTTCCTCCCAAGAGAAATATTTTAAATCTTATTCAAATGAAAGAGGAAGGGGGAGAGGTAGAAGTAGCTCCAAATGTGGTAGAGGGAGATCTAGATGTGGTAATGTTGGAGAAGATTGCTTGGCGTGAGCAAAGAGCCAAGACGGAGCAAGCAACTCTCATACTAGCTCCTGAAGAGGAAAGAAGAATAGCAGTTCGAATTTGAAGAATGACAAGGGCAATGTTGAATGCTACTACTGTCATAAGTTCAACTATTATGTGAGTGAATGTTGGAAAAGGGAGTATGATCAGTCAAAACTAAGTGCAAATGTGTCTTATTCAAATGTGGCTAAAGGAATGCAATGCACAACCTTCATCATGTGCAACATTGGTGAAGAAAACAGCCCCGAAGTCTAGTATTTGGATAGTGGTTGTAGAAACCACATGAGTGGTAATGAAAGTTTGTTTACTTTCACTAACAAAAATGTAAATTCTAAAATAAGAATGGGGAACAATGGAGTAGTTCTTGTTGTTGGTAGAGGATCTATTATGATCTACAATAAGCAAGGTGAGAAGGAGATACAAAATGTATTTATTTCTCCTGGTTTAAAGCACAACCTCATAAGTGTTGTTCAAGCGATCCAAAATGAATACAAAATGATGATGGAGAAGGCTCAATGCATCATTTATGATAAGAATGAGAGGACGAAAGTGTTTGCAATAGTCCAAATGACAAAGAACCAAATGTTTTCGTTGAACATTGAGACATGTTTCTCATCTCAATCTATTGTTGCACCTCTCAAGAATAGAGAATGTACAACAATACATCATGTAGCGCTCAAGAGCACCATTCAAGATCACTCCAAGCTATGGCATCTTAGGTATGGACATTTAGGCTATGTTGGTTTGAGTCTTTTGTCTAAGAACAAAATTATTGATGGTTTGCCAAGAATAGTAGAGCCTAATGTCAGATGTGAGGTTTGCATTTTTGGTGAGCAACATAGGCATCTCTTTCAATTGGGAAACTCTACAAGGGAAAGAGCACCATTGGAGTTGGTGCACACAGATTTGGTAGGCCCTATGCAAATCATTTCTATTGGTAAGAGCATATTTTTTATGACCTTCATTGATGATTACAGTTGTAAGACATGGTTTTATTTTTTGCAACATAAATATGAAGCTTTTGATAAGTTTTTGTTGTTTAAGGCCCAGGATGAAAATGTGAGTGGACATTTCATCAGGGTCCTGAGGTCAGATCGTAGAGGAGAGTATACCTCTAAATTTTTTGTGAATTTTTGCAAGCAAAATGACATCAAGAAGGACCCAACAGTGAATTATACTCTGTAGAAAAATTCAGTGAGTTAGAGGAAGAATAGGAGCATCGTGGAGATGGCAAGGAGCATGATGAAATCAAAAGAACTCCCAACTGAATATTGGGGAGAGACTGTAGTAAAAACTATTTATTTGATTAATAGAAGTCCAACAAAGGTGGTCTGTGACAAGATACCTCAAGAGGCATGGACAAGATTCAAGTGGGTAGTTGAGCACTTGAGAGTGTTCGAGTGTGTAGCATATGCACACATGCCTAAAGAAAAGAGGCATAAATTGAATTAGAAAGGTGAAAAATGCATTTTCATGGCTATAGTGAAGAGTCCAAAGCCTATCGGCTATACAATCTAGTCACCAAAAAGATAGTCATTAGTAGGTACGTGGAGTTCCTAAAAGACAAGTCATGGGATGGAGTGGTAGATTTTGACAACTCAAAACCACTCCTCATAGCTCCTAAAGAAGCAGAAATTGAACATGAAGTTCAGCAAGAAGAGTACAAATGTTCCTAAAAGCATCAGTTGAGCTCCTAAAAGCTCTGGAAGAGCTCTTGAAAGCTCCCTACGACTCTTGATAACTCCTGAAGCTAGAAGGCAGTCGGCAAGATAGCCAGGAAGAATATTACAGTTAGCTAGAGGATTGGCTCCTAAAGCTACCGGTCGAGCTCCTAAAAGCTCCCAACAGCTCCTAAAAGCTCCTGAAGTGAGCAGATAGAAAGGCAAGTAGCTAGAGATAGGCAAAAGATTGGCTCCCAAAATCTCTAGAAGACCAGCTCCTGAAGAGCTCCTAAGAGCTCCTAAAAGCTTTGAAAGAGCTCCTGAAATTACTGGTAGAGCTCCTAAGAGCTCCTAACAACTCTTGAACCTACGTGTTCAGCATAGAAGCAACAATAGTGAAATTTTAGAACAACCTCTCACCTCCCTAATGCTAAAGAATACCAAGAGTCTAAGGGAGATCTACTAGAATGAAAGGCATGATGAAGAATTTGATGAGAGGGTGAATTTTGCATTATTTTCTCATGGTGATCAAGTTTATTTTGAAGAAGCTATGAAAGAGAAGAAATGGTGTGAGGCCATGGATGAGGAGATATATGCAATAGAGAGGAACAACACATGGGTGTTAACTGATTTTACTCCAAACAAGCAAGTTATTGGGGTGAAATGGGTCTACAAGACAAAATGCAATGCCAAAGGAAGGATATAGCGACAGAAGGAAAGATTAGTTGTCAAGGCGTACAAATAGCAGTTTGGGAGAGATTATAATGATACATTTTCCCTTGTTGCAAGGATGGAGACCGTGTAGGCAATCATAGCAATTGCAGCCTAGCACATGTGGAAGGTGTTTCAAATGGATGTGAAGTTCTCCTTCCTTAATGGAGTGTTGAAAGAAGATGTTTATGTGAAGCAACCATTCAAATATGAAGTTATAGGTCAAGAACACAAGGTTTATAGGCTGAAGGAAGCTCTTTATGGGCTGAACCAAGCTCCATGGGCATGGTACAATAGGATTGACTCCTATTTGATGAGCAATGGCTTTAGCAAAAGCGATGGTGATCCCACTCTTTACATCAAGGCAACTGATGGTAAGGTTTTAATTGTTGTCTTGTATGTTGATGATCTAGATTTCATTGGGGATGATGATTTCCTCACTGATGATTTTAAAGAGGCCATGCAAAGAGAGTTTGAAATGATATATTTAGGTATTTTGAGATATTTTCTAGGCATAGAAGTAAAACAAATAAATGATGGTATATTTATCTCTCAAGAAAAATATGCAAATGAGATCTTGAAGAGATTTAGGATGTTTTAAAGCAAGCCTGCCCCAACACCAACAGTCATAGGTCTAAAGTTGAGCAGGGAAGATTGTAGCAACAATGTGGATTCAACCATGTTTAAGAGTTTGGTTGGAAGCTTGATCTATTTAACATCAACTAGGCCTAATATAATGCACAGTGTGAGTCTTATTTCCAAGTTTATGGAGACTCCACGAGACACCCATTGGCAAACGGATAAAAGAATCCTGAGGTATGTGAATGTCACCAAAGGATATGGCATTTTGTACACAACAACAAATGAGTTTGGGTTGGTTGGATACATGGATAGTGATTGGGTAGGAAGTTTGGATGATAGGAAGAGCACATTGGGTTATGTGTTTCTTTTGGGTTCAGGAGTCATTTCATGGGCTTCCAAGAAACAACCCATAGTTTTTGTATCTACAATAGAGGTTGAATATATAGCAGAAATGCGGCAACATGTCAAGCTATTTGGCTGAGAAGAATCTTGGAAGATTTGAACAAAGAATAAGAGGATCAAACCGTAATCTTTTGTGACAATGTTTCATTTATAGAATTGATGAAAAATCTTGTGTTTCATGGGAGAAGCAAGCACATTGAAATCAGGTATCATTTTTGTGAACCAAGTTTCCTAACCTGCAAAAACACAAGAAACAATCAATATGTTAGATCAAATGGATGGTTAGAAACATGATTCCTTAAGAAATTCATTTGGATGTAAAAGAAGAGGACCGAAATGAAGAACACAATAAACTTGAAACAAAATATCAAATCTTATTCTAAAACCAAACAAACTCTCAATATATTGAGGGAGTTCGTGCCAATTTGCTGTGAAAATTGGCCCTTTCCCAACTCCAATGGGGTGATAAAGATGTTTGATGAAGGATAGATGCTTGTAGTGATGACTTCAATGGAGCTCCATTTTGAAAATCTGCAAAAAACCTAACTATGCTTGGATGAAATGAATGAAGATTGCTATGAATTTTAGTATAGTAAGTTTACTCAAATTGTTGATGATGAAATGAGGAGATTAGCCTCTTATTTATAGATGCAATTGATGGAGATATGATCAAAATAGAGCAATGTGGGACTAATCTTCAACAAATGAGAAGAATCCACATGTCATCATGTGAATGGTTGGGGAATGAGCACATTTTGAAGAATGTACAAAGAGGGGGGATTCAAATTCAAAATATGGCTTGAAGGATGAGGTGAAAGGTGAATCAAATGCACATGGCTCCAGAAAAGGACATGTAAGAGATTTTAAATGCTTTGTTGGAAGTACATGTCTATTTGGGGGGAGATTTCAAATTTGAGGAATATTCCATCTTTGATGCCTTTTTTGAATGAAAATAGATGATTTATAAATAAATTAAATTGATTTTCATGTGCAAGTTGCAAAATCTAGAGGATTTGATGGATTAAGACTAAGATTAATGAACGTCTGATTAATTTAAAGGAGATTTAACTGATTTTGACTTTTGACTTATATTTTATGATTTAAATAACTCAAAATGAGAAAAGAATGATTTAGACTTAGTTAAATAAATATTTTTGATTTATTTAACCAAAGGGGGTGATGTTAGATTAAATTAGATAAATGTTTTATTTAATTAAATTAATTAGATGAACTTTAGAAATTTAATCAAATAATATATGGATTATTTAATTAAATAAAGATAGGAAGATGAAATGACCTAGTTAATTACACAGAGATAATGATTTAATTAAATTGAGGGGTTTATTTAATTAAAAGGGGAATTATGATGACTTTAATCAAATAAGGCTGTTTGATTAAATGGTTATATAGAGGGATAATTTAGTATGAGGCGATGTTAGTAGATCAGGATCGAGTCTACAATATTAATCTTTATATTTTTGATGTCTACATTTTGCCCCTCTTTGAAGCGATGCACTTGTTGCATTGGTTCAAAGAATAAATGGTCTCGATCAAATAAAAAGATTTTTTTGATTTTTTCAAATTCCCCACTACTACCCCAACGAATGAAGAATTACACCGGTACAGTACCCCATCGAGAGATAGGCCGAAGATGTTTTATTTGAGGGTCAATCTCTCGAGAAAGAGGTTCAAGATCAATTCAACTTGAATATTTTATGTAGACAAATTTGATGATGCAGATAGTCACCAACCATGGGTAGCCTCATGCCTATTTTGATATATTACACCCACTTGATCCTAATTTGTACCATGACAGTTACATTATTGATTATATAAATGAGATGATTATGATGTTTATATGTAATGAATGATATGGATGCACATGATATGATATGATGATGCATGGATGATTATGAAAATAGATGATAAATGTATGGTTTATGAGATGTTTAGAATAACCAATCTATATTATGCAATGATGGGGATGAATGCATGTGGTATGATTAATGCTTTCTATATGATATGATATTCATTATGCAGTATGTTGATAGTTTGTGGATGCAAGATAGATGCAATGGTGATGAGTTATGATTAATTGTCATGGTACCATGTTAGCATGAAAAGCAAGAGATAGAAGAAAATAAGAGATTCCAACAAGACATGAGATGATGATGATGATTACTTGCCGAAGAGTTGGGATTTTAAAAGGGCCAATTACCTTATTGTTTGATAACACACCTAGATACGATGCATCAAGGTATAAAGAACCAAGATGGCGTTGTACCTAGTGTGATGGACTTTTACTCAAAAAACAGATAGGAGTATTCTTTTTCACACTTGACATATGGAAACCTTGCTAGGATGTACCTAACAAAGCAATTATTCACCAAGTTATATTAGAAGAATGTCCAGCAAGCACAATAGAAAAAAAGGATAATGATCGATGCCCCATTCCTTTCTCTCTAAATTGCTTTGATTAGACATCATCGAGAGGTCATTGGAATGAGTGCAATAAGATAAATCAAAAGAAAAAATCAAGTACACAAAAAAGTCAATTTTCTTCATGCCTCTAGCCAAAGGGATTTGTTTTGATACAATAAGAATCCAAGGTGATATCCAAAATGATGCCCATTGTCATAATGATATGTCCTAGGACATGCATTGTATAGGATGATGATGGGTTGATAAGTTGTTTGATAGGATTTTGATATAAGGTTGACTAACATGTTTGAAAATGATCAAGCATTTGATTTTGCATTTAAAATTTTGTTGTTTCAATTTTTATTTTACATTTGAAGCTTGCTTTTTACTGATTGCTATGATTGTTTCTATTTTTTTTGCCAAAGGATGTAGGTGACAATCAATTTATTATGGATGATTGATTATTCTGGGTGAAAGCGAAATAGGACAATTGGAGTTTTTGGGTTTTTTGAATGTTTTTGATCTTTTCAAATGTTTTGAGGTTGTTTTTGGTATTTTTGGAGATTTTCAAATGTTTTGATTTTCCAAATTTTTAAATGTTTTTGGGTTTGTGAGATTTTATGAATGTTTTTAGATTTTTGTTTTTTGATTTTTTGGATTTTGATGTCTCAAGGGCTAATCAAAGATTAGCCTTTCCTACATTTAAGCTCACAGACGATGTAGTTCGGATTCCATGTTTTTGATGTTTTCTATTTTTATGAGTGATTTTGGATTTTGATGTGTTTTGGATGTTGTTTGGATTTTCGCATGATTTTGACGATTTCAATATGGTTGTGTGTGACGATATTAGTGCTTTGTTTTGGGTTTTTGTTGAAAACCAAGCTAAGGTTGATTGATCTGGTTGGTCGATTGATGATGATAGCATCATTGAGGATGCACAACAATGCAAGGATAGTGTTAAGAAACACAAGGATTAGGATGGATATCCCAAGATGATGAGTGATTGATTGGATTTGATTAATTAGGATTTTGAAGCTTGATTTGGAACAAAATTATTTTGAATGATTCAATGTGACATTGAAGCACACGTTAGATGCAATTGATATTGATTGTTTGGATTGATGTTCAATGAAAAATGAAGATTGATAAGGAATGTCTTCTCGTCAAAATGTGCCATGGGTTAGTGATTTGGATTTTTTCCCACAAATGGTGGACCAATTTCATTTCAAATTTTCTAATGTTCGGATCACCACATAAGTTGGAGGATATAGATCAAGATTTATTCCCAAAGCAACATGTAAATATCTACCCTCAATGTCTAGCAATGTATGGAATGCGATGTGTGGATGCTTGGATAGGTGTATGGATTGAGGGATATGGATTATCTTGTGATAAGATAAGGTGTTCAGATAAAGAATGCTCATTTGGATAATGCTTCATGGCTCAGATAATGTTGGGTATGATAGGATCAATGAAAATGACCCAAGTCAAGATGTTTACCGTAAGCAAGCATAAAGTGTGCACCAAAATTTTACCAAGATCAAGATAAATTAGACTATGGATGTAGATGGATAAAGATGGATTGGATAAATGGTTTATGGATGAAATGCATTTATTATGGATGAGATTGATGGAATGTTAGATTTATTATGGATGGGATAAGATGCTTTCACTTGAACTAGCGCATGTAGATGCTCGATTCTACACTTGATGCCTATTTTCTAGGTTTTCATCATGGTACCTTCCCAAAGCACCACCAAAGTCGTTTTCACTAGAGGATGCTTTTTTTCTTTACTGTTTTTAGTCCTTTTTCTAATTTTTTTGGATTTTCATATTTTTTGATTTTTTATATTTTTCTATGAAAGATTTAAAGCTCATGTTGAACCACAAGGTGTTGATGATGTAGATGCTTCTATCATGATGTGCCATTGATAGCCTACTTGAAGAAGTTTCTTTGTTAATATATGTGCACTTGAATGCAACTTTTGGGATTCTTGATCTGCTTTATTGATACCAGGGTTAACTATGTCTCTATGTGCACATCGTGATAGAGTGCCTTCGAAATCCTTATGATGAAGGGTCATTCCCAATACACGATCAATTTGAGAATTGGATATCATGTGTAGAGGCATGTATGGAGTGTGTTTAGGGATAAGAGATGGATTGGCTAACAATTTGGAATCTTTGACTCTCCAAACTTGGGAAGATGAGCAATGATGGGTGGATATGGTCCAAGTGTGTGTGGAATTAGGACCAACTGCTTGATACACTTTGTACGTCACTTGAAATTTTTTCTTTTACTTTTGTGCACATCTTTGATGGATAGTTTTCCATTTTTTATTTTTTCCCATAGTTTCTTTGACTAATGGAGTTTGATAGGGATAATATTTCTTTGTATTCTTTGGTATCCATGTGTATTTGATTTGTCCATTATTCTTTTTTGTTTCTTTTTCTTTGATAACATTCTTTGTGCTTTGATTCAAATATTTCTTTTGATGTTGGTCCCAATTCATGGATGGGGTGATGGGTGGATGAAGATTCATGACGTGGTTGGTTGTAGTATTGACACTTGTTTTATCATAAGGATGTGTCATGCTCCCTATGTTGACATTTGCTTGAGAAATAGTTTCCCCTAGTATTGTGGAATTATTACCTTCATTCTTTGATTCTTCATGTTCTAAGATGTCTTGTTCAATAAGCACTCTCTGATAAATGACCACTCTAGATGATGTTATTTCAATTTTTTGCTCTGCTGACTTTGAAATATCTTGTTCTATTTGATCTACTTCCTTGAGTGGATAATTTTGGATATATTCATACATGATGTCCTCAGTCTGAATTTGGGATATGTTTGATCTTGATATTGTCAACTCAATAACCTACTCTTTTTGTGTAATAGTGTCAAGAGTAAAAGAATATTGTTCTGAATGAAGATCATATATGTCTCCATCCATAGAAAGCATCTCATGGGTATATGGAGGAGTATCTGCATCTTGCATATATAGGAGAGTGTCCATTAGATCATTGTAGTATCTTGGAGATACAAATTATTGGTCTTGAATGATTTCGGAGTTGCTTTCAACATGCTTTCGATCAATTTTTTGACATGGGTTAGTTTTAAAGGATGGATTACTTATAAAAGGTTCTTGGATTTCGTCAATAGGTTATGGGAATTGGCTCAATATCCTCTTCATTTTTTAGTTGACTTGGTTCAAATGTTGAGTTCAAGATTCCTTCAATATCTGTAACCATGAGGTTGAAGGATGTCAATATATCTTGGAAAGGACCATTGTTAGACTTTGGTGAAATATGTTGATCATGCTTTGGAATGAATTCTTGAGATATGCACTTTAACTCATTAGGTGACGTAGAGACATTTTCAACATGGTCATTGGTCGAATCTTGATTATTGTCCCCAATAGTTATCATTTTTTATGTTTGTGCTTGAGTTTGTTGGGTAGCTTGTGTAGCTTGGACGACTTGAGAGGCTTGTTGAGATTGTGTTGCTTGTTGTGTGGCTAGATATAGATGGATGGCATTTTGGTAGGCCTGGTGAGATTTTAGCACAATGTTATTTTATCTTACTGCACTTGGTTTGGGTGGTAGTGGTGGCGAAGGTGGTTTTGGAATAGTGCTTGTTGTGGTGATAAGAGTTGTCATTGTATTGGTTATTGGTATTTGAGTGGTGGATGGTGTAATTGATGTGACTGGTCCTTGAGAGACCATGTTTTGAGATATTATGGGGCTGGTTGATGATATTGTGATTACTTGTGCATTTTTTGTCTATTGTTGTGATGTTGATGACAAGTTTTGAAAGTTTGGCGTGATGTTTTGATTGATGTTTGGGATGTTGGTTTGATTGATACTTGGTAAAGTGGGAAGCCTTAAGCCAAGGAGTGGTGTGGGTGATGATCGCAATGGTGGTTTTGGAATCGTGTTGGATGTAGTGACAAGTCATTGAGATACGTTTGGAGTGATTGTGAGGGTTTGAGATATGATGGGTGTGATAGGAGTGGTTGGAGTGATCAAGGTGATAGGAATAGTTAGAATGACTGAGGTGATAGATCCTTGGGAGACCATATTTTAATTTGTTAGGATTGATGTTGTCATTTGATTAGATACCATCTATTGGTGCGATGTCAATGGTATATTCAAAGGATTTCATGTGATGGCTTGATTGGTGTTAGGTGTATTGATTTGGATGGAGTGATTGGTGCTAGGTAAAGAGGGAAACCCTAAACCAAGGAATGATGTTGATATGGGTAATGGTGGTGGAGATGTCTCTTGGCACGATGACTCAACTATTTTGGTAAGTGTAGCAATTTGATCTCGCCAAATTTGATCTTGATTTTGATCTTTACTCCCTTGATATAGTTGAATTGGTTTTTGTTCAAGCAGATTTGGGATGCATACTTGTGTTTTTTGAATGGGATCATGGAAAAATTGATTTTGGACAATGTTATGATTTAGGATGATGTTCAGATTTGGATAATAGGTTCAAATTGAACATTGTTGGTGTTGGTAATCACATTGCCTTGATTTAGGTAACTTTGATTTTCCATGGTGTTACCTTGACTTGGATTAATACATGGAGTTGTTAACATCTTGTTTTCAATTTGAACAAAATTTTTATGATTCACAAACATATTTATCCCAAATTTTTCCAAGTGTGGATTCATGTTTGGTAATTTTGTACTTGGTATATTCACTTTTGGCATGTATGGATTTGGTGGGATAATGTTGTTTCGTTGAAGACTCATGCATTGGGTATTTGGTTGCAATGTTGGACTTGGATTTAAATCTACCATCGAAAAAGGTGTTCCAAGATTTAGATTGGGTAGACTTAATTTTTTTGTACCATTAAGGTTTGTAGGAGATAATGATTCCATGTATGGATTGTATAAATATGATTTTTGAAAATCAATTGGCATTGTAAGGCTTTGATAGTTTGGTTCACTTGGATTGCTCATGTTGTATGGATCAAGCTTATATTCCATGTTCCTCTTGTGTTTTGACCTTGTTGTAAAAGTGACCTCTAAGGTGTTTAGGACCAATGATGAGATGAAGGATGAAAAGGGTGAATGATATGGGTGTTGTTTTTCTTAGGAACTTTGGATCAATGCTAGACTTTACAATTTGATTTTGATTGGTTTTGATTGGATAATGATCTTGTAAACCCTAAGATGTTGGATGTGTTCTTTAGGATAAAATTGTTCAAAGGTGTGATAATTTAACTAGATTTATTAGAAAGGATACATTCCCATACTCCTAATTAAACAAGGTGATTTTGATTTGGTTTAAGGATGTACCCAAGTCTAGATAATGATGTTTCCAAATCTCTAAAGTTGTTTGGTGGGATGGGATGATAAATGTTTGAATGAATGAAGTGTTTGATTTTGATCCTAAATGAATCTAAGAAGAATTTGTTTACAAGGCCAAGGTTTTGAAGAACATTCTTTTCCCTTCAAACCAAAAGATCAATGTTTTCTGAAAAGACCATAAGACAAAACATACACAAGAACATGTGTGGGGTTCAATTGATTTCATCTTGATCAATTAGTGAATTGCTTTTACCACAAACACTTTCTTGATTAGATTTCCAAACTAAACATCCAATTTCCTAACTTCTTTTCATCCCACAAAGTCTTATGTGGAATTCAAGAAAATCAAGGAAATGGTTACCTAATGTTGACCTTGGTAGAAGAAAATTAAGATGTCAGCCCAATTACTTAGAAACCTCTAAGGACATAATCCCTAGGGTAAGCAATAGTTCTTGTGTTTTTTCAAAGGTATTTTCTCTAACTAGGGGGTTTGAAATTTTTATTTTCCTCTTGAATGTTTGTTTCCCAATGTTTTCGAACAAAAAAATGTTTTGATACCAAGAACATGCACAACCCTATGGATATGAAAGACAATATTTGTTGAGTCCCCACTTGGAAAAGTCCAGCTACGCTTATCTTTAGTAAATGGTTAGATGATTGACCCCACTGGCTCCCCTCCACAACACTCACTTATACGGGGCAACCAAGCATCAACACCCACGAAACTCCTATGTCATGCCTTCCATTTCTACTAAAAGACCGTAAAAATGTGGGGTAGTTTGAGAATGATCGTTCTTGTACCAAAAAATAGATCAAGGATTTTGGTAATTCCAAAACATGGGTTTTAATTAGGACATTTCGTTCATTGAGATTGACCCATACGACGAGAGTCCCTTTTCAGATCCATCTCATCGGAGTCAACCGTGTGATACGCGTGTTTACTCCAATACCCACATTTATGTTGGAACTATCTAGTAATTTCTATTGCCTTCATCTCCTTCAACCGTCAGCATTAAATTTCCCAAATATACCACTGTCCACGATAAATCCTCCATCCAGAAATATCGACAGTCAATGATCACATTTTTTTGTCTGCATTAAAACACCTCATCTAGAATGTCTGCAATAAGAGGCAAGAAAGAAATGTGAGCAAATTTTTGGAGATTTCTAAAGACTTCTGTATTGTTCTGAAGACAATTTCTAGAGACTTTTGTATTGTTCTAAAGACCTCTATAAATAGAGGCAATTGTAATCATTTTGATTAAAAGGGAGCAATGAAAAATCAATTTTATTGTGCCATAGCACATTGTCTTCTATACTCTGTTTTTCCTCTGCCCACATCATAGTGGTATCAAAGTAGGTCGTTGGGAGAGCCAGGAGTATTGTGGTGTGCAAAGATTGTTGTGCAGAAGTTAAAAAAAGAGGATTGTTGTTTGAAGACTTGTAAAGGCCGCAGCCTTAAGAGGAAGCCAATCACTGTTTATAGCAGACAAATGGAGATCGCTGTTTTATGAAGAAACTGTAGAATCATTGTAAAAGGTGAATAGAGGTAATGATATGAGCAATAGCTTGTGAATTTATGAAGGTTTTTTGTTCACATTATTATAGAAAGGATTGTGATAGAAAATCTGTGTTATTCTAGTTGGGGTTTGAAGATTTTTTTTTTAAAAATGGCATCATGCATGTATCAACAACCTATAATTCCAATATTTTCTAGCAAGAATTATGATAATTGGGCTTTTAGAATGAAATTACCATTTGATTCATATGAGTTATCAGACATAGTTTTAATTGGTTATACTTAACCACAAGATGAATCTACTTTGAGTACTGATGAAAAGAAACAGCTTGATGAAAATATGAAAAAGAATAGAAGGGCTTTGTAGACAATTGGGCAAGCATTGGATGATTCAGTTGTTGGAAGGATTAAACCAGCCATTATAGCCAAGCAAGCATGGGACATCTTAGAGACAACATATCAAGGTACAAGTAAGGTAAAAGTTGCTAAACTACAAGCACTTAGAAGAGAATTTGAAAACTTGCAAATGAAAGAATCTGAATCAATAGATCAATTTACATATCATGTTACAGATTTGGTTAATCAAATAAGGAAAAATGGTGATGAATTGGGCAAGCATTGGATGATTTAGTTGTTGGAAGGATTAAACCAGCCATTATAGCCAAGCAAGCATGGGACATCTTAGAGACAACATATCAAGGTACAAGTAAGGTAAAAGTTGCTAAACTACAAGCACTTAGAAGAGAATTTGAAAACTTGCAAATGAAAGAATCTAAGTCAATAGATCAATTTACATATCGTGTTATAGATTTGGTTAATCAAATAAGGGAAAATGGTGATGAACTAATAGATCAAAAGGTTGTAGAAAAGGTTTTAAGAAGTTTTCCTAGAAAAATTGATGCAATTGTTGTGGTAATTGAGGAATCTAAGGATTTGACTACATATTCTATGGATGAGTTGGTTGGTTTTTTGAAAAATTATGAAGACAGGTTGAACAAAAATGACAATACCTCATTGGAGAATGCATTCAAAACACAAATGACATTTGGAAAAGGAAGAGGAAATCTTGGATTTAGAGGAAGAGGAAGAGGAAGATATAATTACCATAGAGAAGAAAGGAGGAGTCCAGATCCAAGAGGAAGTAGAAATCAAAGTTTCAACTCAAGAGGACGCAATAACAATTAGGCACCGTAAAGGTATGATAAGTCTAATGTTCAATGTTATTATTGCAAGAAGTATGGTCACTTGGCAAATGAATGTCAAAAGAAATAAGCAGATATGGGAAAACAAAATGCAAATTTCTCTGAGAGTAGTTCTGAGACATTGTTTATAACTTGTAATGTAGCTCAAGAAAGTATGAGTAACATTTGGTTTCTTGATAGTGGTTGTAGTAATCATGTGACTGGAAATAAAGAGTTGTTTGAGAATTTGGATACTTCAATTAAATCAGAAATTAAATTGGGTAATGATAACATAGTGGAAGTCATGGGAAAAGGTGCAATTAATGTAATAACAAAACTTGGTAAGAAAACTATTCCTGATGTTTATTTTGTACCCAGTTTGAAGCGTAATCTCATAAGTGTGGGACAACTCACTCAAAAGGGCTATAGAGTTGCTTTTGAAAACAATGTGTGCACTATATTTGATATTTCTTCTAGTAACATGGTGATTGCCAAGATTGAAATGACAAACAATAGAATGTTCCCACTTCGCATGAAAAGTGAAATGATGGAGGAGATTGGAACAAGTTTCAAGGCATCAAGTCAAGATCAAGCATGGAAATGGCATTTAAGGTATGGTCATCTAAACTTCAAAGGATTATGTTTGTTGCAAAGGAAGAATATGGTAAGAGGTTTACCCTCCATTGAAGCACCATTGAGTACATGTGAAAGTTGTGTTTTGGCTAAGCAACATAGAAAGAGTTTTCCAAAAGAAATGTCATATAGAGCTTGGGCACGTTTAGAAATTGTGCATACAGATTTATGTGGTCCAATGCAAACCCCATCATTAGGGGGGAGCATTTATTTTCTAACATCCATTGATGACTCTAGTAGAAAAACATGGGTTTATTTTCTTAAATACAAATCTGAAACATTTGGTAAGTTCAAGGAATTCAAGGCATTGGTTTAGAAACAGAGTGGCCTATCCATCAAGGTATTGAGATTAGATAGAGGAGGAGAATACGAGTCAAATGAGTTTTTGGATTATTACAGGTATCATGGAATAAAGAAGCAATTCACTACAAGTTACACACCCCAATAGAACGGTGTCGCAGAAAGGAAGAATCGAACAATAATGGAGATGGCAAGGAGCATGTTGAAAGGTAAGAATCTACCTAATGAGTATTGGGCTGAAGCAGTTGCTTGTGCAGTTTATATCTTGAATAGGAGTCCAACAAAGATTGTGAGGGACATGATTCCACAACAAGCATGGAGTGGTAAGCATCATAGTGTTTCTCATTTTAGAGTATTTGGTTGTATTGCATATGCACATGTGCCTAAAGAAACAAGGAGTAAATTGGATGATAAAAGTGAAAAATGTATTTTTATTGGTTATGATGAGCAATCTAAGGCATATAAGTTGTTTAATCCTATAACTAAGAAAGTCATTGTAAGTAGAGATGTTGTATTCAAAGAAGAGGAATCTTGGGATGGAAATATAAACAAGACAATTGCAGGTATAGGAACAGTACCATATGAAGAACAAGAAGAAAAAGGTCAAGGAGAACAAGGAGAACACTCAAATGAGCAAGGAGGAACACCATCAAGAAGTCAACAAGGAGAAAACTCACAAATGCAAGTTGAGCAAGGAGAATCATCAAATCCACAAGTAAGTACATGAATCAAATCCTACACTTGCATCATTAAGACCAATACTAAGAGGCAACAAGACTAGGAGCTTGCAAGAAATATATGATCAAGGAGATAGGATAGATTTGCAATCAAATTTTGCTTTATTTGCTCAAGATCCTATATATTTTGAAGATGCAATTAAGGAAGAACATTGGATTAATGCAATGAATGATGAAATGGAATCTATTGAGAAAAATGATACATGGGATCTAGTTGATTTACCTAAGGATAAAGAATGCATAGGAGTGAAATGGGTTTATAAAACTAAGTATAAGGCAAATGGAGAAGTTGACAAATATAAGGCAAGATTAGTAGCTGAGGGATTTGCACAAGAATATGGATTTGATTATAATGAAACATTTGCACCTGTAGCAAGACTTGATACTATTAAAATGGTACTAGCTATTGCAGCCCAAGACAATTGGAAGGTTTATCAAATGGATGTCAAATCAGCTTTCTTGAATGGATATTTAGAAGAAGAGGTCTATGTGAAACAACCACTAGGATATGAAATAAAAGGTTATGAAAACAAAGTTTATAGGTTGAAGAAGGCACTTTATGGATTAAAGCAAGCACCAAGAGTGTGGTATAGTAGGATAGATTCATACATGATAAAGAATGAATTTAGCAGAAGCACTAGTGAACCTACACTATACACCAAAGTCAATGAGCATGGTTAGATTTTGATTGTTTGCTTATATGTTGATGATTTGATCTTTATAGGTAATCTTTCTATTGACATGTTTAAATCAGCAATGAAAAAGGAATTTGAGATGACAGATTTGGGTTTAATGAAATATTTTCTTGGCATTGAAGTCACTTAGAATGATAAGGGAATTTTCATTTTTCAAAGTTAATATGCAAAAGATGTTTTGAGGAGGTTTAGATTGATAAATTGCAGTCTAGTTTCCACTCCTGTGGCAATAGGAACAAAACTAAGTAGAGAAGATAATGAAATGGATTATAATTCAACTATATTTAGAAAATTGGTTGGTAGCTTGATGTATCTCACAGCAACTAGGCTAGATATAATGTATGGAGTTAGTTTGATTTCTAGATTCATCGATGCACCAAAAAATTCACATTGGCAAGTAGGAAAAAGGTTATTAAGGTACATTGCAGGAACTATGAATCATGGTATATTGTATTCTACTTCAAATAATTTTCAATTGGTTGGATACATAGATAGTGATTTTGTAGGAAGTATTGATGACATAAAGAGTACATCTGGATATGCATTTCATCTTGGAACAGGAGTTGTGGCATGGGCGTCAAAGAAATAACCAATAGTGACAATCTCATCAGTAGAAGAAGAGTATGTAGCAAGTACATTAGCAGCATGTCAAGCAGTTTGGATGCAAAGAATCTTGAATGATCTAATGCATGGGCAAGAGGAGCCTACTACAATCTATTGTGATAACAAGTCCACCATTGCACTATCAAGGAATCATATTTTTCACAAGAGGACAAAACACATTGACACTAGATATCACTTCATTTGAGAATTGGTCAACAATGCAGAACTCATTCTACAACATTGCAGATCAAAGGAGCAACTTGCAGACATATTCACAAAGGCGTTAGCACAAGAACAATTTGAATATTTGAGAGAAATATTGGGCATTGTAAATATTGATGTAATTAGTTGATAGTAGAAATTAGGGGGGAGTGTTGGAACTATCTAGTAATTTCTACTGCCTTCATCTCCTTCAACCGTTAGCATTAAATTTCCCAACTATACCACCATCCATAATAAATCCTCCATCCAGAAATATCGACAGTCAATGATCATGTTTTTCTGTCTGCATTAAAACACCTCATCTAGAATGTTTGCAATAAGAGGCAAGAAATAAATGTGAGCAAATTTCTGGAGATTTCTGAAGACTTCTGTATTGTTCTGAAGATAATTTTTGGAGACTTCTATATTGTTCTAAAGACCTCTATAAATAGAGGCAATTGTAATCATTTTGATTAAAAGGGAGCAATAAAAATCAAGTTTATTGTGTCATAGCACATTGTCTTCTATACTCTGTTTTGCCTCTACCCACATCAATTTATATCCCAGTTGGAAATACTCTTGGCTTTAGAGTGTTACCGTTTGAGTCGTTCCCTTGGGTGATTACTTTTTCCCCAAAGAAATCCCTCTAAGATAAAAGAAAAAGACAATAAACATATTCATAGTTCGGTCAACCTTTGTTTAGAAACAAAGGGAGAACACATGCAATAAGTTTATTCACACTCGCACAATGTTTTGTTTAATTTTAAACCCAAATTAAGGTATGTATGGGAAATTATTTACGCAACTTAATGTCACCAAAATCCTTTTGATTCTCAAGATCGCCGTGAGGCACGAGAGAAGTGCATACATCATTTGATGATATTACTTTGTGTATGTAATTTCAAAAAAAAGAAAGAACTTGTTTATTTTAAATCCTCAAAGAAAAAAGTGAGTTTGTTTTAAAAGCACCAAAGTAAGTGTGATAATTTTCCTTGTTCAATTTTTAATCCCAAAACAAACTCTAGTAGATTTTGAATCCTAATGTTCTTTTTAGACCTTTTTGCAACAAGAATTCAAAATTTCTTTTTAAAGCCCAAATGAAATTAGTAGATCCTAAGTGTCGTGCCTAAAATTTCTTGCTAGAAAAACTCAACAATTTTATTTTTTTAACATAACTTTACACTGATTTCACACAACGTAACTTAAAAGAAAAAAAACTACACTATGTTAGATAACACTATATTGGGTGAGGAACAACTCAAGATTGATCTATCTATAAAATCTTGTTGTCCAACTCACTTAGTTGAATTTTTAAATATGCTCCACTTAATCATTCTACGAATAATATGTGCTAATATTAAAACTCATATAATATTACTTTCCTTTAGCTGAAATAATAAGATTAACCTCAAGGATATTATTGTTGCAAATCAAAATATTACTAAGATTATTTAGTCACATATATACAGTAATAATATTATATTTTATTGGACAATATTAAATCTTATGTTAACTTAATCAATTATTTATTACAACTCTTGATTGATAACATTAATCTTTTCTATTTATTACCCCATCTATCAACAACATAATTATTATTTATTAGTGATAATATTGATGACTCATATTTAAGTTTTAAGAGTTACACTGGTTATCATTTTTACTCCTATTTGTGCAGTTACCATACCAATGCCATATTCATTCAAAAATCAATTAAACCATTAGTAATAAAAAAAACTATTAATATTCTCCTTTCAGTTATTTCTTAGCCATATTATTATTAAGAAACAACAATTGATTCTCACGGGAAATAAGATTATTAATACATCATTAAATCATGATCATATATAATCTAAATTTAAACATTCAAAATAATAATCTTGTTTTCATTTAATTCAAACAATACCTTATTTAGCCCTAATTTAATATTGATGATAGTGCCACCATTAAATGGAATATTAATAATGATGTTTAATTCATATTAATAACAAAATTACTCACTTTATCTACTCAAGATAATAATACTCTATTGACCATACTAAAATTATTCTCCCTTGACTGGCTAAATGAATATTATTAGCAACTATTTAATTGGTAAAGTATTAATACTAACCATTTAACAGTTATACGAAATATCAACTATTAATACTATTTAACAGTACACCTCGAAATATTACTACTACTATCTTTATAGTGCTGCTTGACTACGCAATACCTTGACTGCCATGATTTGGGGCGTTGGCATTACTTATGTAAATTTTAAACTATTACTGCCACTATTTTGCTACGCATAACAAGACCACTTCCTCCTCACAAATTAAACTCCTAAACAGTTTTCCAGGAACTAGTTTTTTTTTTATGTCAACGATTACTAAATTTTCTAGAAATACTTACAGTCCACATCGATGACATAATGGGTTATGATGAGGGGTAGAAGATTTGGAAAGATTCACGGATCTTAGAGTGATTTGGAAAATCTATGAGTATGGTGATTTCACAAACATGAGCATTGAGTTTTCTTCAGACTTTAATATTTCCTACTACTGCTCTTTACTCCTGAGCGTGTACCAAGAGATACTTTCAGATACACTCACCTCTTTTTTGACTTGAACATTAATGACTACGCATCAATTAGTTGGAGGCTATTTACACATATTAATTATGATGATCAACAACCAATCTAAAATTTAGTATTAATGATTTCTATCATGCTAGCACCGTACTTATTCCTTCAACCACCTAATGTCTGGCTCTCTAGAGCTTCTAATAAGACATTTCATACCCGACTAATGCACTCAACAATAAAAGCTAAGTATTAATTTAAGGGGCAACATCTAGTTGACATATTACTTCTCGCCAGGTTTTGTGTTATGGAAAAAACTTAATTGGACGGGCAACACTGATTTCAATCATCAAACAAAGGTCTACAACAAAATTTTCCAACATCTCTTCCAAAATCCCCTCTCCCCCCTTTTCTTTTGATCAAAATGGTAATTGCTCAATTCTTTGTCACTGCACAAAAGATTCATGGGCATGCTTGACCATGTGATGCATTTGCACAAATTTGGGGGTAAGTTTTCTTACTACAGCTCTAGTATCTTAAAAGCTCTCCCAAATTTTTTTTGCATTTATTTATTTTCAAAAAAAAAATTAATAATAATTGAAATGTATATACAGAGGTGCAATGGCTGTGTAGGTTAGGCTTGGAGTTTTAATCAATCCCCTTTTCATTTTCCTTGCTGCTGAAATTTACAACTTTGAGAATACTAGGGAAAGGGCTTGGAATGCCATAAGAACTTGGTTCCTTTGTTTATTTAATTCGTACACCAACAATGTTTCCTACTGTTGATAGGTTCAAATTTTTATTTATTTTTTGATGACAGGAGAACTACTATTTAAAAGAAATGATTCTTCTTATACTAGTTGATCTATTTTCATCCATTATTATTTTTATCTATTTATTGATGCTATGTAAAACAATGAATATGACAGACACATGCATAGAACAAAGGTCTATCCTTTCATACTCATGCACAACAGTTAGATTTCTTTATTTTTATTCATATATATATATATATATATTTACAATCTGTTTGATAATAACCTATTAAAATAGTTAAAAAAATCTGTTTGTTTCTATTTCTGCTTGGGAATGTTTCCCACCATTTCTGTTTTAGCTTCTTTTTGTTTGAGTTGGGAAAGTTTCTTCAGCATAAAAAGGATGACAACTTTTCCTTAAGAGGAATAATGAATCCTCAAAAAGTGTTAAACAAAAACTATACTGTTTAAAAAAACTTGTTACAATGATGTGATAATGCTTTTTCTTTGACTTCCATGCTCCCTTATCCTTCAAAACCTTCAATACAAGCTCCAAATGTCAAATGAAATAAAAAAACAAGAAGATATGAGGGTTAGATAGATGATTGAGCATAAAAACCCTAAAAGTTAAACCAAGTTTCATTATGATTTGACATTAAGTGGAAATTTGAACATTTTAACTCTATAAAAATTGAAAATAACCTACACAATTGGATAGCTTATGAATTTCTACCCCATTTCAAAAAACAAAGCTTCAAAAAAGACCAAAAAATGACCAAGATATGGCCATTTTATGTTTGCATGAAAAGGAAAGAAATTCAAGTGGTTTTGTTTGTGATGGTGGCTCTGCTTGATTTTGTAGTAGTGCTATATAGCAACGTTGGGGACTCCAATGGTGCAGTTTGATTCCAGCAGTGCAGTTTTAATTTTTGAGCGGTTATGTTTGTTGTAAACACCAAAAACATCAAAAACCACGGAATTTTCTCAAAAAACATGATTTGATCTTCCGGTAGGCCCTCCTTCTAGCACCAAAATGTGATCCAAGTTTCCCAACCTGCAAAAACAAAAGAAACAATCAATATGTTAGATCAAATGCATGGTTAGAAACATGATTCCTCAAGAAATTCATTTGAATGTAAAAGAAGAGGAATGAAATAAAGAACACAATAAACTTGGAACAAAATATCAAATCCTATTCTAAAACCAAAAAAACTCTCAATCTCTTGATGGAGTTGGTGCCAATTTGATGTGAAAATTGGCCCTTTCCCAACACCAATGGTGTGATAAAGATGCTTGATGAAGGATGGATGCTTGTAGTGATGACTTCAATGGAGCTCCATGTTGAAAATCTGCAAAAAACCTAACTATGCTTGGATGAAATGAATGAAGATTGCTATGAATTTGAGAATAGTAAGTTTACTCAAATTGTGGATGATGAAATGAGGAGATTAGACTCTCAATTTATAGATGAGATTGATGGAGATATGATCAAAATAGAGCAATGTGGGACTAATCTTCAACAAATGAGAAAAAGCCACATGTCATCATGTGAATGGTTGAGGAATGAGCACATTTTGAAGAATGTACAAAGAGAGGGGAGACTCAAATTCAAAGTATGGCTTGAAGGATGAGTTGAAAGGTGAAGCAAATGCACATGGCTCAAGAAAAGGACATGCAAGAGATTTTAATGCTTTGTTGGATGTACATATCTATTTGGGGGGAGATTTCAAATTTGAGGAATATTCCATCTTTGATGCCTTTTTTGAATGAAAATAGATGATTTATAAATCAATTAAATTGATTTTCATGTGCAAGTTGCAAAATCTAGAGGATTTGATGGATTAAGACTAAGATTAATCAGGATCTGACTAATTTAAAGGAGATTTAACTGATTTTGACTTTTGACTTAGATTTTAGGATTTAAATAACTCAAAATGAGAAAAGAATGATTTAGACTTAGTTAAATAAATATTTTGGATTTATTTAACCAAAGGGGGTGATGTTAGATTAAATTAGATAAATGTTTGATTTATTTAATTTAATTAGATGAACTTTAGAAATTTAATCAAATAATATGGATTATTTAATTAAATAAAGATAGGAAGATTAAATGACCTAGCTAATTACACAGAGATAATGATTTAATTAAATCGAGGGATTTATTTAATTAAAAGGGAAATTATGATGACTTTAATCAAATAAGGCTATTTGATTAAATGGTTAGATAGAGGGATAGTTCAGGATGAGGTGATGTTAGTAGATCAGGATCGAGGGTGCGATATCAATCTATATATTTTTTATATCTACAATTTTATCAAAGAATTGGTTGAGAATGGTGAAATTAAAATGGCATTTTTCAGGTCTGAGCAGTAGCTAGTAGACATTCACCAAGCCTTTGAGCAAGGACAGTTTTGAGTGCCTAAGGAGCAGATTGGGTGTTGTTGATTTGGATCAGGATTGATCCTATTTTTCGACTCAAGATCAAGGGGGAGTGGTGGAAAATTGAATGCTCCTGAGCCTCCTGCTCTCACGTCAGATCCCCTGCTTCACCTACCCATCAGGAGCCCCAAATTTCAATGGCAGTTTTTGGGATCTACATCCCTGCAGCTCCTGACAACCACTAAAGTAAATATGGTAGCGCATTTTGAATTCCCAATTAATGTTGGTAGGTAATTTCAAATTTTAGAGGGAATGTTTGTTAAATAAAATGAGAATGAAGGAAATTTTATTCTGTCAGTTGAGAAGACTCAGTTGGAGTTAGAATTTTTTCTATGCAACAGTAGTTTGTAGATAGAGAATGTTTTCTGTGTGAGCTTCTTAAAGCTCCTCAACAACAACATTTTTTTGTTTTTTGTGAGCAAAGATTGCTTTTGAAGAGCTCTACGTAGCTCCTGCAAGTGAGCTCCTAGTAGCTCCTGAAGTTGTCTATTTTTCATTGAGCAATTGACTGGTCCCAGTAGATAGTATTTCATAGCTTAGAATTAGCCTCTTAATAATTTAAGTCTAATCTTTCCTTTTCTGTCATTTCTAGCATATTTAATACAAAAGGAAAATATTGCATTCCCAAATTTGTCTCCTTGCATTTAATTTATTCCGCATTTTTATTCCTCTACTTTTGGGGAAACAAGGTAGCAGCTCTGTGTGATTTTTTTGCATACATAAAACTTTTGACAAAAAATTCTTTAGAAATTATTAAGCAAATGCTATTAGTAGGCCTAAAGCCAAATTCTCAAACCTTTTTTCGCATTGTCGTAGCCAATGCCTAAGGTGTGGAAGCACAAGCGAGGCACAAACTATTTGGATAAATGCATCAAAGAGACATCATCTCATGTAAATTAGTGTTGCAGGATAATTTTGAAATTGGATTTGTTGAAAAGGCTTTAGAAAATTTCAAGCAAATGGAGTCGGTAGGTGAAGAAAAAGTTATCTCATGGAATGCAATGATTGTAGGATATGCATAAATAGATTTTGCAAGGAAGCTCTCAAAATCATTAAATTAATCAAGCCCTTTGAAACACGTCCTAACATTGTAAGCTTTGCTTGTGTTCTAGGTGCACATAGTCACACTGGTTTAGAGGCCGAGGGTTGCACATATATTGCACATTAGTAAATATACAATAATAATGGTAAGATCTTGATTTCTAAAGGCTACACTTGTAAAATAAAATAATAAATGTCAGGCTTGTGCTCAAAGATACAGGGGTATGGAAAGATGGAATTATTGTTCCTGAATAATAATATGAAGATTAAGAACAACAAAAGGTTACAATTCCTCGAAAATAAATCCAAGAGCATGAAATTCTATAAACAAATAGAACTTGAGAAATCAAAGACGGTTATATAGTACATAGAAAACTTACTAGATCTTTAAAGATAGAGGATATAATTTGTTATAATGTTAATGGGAATCCAATGTCTAGATTGATTATATCCAAACATAATATTTTCTCTTATAACAGAAATAAGCTATGGCTTGAATAAATACCTGAATTTCCTTCGTTATGAGGTAGGTTTTTCTATAGTAGTATCTAATATTCTTATTAACTCGGACCCCTCCTTGATAATTCCAAGACCCTTGTAGACTCCATATGGTGGTGTTCTTACTCCTTTTGATTTTACACATTTTTGGGTTCAAGAGAACTGACTTCATGAAATAGAAAAGGAAGACGAGCAAGTTTCAAAATAGGGTTCTTTGTTCCTTCACCCAAAAATCTACACAACTCTTTTTGTTTTCCCCAATGCAAAAAAAAATGAAATCTCCAACATCATCAACAATGGAGGAAAATTCACAAACAATACCCTCTGCTTTCTTTTTCCCAAAAAAATAATGAATTTCCCCCAAAGCCAAAAGTATTTATGCAAAGGAGGAAAGTCACAGTTGTACCTGAGGATTCCCAAAACTATCCCAACTGAGTTTTATAACAAATCATAGTTAAGATTTGATTTATTAAATCAACTTCCTTGACACACTCAAAAATTAATTTTAAAAATCATCTCATTTAAAAATAATAACATTTAAATATGATAGATGCCCAATTTCACACACCATGTAAAACCATTTACCCACTTACTTACACATTACAATTAATTAAATAACAAGATCTTAATATATCTCATTTATTTTCCTATATTATTATTATTTACTAACATTACATTATAAATTTATTTTGCTATTAACTAAGATTATTTATTTTGATATTATATTAGAGATTTATTTTATTATAAGCTTATGATTGTTTATAAATATATTTATATTTATTTATCAAGTACATTTTTCCTTAGGAATTTGTTTTAATGCATCAAGTAACAAAAAACATTTATCAAGAAATTTTAAATTAAATAAAACAAATTCCAATCAATTACCTAAACCCTAACTAGGGTTGAAAAACAAGACCTCAACCAACACCAACTGACCATAGACAAAACTGACAACACTAAAAAGGTATCAAACTGGATACTCATCCTCTTCAAGGATGATGGCTAGGGTAGGGATCCAAGTTCTATCTCCGCTCAACTAATCCAGTGGGTTTCAAGGCATGCTCAAAACTGTCAATTCAAGTGGAGTTGACACGTAGTACCTACAACTTGCAACACACAAAATGATCGTGCATATACATATACATATAATTAGGCACACTGTGAAAGGGAATCACAACATCACAGGGTACTCACAAGTGAGTGATGTGACACTATCCCTTTCACCAAAATACATTAGCAAAAACATCACCAAGTAATCACATCAACTCATAACAATCAGGATAAGAATAGTTATGAGATAATCACATACTACTGATTAGTCCTCATAATCAAATCAAATCTGTATAATTATATTTAAATATCCTTATTATTTTACCTTCATCTCCAATTTCCAAAGCCAAACTACTAGCACATCCTTGGTGAGAATGGGGGGGAACTACATCATATTATGTTAGTTAAATGATTTAGATTAAGGGTTAAAATATTTGGATTCCTCTTTCTGTTAACTGATTAACAAATGAATGTTAATCATTTTTATGAATATTTAATAGTTGTTTTGCTATATGAAAAAAATAATCAGGGCATGGTTTTTACAACATTATATTATGTTCTGATCTTAATATTAGGGTATGATATTAAATAGATGGTTGCTTTGTGAATGATATAGTTAATTGTAAATATAATTCTTCTTGTAACAAGTAGCCTATTGTTGGATTAAGTGGCAAAGTTAAAAGGGATGATAATAAAGTTGAAATAATTCCTTATTCAAAGAAATGGCTTCATGGTTAATGCTTTGATTAATTTTTTGTATGTCTTGATTATTGGATTAAGTGTTTGTATAATTTTTGAAAGTTGGGCATCTTTTGTGTAAGTTTGTGTAAGGTTCTATGTCCTTGGGAAGTGTGTTTAGCATGTTGGTTTCGAAAGGCCTGGGAGGTGGTATATTTGTATGTATGGATGGACTTTATGATTGATTAACCTTGGAAGTGCTTTGGCTATATTGTTTGTCATGTGTATGGTGTGAAACATAAATCCTAAGGTTGTTTCCCTCTTGTCTATGTATGAATTTATGTGATTATGATGAATGTACAAGATGGACAATTCATTGCCATGTGTTTGGATTTATGTGGTGTCTATGAGTATGCAAGATGGTTAATGCCTCAAGTGCTATGTGTATGGTTTACTAGTTGCAAGTAGGGGGAGTGGGTCTCCATGGGGGTCAGAACCCAAAGTGGTGTCTAGGATAACCCATTCTAGGGGGGTTCTTAGTCTAGTGATAACCTTAATAGTGAATTAGGGGCATGTGTATATTTCACATTAATCAAGATAATTTATGTCTCACTCTTGGCTCAAGTGCTAATTTAGGCTTGATATGAGATGGGAAGGCCTGGAATGGCAATATTAACTTTCTTGTCCTAATGAAATGTGCATTGATTTTGCATGAGTTTGTATGGGGGGAAAGGATTGGTAGAGGCTACCAAGATAACCCAGGATGGGGGCTGGGGCCTAGGAAGATCCACCAAGATAACCCATATCAAGTTATGTGATGACACTCCTCCCTATTACAGTCTAGCATTCTCTAGATGTATTTCCTCTTTGGTATGTGAGGGCCTCTAGAAGTGAAGTGTTGTAAGTGATGTTGGTGTTGTTAGCAGTGTTGTGTTGGAGTCATGTATAGCCCTTGTTTGTGTTAGCCTATTGTTTCATGACTTTCTATTGGATGTGGGACCTTGTGTTATCTCCTAGCACGGGGGGTGGACCTCAGGGTTCCACATGGTCAAGAAGTTAGTATTTTTTCTCCATTGGGTATTCTTATTGCATGTTTGTGTGCGTGAAGATTTCTCATAGTGGTGTGGACTCGAGTTCCTATTCTAATTCAAGAAGATGACCTTTCATATATTTGTATTGGATGGTTTAACAGTTGTATCTCATGATGTAATATGATGTATTATTTCCACATGTATTCGGGAAGCATTGTTTTAAATGTTGTAACAATGTAACAATTATTGATGAATTCTTCTCATAATGAATACTATAATGTAATGCATTTTTCATATGTTAATTATCTAGAAATGATCTTTAATGTTGATTATCAATTGACATGTTTTTTAATTAAGTAATGTAGAATCATTTAACATGATGCATTAAAATGAACCTTGCATGTTAAATTGTTCATGTTATCTTTTATGTTGATGAAATATTTCTAGTAATCTTGATCATTAGTTTGTGAGTAGCACAATCAAGGAACCTTAGAGGATCTAGGATTAGTTTATCATGCTATGTTATGCATTTGAAAGTTGTTGTTTAAAAAAAAAAATGTTCCATTAGTTGACCTAGTTTAGTATTGTTCTTTCGGGTTCCTTGGTGGGGGCATTACAATTTTTATGCATTTGTATGATCTTGTTACCTTCTCATACCTTTCAATTAATCCAAGGTTATTTTTTTCTACCAATATCCATAGACTGGAAAAGTGAATAATCATTAGGGTATTGAAATTGAAAGGACCTTATAATTTTGGTTACTAATTCTGATTTCCAAGTTCTTTCCATATCCCACAAAATAAAACATAAGGAACTCATTATTTCATAAAATTTATTATTTTTCATGAATCATATAAGTTTATTATTATTATCTACATATTGTAGGATATTATTGACTACAAAAGTACCACTAATCATGATGTTTGAGTTCGAGGAGGTGGGGCTAGATAGTTTGCACCATTTCATTTAATTGAGGGTATAACATAGAGCATTGAAAAAGGGAATCCTGGTGAAGAAAACTAAGGTCAACATGTCATATGATGTATATGTGGAGCCTAAGCTTAGGATGGGTTGATTATATGGTCCTAGTGAAGACCACAAAAGTTTAATAGTTTCTTTTGAATGTGACAATAATTTAGAAGTTTTTAAGTTCAAAATTATCCCATTTCTTGGGGCTTATTTTGATTATAAGTAGATTGCAATTATATTTAGAGTCATTCATTTACAAGGGTAATCAAAAATAAAAATATGAGTAAGGATGTCTAATCTAGGAATATTTTATAAATGTATAGTCCTTAGATATCTATATCTAGCCTAACTAGTTAAGTTATTGTAATATAAAATTACCTCTATAAAAGAAGACATGTCGTACATAGCAAGGGGGAAATTCATTTGGAATAACTGAAAAGACAAGAATAATTTTAGTGTAGTTATCTTACAAAATATCTAATGCTAAAATTATTCTCCAATTCATAAGATAATTCTGGCTTCTTTTTATGTTCCTCAACATGAGTGGTGATGAATTATTATTTTTTAATTGTGAAATGTTTATTACATGGGTAGATTTCATAGAAAATTTAAAAATATACATCATTCATTGAATGAGGAATTACATTTACATTTTACAATTTTCAATAAGGAAAACTTCCCTTTGAACAAATAAAATATTAAAGGGGGTTGTCACATCCCTGTCAAAGGACCATTCCATATGGGTGACGCCAGTGAATGAAGGAAATAAAATAAAACAAAGTAAATTGAAATGAGAGATTTTAAAAAAAATGAGGAGAGGACGACACGAGTAAAGGCGCATTGATGAGGAGTGGGCATGGGTAAATCATGCAATTAATAAAGGATGGAACCCCTACTCAGCCCCATACTTTCGTCCATATCCCCACGTGAACGAAGTAAGTGTAGTCAGGTCGTAGAAGGATGGTGTGGCAAGGAAGATTGACCCACTACCGAACATAAAACGCAAGATTTTGGGTAATCGGGGGTATGTATATTTAATGAAGATGTGGTAGCAAGTGGAGGAGGATGTTAGAAACTTCTACAAAAAATCTCCATCATGGCCTATCGATGGTCATTCATGGGATTTTAGAAAAAGGCGCAGATGAATAAGAAAGGAGGAGCTGAGAGGAAGACCATAAGACGTGAGCAACAGAGGCGGTGAGGAATGGCGCAAAGAAGTAAGAACTGAAACGCAGAACAAACCCAGTCTTCTATTAACGACCTCATCAAAGAGGCATTATGAGCAAAAATAAAATAAAATAAAATAAACTAGAGAAAGAAGGCACCAAGAAAATTGTACAGGAGAGTGAGAGCAGAGGAGACAAAGTTTAAAAGAAGGCTTTAGAAACTTTCATGTAAATGCAAATGGCAACGAATCGAGCAGTAAGGGGAAAGATGGAAGAAGAGAGGAATAGAGGGAAGACAAAGCAAGAGATTGCGTGGGTGAAGGACAACAAAGGAATGACACGGGGAAGGGAGAACAGGAGGCGAGGGAGAAGGATATTCACAAAGGGGCCTGATGGAAGTGGAAAGTCTAAGAGATGCAACCGGCAGGAGTAAAGCCAAAATATACAACCCCTGCCATTGTTCTTCCTACGTATGCCAAAATGAGAGCTTGGGAACAAGGTTACAGATGTGTGTGCAGTCTTGGACAGAAAATGAGAAGAGTAGGGTGTGAGGAACGGTGGATGGTGTGGAGATAAAACCCATAGAACACGAGCAGTAGATGGGCGATGGAAGGAATTACAGAGGAAGGAACACATGAGAAGAGGGGTAGGAAGCCAATGTGAGGAGGAGAAATGAGAGCTCGGATTCACCAATACAAGGGCAGAGGCAACTATATATCATTTACAGATGAGTTATTTCTTTCTTCCTATGCTTAGTATTTTCTTAATACTATTTCCTTAATGCTTCTCACTGAAACTTCATACTTTGAGATAAAAGACATGTCAAATACACCTAAGTTGAATTGTAAAATCTGGGTGCGTAAAAGGCTAAAAAGATTATTGAGTAATCATCAATTAAATTTCTATCTTTTATGTTGCGTAAACATGGGAAAAAGTTGCTAATATATTATTAAAGGATATATTATAACATTTATTTGGAATAGGTGGTTATTAACATTCAAGGATTTTAGTGGATATTCTATTCTTACAAGTGGTTGTGATCTTATTGTTGAACTGCAAATAATATGGTACCTTCTAATAGTCAAAGAAATTGGTAATTATCCATTGTTGTAGTAAAAAAATTATTAATTCAAGACAATTCAGGAATGAGCAAAAGTTGATTAATCAATAAATTAAAAGTACATCTTCTTCTTCTTATTACCAAGGGCAAGAATGATGCAAAATTTGGTAACCTTGTTCATATACATATAGCTCTCAATATAAAATGTTATTAGGTAAAATAAAAACCATTCCTTATAAGTATTGGGAAAACCAAGATCTATAGGTATCTAATATCTTGTAGGGTGCCCAAGATCCCAAATGCTAGAATGCTTGACGTGTGAAGGTTGGGATTATTAAGAATTCAAAAACAACGGATTTTCTATAGCCTAGGGAGGATTAGTTAAATATCCAAGTGTAGAAATTTCGCATAGACAATGCTAGGAAACCAAATAGAATCCCACCATTGAGTTCATCGAACCACTATATTGAGACTCCAAGTGAACCAAAATGACAAGTCTAGGTTAAATATCAAGCGATAAGAACACCTTATAATATTATCCAAAATATATATATATGATACACCTAATGCAAAATTTGGCATATAATCACCTAATGATGTATCTGATAAGGAATTCATTAATGAAACTAAAACCATACTTGTACCACATTACTTTATGATCAAATAGAAGGAAACTATCATTTATTTCAATGATATATGATATGAAGCATGTTTAATAAGTCTAAGGTTAGTGGACGAGTTTTAAACCCGAGTTTCCTGTAGTTGGTAATATATCATCAGACATAATATGATATGGTCAAAATCATAGTATATCGGTATATGCAATGAATTATGAGCCTTGGCTCGAGGCTATACAATATTGTAAGTAATGATGATTCCATATTAATGGTACTACAACTACGATTTACTAAACATATCCTTAATGGTGAATATTGTGGATGTTGGTGCACTAATGTTTGGTAATGATTGGTATGGACCCAACACTTGATGGTGAAGTTATTAACATTATATTATAATTGGCTAAGTTGATAACTTACTTATACTTAATTAACAGTTATGGGTTAAGGTGAGATAATAGATCTCATACAAGAGGACAGATTGAACTCCCTCTATCATCATGGGGTGCACTACGATGCCTCTGATTCCCACGAGGGGATACGTAGGCAGCGTCATCATGAACCCTCGAGGCTTAGGTCATAGGTCTAGGAATGACCCTAGTTGTATGAACTTAACACCTTTGACTGTAAGAATATAAGTGTGTCGTCGATTGTCATTACCATGGTGAATGTTGAGTTATTGAAATTAACAATTCTAATCTATATGGAAAATGGTTGGTTAGTTAAGCTGGTAGTAGTTGCTAATTAAAAAAAAAAAATTAAATAAATTGTTGTGCTCGAGTTGGGCGATTTTTCATTGGTATAAAAATATATAAATAATATATAATATATATATATATATATAATATGAGGTTATATTATATGTATATATGTATGTATATTATTTTATATATATATAGTTGAGATATATTAAAATATTGATTTAAATGATGGAATGATTTAAATATAATTCTGAAATTTTAAATTAATGAATAATAGCCAAATTAATGGATTGATTATTATGTATGATTGAGAAGCACGGAGTTAAAACTTTAATTTTAAATCTCTCAACATCGAGAATTAAATTTTATTAATTTTAGAATAATTACAAGTAATGTTGATGGAGTGGATTGGATTTAGGAAATACTAACCTTAGTTATTTAATTGCCTGAAATGCTTTCTAGTGATGTTTTGTTCATTTTTTGTGTTGGGGCAATTAGGTCAATTGTTATGTAAGTCTTACAGAGGGAGTTTCATTTATTTGTATGGGTTGTTGTTATGATAGTCAACCTTTGGATTGTCTTGGGTAGTGCGTCTAAATGTATGCAGTATTATACCCGGTTATCGTGAATGGGAAGTGTGGGCTTTATGTCATGTATAGGGAGTCATTCTCCTTAGGTCGCACTTGTGTACCCTTGGGTGTGGAGTTATTCCACGTGTTGTTTTAGAGGAGTGGCTTGCAATGAGGGCCGACACACAAAGTGGTGTCAGGAAAACTCTTTGCAAGTTAGTTAATTCAGTGATAACATAATAAACTTTTAGAGGCTTAGGTTGCATCAAACATGTACCAAGATTAATTTTTCCTCGCTCATGGACACAAGGGCTTGTATAGACTTGGGATGAGACGAGAAGGCCAGGAATGGCAAGATCATTGTCTTGTCTCCACGAGAGACAATTGATTCCACACTGGTTTGCATGAGGGGCTGGGAGTCGTTAGAGGTTACCAGGATATCCCAAGATGGGGGTTAGGACCTAGGAAGACTTACTAGGATATCCCATGTGACTTTGTGATGACACTTCTCTTAAGTCAACATTATGTTGTATCAGTGATGTAATTGATTATTTAACTTTGGAAGCATTGTAGCCTTTGTGTTATGTGATGTTGTACTTATATTTAATTTAGTTCAGTTTTGAGTAGCCTATGTCTAGAGGTAGATGGTCTTGCCTAGGAATCCTTGTTACTATCTCCTAGCATGGGGGTTGGTCCTTCAGGTACCACTTGGTTGGGTGGAACGTGCACCTTACACCGTTGGGTCCCCAGTCCTTGTTTGTGATTACGAGTACTTAATGATTGGAAAGCTCGTGTGTACCAGTGAATTTGTAATTCTATCATGTTCTCTCTTGTATCTGTTTGATTCCTTGTAATTTATTATTGTAACATCTTTGTATAAACTATCTCATTTGGAGATGAGAGTTGTAATTGAATATTGAATGGATGCAATGTATGATGGGATCATTATTGTACTTTACATTTTATTTGATGTATCTTAATGTTTGTAGATGTATGATCTTTAATTCATGGGTAATAATCTTATGTTATGTTTAGTAACTTTTGTTAGTAATGGGGTTTGTAAGTAAGCATCATCACGTACCTTAGAGAATGTATTTGTTAGTGTAGTTTACTTTACTTGTTTAATTATACTTAAAAAAAAAAGAAAAGATTTGTTCGCTTTTGTTATATTTGTAACATTATCTAGGGTTTCGAGGTGGGCGTTATAGGGGTTGTCTACATAACATGTTTCTTGTTTCGGGCTTCTGGTTATTGTGGAATTGGATGAGTCTCCACTAAAGGTAAAAGGGTTATCTTGGCTTGATTCCTTTTATTGCAAAATAATTGTCTCAATATGAATATAGAGTTATTTTCCAACAAGGTTGAAGTGTAATCAAAGCACTCTATTTTGAATCCAATTGCATACTATACTCCACCATTTATTATTATGTTTTCCTTTCTACGGTGGGCTCATAAGTTGTTCATTGAGATTTTTACTGAGAATCCCTTGGTGGGATTAGGAGCTATATGACCTTTTAGAAATATTATGGCAGCATGTAGACAAAAGGGATCTAGAAAGTCTGTATTACATTCATGTTTTGAATAAATATGGGCATAAACTATTTCATCTTCTTTCAAACTTCTGAGACAATAGTAGGATGTTATCTTTCTACATAGTAGATGAATACTGTAGAATCTTTTTTTCAGCTCTTAACTTTATGGATGATGGATCTATGCAGTGTTGCTTTGAGTGGTATTTTTATGAACACGATTGTTGTCGGCTATGGTAAATGACCCAAATAGTTTCAATCTATTTAAGAATGAGGGATAATAGTAGGATGATATCCTTCTACATAGTAGATGACTACTGTAGCATCTTTTTTTGGGTTCTTAACTTTATGGCTAACTAATCTATGCAGTGTTGCTTTCAGTGGTATTTTTATGAACAACATTATCGCTGTCAGTTGTGGTAAATGACCCAAAGAGTTTCAATATTTTTAAGAATGATTTACATGGCCGCTTTGTGCTGCTCTCATTTAACTTCGTATAATTTAGTTCTTGGCTCCTTTCCCATTGCAGAATTTATTCATAAGAATGATTTTTTATTTAATGGTTGTTTTGGAGACTTTCTTCTATTTTATCTAGATAGGAATTATGTGTGAAAATTTTATGGAAACTATCGCGGGCTGCAACCGACTCAAGGAAACCTTCTCCTGAGGTTATGTCAGCTAGTGTAAATTTATTTCTAGCTTTGTACATACTTCAAAGCTGGTTCCATTTTGCCACTTGATAAGGAGAGATGACTTGCTATTGTATCTTGTTTTGGGTTTTTATCTTGTGGAGGGCTTCTATAGGGGGTTAAATGAAAAATACTATTTGTTCACATTGTACAGTTTTTTTCCTTTTGGGTTTGGGTGGGTCCTAGGTCTAGATTTTTTGTCTTTATTTTGGAGCTACAACCGAAGGTCTTCCCTAGTTCTTTCCTACTGGTATGCTCCTTTTGAACTAGGGATTGTAAATTCTTCTTTTTATCAATAAAATTTCAATGTCTTAGCCACTTTTATTAAAAACAAAAAATAGTATTAATAAATAGTGTTTATTTTTGTGTTTGGAATACAATGATCTTAAAATTTTATTTCAAATTCTCACAAACTATTTTCAAGATTGCATCTATAATATCAATGTCAAGGTTATAAAATTGATCACATCATTATGGGTTAATTGAATTTATTCAATTTTCTAGATTAATGGATCAAGAAGTCAGCGAAAAAAGAGCTCTTTTATTTTATTTTTCTTCTTTAAATTTTTTTTTCCTCTATCTTTTATAAATTCTTAAAATAAGGTTAGATTAGGAGCAATATAGTTCAATGGATTGAAATAATATTAAATATAATGCTATATTTAACTATTACCTTTAGATTTACCATGTTCGGTATACCTAAATAAATTTACTACAAGATGACCCTTTAAGAAATAAATGACATAGTCCACCTAGTTGTTCCAACTCATCGATGAATTTGTAGCTTGGACCTTGAAGTTGATTGATCTATAAAATAGTCTTCCTTTTAGGAAAAGTGAAGTGATACTCATTTCAAAAAAAAAATCCATGTTGAATAGATCATAGAAATAATTGGAACTAGAAAGAGGGTCTATTTAGATCAAATTTGACCACTCAAATAATTTTCTAGGTGAGAATTTTAGAATGGAAACTAGACCTACACCAATTAGAAAGTAAGGAAACCTATAAAAATAAGCCAACATTGAAATCTACAAGTAATAAATGGAAAACTATATAAAATGATACTACACCTTATATCCTTATACTATGATAATAGATCCCAATTGCTCTTCCAATTGTGTCTAATTCACCACCATCGATTAATTTCTTCAATTTAGATAACTCTTATCTTGATATACCTACTAGTTTCTTTAGTGAGATGCATAAAATAGGAAAAGGTTCTTCCCTAAATTTATTTATGAGTAAATTATGAGCATATGGAAAAAAACTCAAAATTAATATTATGGAGCTAACATTGTGCATGAATATATTTTATGTAAAACATTACTTCTTCCCTAGTAAACATTCCATATAGTTGGTATCCAGGTTTCCAATGTAAATCTATCACCACCTAGAGAGATTATGAAAGTACATTAATCAATTACTTTATGGTTTATAATAATCCAACTATCATGTATCATTAATTTTCCACTTTTAGGAGTGACAAAAATAAGCCATTGGTTTTCTTAGACATCAAATTTTGTAATATTTACAAAACACTCATAGATATAGTAGTAGAAGATTCTATAATTGAAGTGTACCTTAGCTTTAAACTTTTTTATTGTCATATTCTTTAGGACAACCAAATAAAACATGACTCTGTTAGGTACTTTTTATTATGAGGCTATTAAATTATAAAAAGAGATGGATCCTATTTTGAGGGAGGTAATGGCACTCTTATATTCATAAGGGTGTATATGAATGTGATCAAATCATTTCATAAACAATACCTAGAATACATGCACCTCTATCAAACACCCTATTTAGTTATACACAACAAATTAACCTTATAAGAAACTATAAATTAGCTACTTTACTAATTCTAGGGTGGTTAGGGAAAATTAAGAAAAATCTTATTGCCACAAATATACCTTGATATACTACTAAATTTTTCTTTGATTTTTTTTAAAATTAAGTGCTTACTATAAGTATATAGTAAATTAATCAATTGTGATCATCATGAAGTGGAATATACTCATTTTGAGATCTAGCTTCCCATCTGACATAAGAAGTTGAAGCCTTCAATAAAAAAATATCAAGTGGAATATACTCATTCTAAGATCTAGCTTCCCATCTGACATAAGAAGTTGAAGCCTTCAATAACAAAATATCTCAAGAAAAAAATGAGTTCACATTGCTCAATATTAACCATACATCTATGTTCATAAATACAATTATATTTACAACCATACCAATTTTTAGATCCATTTTCTTTTTAATACTTAAATGATTTGATTTAATTAGTAGAGACCTATTAAGTACTAGAAAAATAGGTGTAATAATGGAGGATTACTTAGTTCAATAAATAGTTCAATCCAAGTAGTTCAATAAATAGTTCAATCCAAGTAGCAATAATTTAATATAGTTTAACAAATCTTGATTTGCTAAACATGATGTTCAATTGGTGTAGCTTGCATCACACCACAAATTATTGAGAACTCAATAATCTATAATTGGGAAAAAATATAATGATTGAACTAGTTGTTAGAAAAAAATCATTCCATATATGAATGGTAATAATAATAGGATGGGTGATGAAGTGCATAGGAACCACCATGGTACCCTATTCATATAGTTTCCCCTTTTAGGAAGATAATAAGCCACTTTACAAATATATTAGAATTGAATCTTTTCAACAAGATAAGACTATTTTTTTTAAGGAGCTAGAGTAAAAAAACCTCTAATATTTATAAAATGCTAAAGCTAACATGTGTATCTTTTATGTTTTACAAATTTTCTAGCTTCGAGAGAAGCTTGACCCATTTGTTGGATAAATAAAAAAAAATCGTAACTCATAGAGATATAAAGGCTAGGTCATAGCTATAGTAGATTATTTACTACATGTAGAAGGGTATATTTTTGTATCACCTTCTTTTGTTGAGAATTTAAATTTCCATAAGAAAATACATAATTATTTAGATCACCCCAAGTATTCTATGAATTTTATATCGCACTAAATTTTTAGAAATTTTGTATTGACTGTTAGTAAGATAAATAGGAAAGTCATTTAGTTTGAGAAGATGGAACTCAATATTGTGGTAGAGTTAAAATATTTTATCAGTACTAGATTAATACATATAAAAATAAATCAATATTCAACTAATAGAGGTTCCAAAATTACATGTAATTATTTTTGGTAGAGATTACATGATAAAATTAAACATGGATAATATTCCTTTAAGTTTTTACACTCATGGTTGCCTTCAAGGGAAAATAATAATCTACTCAAGATTGAGAGTGAGGGAATCCTTCAACATATGATCACCAATTATAAACATCCTAATGAGGTTTCATATATCGAACTTGATCTTGTGGTATACATGATGGTGGGTGAGATCATTGCTACTTTTTTTTTCCAAGTTAGCACAAGTGAGAATAGGAAAGATAAGGTTGCAATCTTAGAAGGTACACAATACTTAGGATTTAAATCCTCATTAATTTATGTGGAATTTTACCAATTATAATAAGTTTCTAGGTACAATAGTATACACATCAAATTTTTACTTGCTTATTAGTTTAAATTTTATAAAAAACATCATTAAGAAAAAAATTTAGGTGCTTAGAAGAAATAAATAAAGTTGATTGTATTGTTATTGCACATTTTTCAAACTTGCTACAAGTCACCACTCGAATTTGATCATTTTGATGGACTAAAGTCACACCTATTATCTTCAAGGATCCATTTTTGCTTGACTTGAATTTATTTGAATGCCTACAATTGTTAGTACTTAGAAACAACATGCATGCAAAATATGAAAAAAACTTACATAACAAATGACATGATGCTTGAATGAATGAATGATGAAATAATCTTGATAATTTTTCTATCAATTCCTCTTCAATTCTTTTAGGATGCTCAATTTTTCCCAATGAAATTACTAGGATTTAAATGTTGAAAATACTTTGTATTTATATGTATTTCTTCTAATTTCCTAGAAATAAAATGTTTACAATAGATAATTGAAATTTGAAATTTAAATAATAATTATCAACAGTAACATAGTTAAATTTGGAGCTAAAAGAGGTGGTCTAGGGTATAGTGTACCTAGAATAGATCCAATATTTTTGATATCTAAAAGTGTTAGGGGAAAAATATTAAATGCATAATTTCATTTCTCATTTTTGATTGTCTAAAGATGTTTATAAAATAAGTAATTACAACATAATTTTGTCGAAGTAGATAGGAAGGAGCTAAACCTATTGTGAAATTGTTGAGGGTAACATTTTTGAATGTTACGCCTATCTATATCATATGATCCATTCATTCATCTCCTAGCTCCTTTTATTGTCCATTAAATCACTTTATCACATACGCCCCAATTTCATCCAATGATCATCTAACTTATTCATTCATTAAATCATATCTAAGGACACAGACATCATCATCTTCTCACCAAGGAAACCTAATGCCTAATAATTAAGTTACATAATTCCTAAGTTATTTAATTAATTTTTGCTATATTATTTATCAATTTAATTAAACAATTATTCATAATGATTTATATTTATCCATTAATAAATTAATTTAATATTTTTTTTTATTAAGAGGGGTAAATGCTTTTGACCCGGAGCTATTAACCAGTGAGCTCACAAACAAGGGACCTCATCCCCACTATAAATTCTTTATAATTTCACCCCAATGGGGTTTGAACATTGATGACAAGAATAACACCACAACAACTTAACCATCACACCATGACACTATTAGCAATTTAATATTAATTTACATTATATGTGCATGAATAATTAAATTATTTAATTATTGAATTTATTAATTCCACCACATCTTGTTGACTACTTATTCTAATCAATCCACTTAGAATTACTCATAGTCCCACTCATAAATAAAATCATCTTCACTCATCCATGTAGTTAGTTAAATATTCCATACAATGGTTAGCTATTGTTGATTCTCTCATGAACTTAACTAAATCCTCTATGTAGGTATCTAACTAATCAGTTGGATCTGTTAACTCCCTATGTAACATCCTACCATGTAACCACGAAGAGTAAGAGCCAAAAGAGGACAAGATTTTTTATTTTTTTTTAACAAGAATAACCTCCACAAAAAGTAGTTGTTGATACGATATATCATAACATACATGGCCAAGCATGCCCAAATGCACAACCAATGGGAGAGGACTAATTTACCCTCCACAAAAAATATGAATAGAAGTAAACAGTATAGCTCTAAAAAAAATTCTCTGGAACTTCCTACTCCAAAACTTTCTACTCTAGTGATCTGGAACTTCCTACTACGATTCTCTAGAACTTCCTACTCTAGTGCTCCAAAACTCTTTGTTGTAACATCACATAACAACATATAGAAAACTATGATGCATCAAAAATTTTATAGTAGCAACACATAACAATAATAGAAAGCTATGTTGCACCAGAACTTTAGCAACAACAACAAAGAGCAACAAACAAAAAGTTATCTTGCACCAGGACTTTTGTAGCAGTAACATAGAGCAACAAATAGAAAGTTGTGTTGCACCAGAACATTTGAAAACTATTGCAAGAAGGAAATACACTACCAAAGATTTGATTTTGCATGAAAAATACTGAAAGAAAATCCATAATGATCATCATACTACAAGAAAGTATGATACTAACACCAAAACTCGTAAGCCAAATATTAAACTTCACTTTTCTTCTCATTAATTTGTATGAGTACATATTCTCTCTCAAGAGAGTATAATATACATAAAGGAATATACATGAGTACAATGGCATAGTAATGAATAAGATACATCAACTGATAAAATAAGTATAAGAGAGAACACCTCCAATTGATGCTCCAATAACCTATGCACTAATCCCCAATGGTAGTGGCAACACCTCCCTACCATTTGACTTAAACAAGACCACCCCACTGTGCTTGGAGGTAGTCACAAGGTTCAAACATAAATAATAAGGAAAGGATAATATATATCGAATACTTACATCACACATGAAACAAACAAAAAATACAATGCATAAGGTCAATGCCACAACATGGAGATGCTCATAAAATAACATGTTGTATACTACTCATGAATACTAAGGTACAAGGTACTAGAGTGAAGATCAGATGGAGTGTCATCATGGGTGCATGAAGGGGTGGAACCAAAAGGAATCAAGTACACCTCTCATATATATGAGGATACCTAATCATGCTCAAATCAATGCTCCATAGATGGATAACTCAATGCCCCGCAGATGGATAGGCATTCTCGAGTGCATCCTTAGCCTTTACAAGCACTCAAATCCATGTACGAGGACTCATTATCTTATTAGTGTGTACCCCATTATTTTTGTTTAGTTATCACTTGTTTACAATAACTCTACTACTAGTTCAACTAATAGCCACCTACAGGCCCCAAGCTCGTATAGAGCCACTCCATAAGACCACTCTAATTACCTAGACCTAATCTCATATTTTCTAATCAAATGAGGAGCCGATAGAAAATATGAAGTAATAAAAATCCACTAAAATCCATCATGAAAACCATTTAACACAACCAAGCAAACATTGTTATGAAATCATTTAAATAGTTGATCACATCCACTAACAAATAGTTCAAATACCTTTCAAACATTCATCATTAACTTAATAAAAATAAACAACACATATAATTTGTATCAACTTCATTAAATCATCGTGAAAAATCTCTTTTAAATCAATTAACAGCCACTACGTGACTGTGGCATAGAACAAGGTTCAGTTGTTGTTCAAACGAATGGGAAAGAGGCATAAAAATTTAATAAAAATTCGAAGTGCCCAAATCTAAAATAAAAGCTTGACCTAGTTCATATTTTGACATTTTTTGTTGGATTCCACCTTTTTTTTATATGTATGATAAAAAATAAGTTGTTTATAAAAACACATTTTTATGCCAAACAAGGCAAAAACATGAAAATTGAAAAGTGGTTGGACTAAAAATTGGACAACGACCCAGTTGAGATATGGGTGTTTCTACATGGAATACACCTTTTTATTCATTTGTAATAGGTTGTTAATGAGCAACAATAAAAAAAAATTACTAGGTGACACAAATTTTGGCCAAAAAAGAAAGTATTCAAAATTCATTTTGGACTCCAACCTTATTGAGATCTGGGCATTTTTGGGTAAATCTCCTAGTTTGATTTGAGTTTAAACTAAGATATTTGTACATATTTAGAAAATAATTAGACTTCGCCTAAAAAAAAATACCATAACTAGGCTGAAAAGAAAACTCAACAACTAAAATGTTATGACAACATCTGGAGTAGTGAAGACTCCCAAAAAATTTAAAGACATTCATACATACATTTCTAACTCAAAATTCAAGGAAAACATGAAAGAATACCTTAAACTTACCACAAATGTGAAGTGAAGAATTTCTCTGTTAGCAAGGCACGACAATTCCAAAGCGAAGCAACAAGACAACAAAGCTATGTTGAACCTCCAGAGCCACTGCCCACAAATTTCTTCTTAGAAATTCTACACGTTTCTTCCCCAACTCAGCAGCCCAAATCGCAGGGTTTTCTCCTCCCCAAAATAGAAGTTTTCTTTTTCAAAAAGATAACTCTCCCCAAAATAAATCTTCCTTTTTTTAAAATATATATATATATATATATATATATATATATCAATGACAACGCTACCCATTTTCTTTTAACTAAACTCCTCAACACAATAAATGAAATAAAGTTTTTAATTAAATAAACTATTAAATCTCTCAAAAGCAATTAATTAAAATCACTAAATATACAACATTTTCTATTACACATAAAAATAATAATTTAAATCCAACATTAAAATACACAAAAGCTCCCTGATAAGATTTAAATAAGACTATAAGAGGTCACAAAAATTATTAATAAAATTATTTAAAATTACTAAATGAAATATATCATTCCTTCAAATGATAAATAAATGTCACTTAAAAAAACATATTTAAAACCTGATGGATATAACCATTTCAATCTCCAATCAATAAAACACTATAAAATACCATATATGAAACCACATCATAACACCGACAACCCAAATATAGCCACATAATAGATTAACAAAAATATGACAAAATACCTCAAGAAAACATACTAGTAAACCACATTCAACCATAAGGTGCTCCAAACATTACCATTAGGTAATTGGACGTCCGATGAGACAACAATATGGGAACACTACACTAACAAGGTATAGTGAGACAGGGTGGGGGACATTTGGCTTGTGACTACCTCTAGTAACCACCATTAGGGAATACGAGTATGTCCAAGCTTGTGGATCCATCCGGAGTCGATACTCAGTACCTGCATCACTCCAATCACACATCAAAGTACATGTGCATATAACATATATCATATAGTCGAAGCAACATTAATCATTAGGAATAGGGTCATGATATCATAATCCTCTTGGATTTGAGTTTTATGACATCATCCCTTTCCTATCCATAATCATACAAAAGCAAGGATAGCAGTATATAAACATATAAGCATGTAATCTAGAATAATAACTAATCCTGACAACCTTTCCCATAGTCATCAATCTCTAATCTCATTATAACATCATTTAACAGTTAGGATACCAAATCAAAATAAAAATTATATCTTACCTAGACTAGGGTTAGATAGGTGTTACATCCTCCCTCCCTAAGATTTGACTTACTCTTGGAAGTCATGTAAACTCAATATGCAGCCATGTCACACATTAGTACTCAAAATCGAATAATCAACATTAAAATATTATACTTAAACCCAAATGTGAGAAATGTATTATACATCATTCATCACTAAACAAAATAGAAAGGTCATCCTTATAACATTCACCTTTCTAAGAATCATTATCAATATATTGACATATGCCTTACTCATAAGATCTCAACATGAAACAAAATAACATGGTTAATTTGCTAACATCACATGTGCGACAATTGTCAACATAAGCATTTATTTTAACATCCACATTCATTCAAGGATAGGTTAAGATGCACATTGATTTCCACTAATAGTAGAGTAAAGAAGATGCATAAGCACTCAATTCTTTCCAAAACACCATTGTTTGCAACACTATTTGTTTTCCACACACTTCCAATCTCACACATTATAACATATATGACATTATTTTGAACAAAATATAACAATTTGGACTTTCTAAAGAATAGTAAGCCAACTTTTCAACTTTTCATATGTAACCATATCTTAGATGGAACATGCATTTATACATACATACATACTTACATCGACTAATTTTTTTAGTGGCTAATATTCACCAATTGGCTAATAGTTGAAATTTGGGAATCCAAAATTGGCTAATAGTTTGAGCTACAACATGACTGGAATTGCCACATTTTTACAAAATTTTATTATAGTTTTATTTAAATCACCAAATAATTTATTTTATTAAAAAACTTAACTCAAAAATTCACCATAATATTTGATACATGATTAGATCAAATTCACTTAAATTTTATAAATTATAATAGAAATCTATATTAATTCACTAATAGTATATCATAATTATTAACTGCTTTAGGACCATATTTCTAATCTTTATTTTTCACCATTGATTTATAATATAATCTAAGGGCTCCTGTTGTATTCCACGAGGTAAAATGTACCCATGATCTATAATGCTCATGGGCTCCACAATTTTAGGTCTCATGAGCATTATAGATTGTGGGTAAATTTTACCTTACAAACTAGAACGAGGGTCGTCAAATCAAATATTTAAAAGTGACTTTACCCCATGAGAATTACAAATCATGGGTACATTTTACCTTACAAAATATAATTAGAGTTAATATATTATATTTTAAAAGAATGGTGGAAAGTAAATATTATAGTCTACCCCTTCAACCCATTGATAATTTCTAACCTCGGTCCCCTACTTTTCCATGAGAACTACTTTTAGATTGGATAGATTCACCATCATAATTAATGCATTTTCATTTTGTTTTTCAAGATTTGAAAAAAATTTCTGCAAAATTTTAGTGATGTAAAAAAAATCGCCAATAAAATTAATATTTTTTTCGAAAAAAGGAAAGATTTTCTAATAGAATTTAATTATTTTTCCTAAAAAAATAAAATATTTCTAGTATTTTATGTCTTTTTTTTAGGGGGGTTTCTTAAATTATCACTGCTTACATCACTAGGAATCACATCACAAGGCTACACAAGGGTCCATCTAGACATTGGTAAGCAACATACTAATCCATGATACAAAATCCATGAGCCAAGAGTCAATATCCATCTCATATAATCCATATCTCACACTTAATGGCTTGATGGTGTTAGGCCACACACACACATGGTGAGACCATCCAACAAGACCACAATGGCCTATCTCTTATTGAATAAGGTGGTTAGCCTCCAAGAGATAATCATCACACATAAGTAGGTAGTGGGTGCTAGTTATATAATAGCCTCACATACCCCCATCCTCAAAGTTCTCTACATCTACTTCCTCGTATACACTCAACCGAGTCTTACTCTCCCACTCTCAATGAGGAATCACATTAGAACAAAAGACCATCATTTGAAAACAACAAATATAAAACTAGTTTAGCCACCAAAGATCATAAATAATTATCAAATAAAGATTCAATTTCAAAAATAAAGCAAGAAATGCACCCAATTTCAACACTAATTTGTATGTAACCATGAGGGCTACATGAAAATAAATTTCACAATCTATGGCTAAACCATTACAAAAAAGATAAATCAATTTTTTTCTAGTCCTCAAAATCAAAATCAAAATCATCAATAACCAAAAGAAGATTCACAATCTTGGAAATGGCACTATACATAATTATGTGACTAAACTAGCCACCAAATGAGGAAGGAGGGAACAATGTCTAACTATCACAATAGCCCCTGATGTGGTGTGGAGTGAGCATCCCAACCACATGGAATGAGGTGTACTCCTCGGCTACACCCCACATCGCGTCATCACATGACATGGACTTGCCAAGTGGCCCTTGCACTCATTTACTACCTACATGGGATGTGCACCTCAACCACATCTCACATCATGTGTCAGTGCAACATGGTCATATGCTAGCCAGACAAGGCATGTACTGGTAATATTTCATATGGCAATGTGTCTATGGCTCTGTGGAATTAGGAACACACATAACACACCCCACATAGTGATACCTCATGGAGAAGGCACACACAAGTACTCACCATAGCCATAGGTATACATGGCTAGGACATACCCATATTCCAACCAACCCAAACACTGTCAAGAGAAAACATGTGTGTCCCTCTACAAGTGTACAAGGCCCCATTATGCTCATCACACAAGTAGGATACCATAACACAATCTCATAGTGCGACTTCACATGTCTATGGACATGGCATCATTTCTTTGATCCCAGCTCACTTCCATCAACAAAACAATATATATATATATATATATATATATATATATATATATATATATATATATATATATATATATATATATATATATATATATTGCATATATGAGTATATCAACATGGGGCTACTCAACCCTCACCTCTCATATGGACAAGCTTGACTCACTAATTCTAGCTCAATGTCCCTATAGATAGACAAACAATACTAACAAACCAATGTTGTTGTAATCAAGACTATGGAGATTAGGCTAGCACATATGGATCAAGTACCCTGATCCATCATTAGGGGAAGTAGTGAGTACTTTCCTTGGGATCAGTTGAGTTGAGCTTGCTTTGCACTGCAATATGCTTGCGCTGCACACCCCACCCAAGGAACTTTGTGGCTACTACTACCCCATCATTGATTGAGGGACTAGAGAACCAAAATAAGAAATTCTATGAAACTAAATTTTGGCTAGTTCCTAAATATATATAAATTTCAACCACACGTGGGTTGGCCATCAATTAGCTAACATACAAGCACACATAATGGTATGATTAATCCCACACCTCAAACACAACATATTCCTCATGGATGGGTACATAGCCTCACCATCCCATGAGCACACAAAGCAAGTACAAGGCATTCACAACACTCAACATGAGCACTAATATCTAGGATGTTCACATAATAGGGAGTACCTTTTTCCAATTTTCTTTGACCAAAATAAAACCATTATCTACCTCTAATTATGCAAGGTTAATACAAAATTTCCAATAACATGTACTCCCAACATGCATACAATATATCACAGTGCTACATGGAGTAAGCCAACAATGCCAAATATCTCTCAAATTCACATTCACTATTATTAAGTGGTAAATCACCTTACTACACACATATGTTAAGCACATTTATTTCCTATACATAGTGCAATACCATTAAAATGTTTACTCAAGATAAGTAAGGTATGAAACATTATCCCTTCAACATACATTTAACATTTTGCATTTTGACTCAAGGTACAATAATTTTAACATCTACATGATTTCTTAAGACTTAACAATACAGTTGGGGACTATAGGCCTCACCAACAAGTTGCACCTATTATGCAATTATCATTAAAATTTAATTGGTTTCACTTTTCCTTTTTCTCTAAACTTTTACTTGATGCAGAATGATTTTCTATCCAAATTCATACATGTTCCATGATTATGAATGCAACTTGGGGACTTAAGTCCTTTACCCAAGGTTTGATCTAATAAAAAAAAACTTCATGAATGTATAAAAATTTTCTCATAAGAAACAAGCATACCATGGATTTAATTACACCACACACTCAAAGATAGGAATCTTCATTAAACCAATGGGAGAGACAGAAGGAGAGAGAGGGAGATTTACAATTTTCACAAAGGAATAAATTCAAACATGGTTTCATCATCACACAATAAATTTCTCACAAATACATCAATCATATGAGAGCATGCAATAATCTCTATGAACTAACAACATGATCCTTCATTTTCTATTACCATATTTATAATCTCAATACAATATAACATGCATAAGCAACTTCAAAACAACATAGGTTGAATCAAGCAATCACTTGCACAATGAGGTAAAGCACAAGAAGACATGCACCATAAATTTTGAATGGTAATGAAAAAGACAAGACTCAAGAAGAGAATACACAGAAATGGAACTTCTTGGAACTCTCGAGGTCAAACAAACCTTCCCACAAGATGAACAAATAAACCAAGCAAGGGTAATTCTAGGCAACACAGGCCACCTGCAACCCACCAGCAAGCTAATGTCCAACATGCCCACCCACAACATAGGATATAGGAAAGTAATCAGTCTCAACCTTTGGAGACTCTCAACCAAGGGAATCACTCCAATCCCATAGGGTAAGGCAAGGCCTAGGATGTATCAATCCTCCAAAACACAAGCCATGGTTAGGAAACTTAACCCTCTTAAATTACATACTAAGGCACTCAAAGTGAGAGGTCCAATGACTATCTCAACACAAGCACTTGGAACACACACAGAAAGAACATTGCAACCACATGGTCTACAACCACACTCAAGGACCACTCAAGTGTCACAACCCTTTACACAATGAAAGAGCCACATATCAAGAATGAGACTAGTTAGAATACACTTCTTGGTAGGCTCAAGGGTCTAAATAACCCTCACACAAAAGCATTCCTCAACAAGGCATGCAAGGGGTAGAAAACAAAACACTTGTTGCTATCCACCACACACAACACACCAAGGAGGCATCAACCATAAGCATGGATCCTAGTACTGCAACATGGGATCTACCTCTAACTCAGCCTTTGGCTCTACCCCTAGGAGGCATCCTAAAGGAAGAAAGGAACACATCAAAATAGATCATCACAAGGATGGTCTATACACCATACTAAGGCATGAAAGCTAATCAACAAAACTATGAAAAAAAATATAACAAGCTCATGCCACACACACCAAATGTGGCATAACATAGAAGGATCATGTAGGACATAGCTCCCAGTGTGTGAACACGGGCTTTGATACTAGATGTAACATCTTGCCACATAACACTGAAGGGTAAGAGCCAAAAGAGGACAATAATTTTTTTTTTTTTAACAACAAGAATAACCTACACAAAAATTAGTTGTCGATATGATATATCACAACATACATGGCCAAGCATGGCCAAGTGCACAACCAAGAGGAGAGGACTTATTTACCCTCTAGAGAAATTTTGAATAGCAGTAAATATGATAGCTCCAAAAGATTTTCTCTGGAACTTCTTGCTCTAGAACTTTATGCTCTGATGCTCGGGAATTTCTTGCTCTAGAGCTCTAGAAATTCCTGCTATAACATCACAGAACAACATATAGAAATCTCTGATGCACTGAAAATTTTGTAGCAGCAACACATAACAATAACAAAAAGTTGTGTTGCACTAGAACTATAGTAGTAGCAGCATAAAGCAACAAACAAAAAACTATAGTTAGTGATCCTAATCTGCACCCTTAATGCCAAGCTATGAATGAACTTGGTAGGTTTGGATGTGACATGGGACTGCTTTCAGGTTGTGGGTGTCCTATTCGAAAGCATACCTCCAAATTATGGGTTGGCTCCCCCTTTTGATGTCAACTAACTACTTATTTTTGAGGTAAAGGGTCAGAAATGCATGAGACATGAACCTAAACTAAAAATATCTAAGGTGATACACCAAAAACAACTAAGACTTGATAATAGCCTCACATTCAAAGCAATATCATAAAACTCTGTTTACACAACTCATTTTCATATGCATTTCACATAAACAATTTATAAGAAATTTTTTAAAACAAGACATTTAGAAGGAAACAAATGTCTCACAACTAACAACACTATTGACTAACACAACTTATAATCTATTAACATGCATTTTCTACTAAAGAAATGCCTAAACATGAGACAAGTTTGCAAGGAAGATAAATTTCACAAAACAAACTGATCAATCACAAACAACATACCATGAAACATGAAATGAGAGGGAAAAATGTTCTATTATATTGATTAAAAGTCACTCGTATAACTGTCCATATAAGTTACAATACTACTACATCCTAAAAATAACTCCAAAAGCTAAATCTATCACTCTGCTGGAAAGAAAGAACTAACAACAAAAGCCAAAAATGAAGATACTTAAGAAAAAACCCATCAAAACCCCTCACACATGTCAATCTAGAAGGTTCTAGTCAAATGCAGCAATGAGGCCAAAAAGAACCTTCTAAAGTCACTCCAAAAAGTCCTCCAAATAGTCCACAGTGAAGCAAAGGCCATAGCCATCCAAAAAGTGTGACAAAATATCCTCCAAAATAGCACATTTTTCTCCAAAATAGTCAAATGCTTCACTCACACACTCTCCTCATGTCTGCAATTCATCATTTTGTCTCCCAGCCTTGACCCATGTAATATGTGTGCTTTGAAAACACAAGACTCCAAAAAGGTATTAAAGATAATAACTTGATTAGGTGATTCATAATACACTACCTAATCAAGTTATTTTACATTTCAAAGAAAAATACAAGAGGGCTCCACCACCTCTTTGAATTACATTGAATTTGCATTAAAAAGACATAATAAAAGTGATTTGCAAATCACTTAAATGATATCTTTATACTTTGAAATAAAATGAAACATGTAATGTTATACCAAAATGCTTCCAAAAGCATTAAAAAAATCAAACTCCAAGGCATTTGATCATTTATAATTTACATCCATTCTACACTTCAAGGCCACACATGGTCAATACTGTCTGATTTTCAAAGGAAAAAATAAAGGCCCAAATTTCATCCTATGTGGCATCAAGGACTTCCACACTTCATGGAAGGCATATTTTGAAAGTTTTCAAGGCATGATGATTTAAAGGTTAAGACACCTGGTTTTGAACACATGGCTCCAAATGAAGAAATAAGCGAAAACGCCTAATTCCTAGCTCCACCTTTTGGCCCACACAATACCTTAAAATGTGTTTAATTTTTTTTTAAAGACAAGGGAAAAAATACCCATCATCCCTCAATATGGTTCAAACCCTAAAACAATACAAAAAGACGTTTTAAAAACTCTCATTTCTCCATTAACCATTTTGGAACTACACCTCTAGTCACCATAGGGTTTCCTTGAATCCTTAGAGAAAACATTTTTTTATTGGTTTATGGATGAAAATTGTGGTTTCCACATTGGAAACAACAGGTAAATAATTTTTTGAACAAGAATCTGTATTTTTTGCTACCATTTGAAAGCCATTTGATGTGTAAAGGCTGCAGCCTGTAGAATATTTTTGACTATTTCTATTTCATTTTTTGTTGTGGTTGTTCACTTCATCATTAAATAGTCACCATTGGTGACTTCATGCAGCTTGAATGGAAGCTTTTTTAGTATCAAAATGCTTGCAAATTTCAATTCTTGAGCTTGGGTAAGCTTTGTCGACCCAAGTTTCTTCTAGTTTTTTTAGCAAACAAAATCAATTGTTTGTTCTCTAGCTTAGAAAAAATAAAGCATAAAAATGATTATTTCCTTCTACATTTAGATTTAAAGAAGAAACCCCAATATATTTTGTTATTTCCTAAAGAAGTTCACATTTTTTTGGCCGCGATCATGAAAGAAACATTGGCTTTTGTTGGTATTTTCCATAGAATGATTTTTATTAAATATCTCTTCCATACCTCTATATTTTTCAATGGCCACGACCATGTGCTTCTGGGTTCTTACAAAGCAATGATATATCATGGTTAGCCTAAACCCCTAGCTCCCTTGCCTCTTGTCTGTAACTAGCCATTACTCATATATCTAGAAGTGTTGGGATCTGAAGGCAGAGATTTTAATACTCATTCTAGGTCTTTCAAAATATTGCATTTTCTTCATGAGAGAAACCCTAACTCGAGGGTTTGAAGTCTTTTGCATTAGATTTTAGCTTCACCCATTTATACATGTAGGAATTCATTTTTGACACAAAGAAAGGTGTTTTCTATTATGTTTTCCTCATTTTTTTCAACTCTCCTCCGTGAAACTTCCGTTGTATCAGCTTTGTATTTCACAATAAAATGTTGCCCCATAAAGAATAAATAGTTTCAAATGATTCAATGCCATTGCATAGTGCGGGCACAACCCTCCACTTCCTTCCTGTGGGTTTCATCAAATTTCAATCTAATAGTTTTTATTGAGCCATTTCTTCAACAAGACCATGCCCGACTTCAAAACTTTATTTTTTTTACAATAAAATGCTGCCCATTCATTTTTTAAAAGAAAAACCCTCTCTTCCATACATGCATTAGCTGTCCTAGCTAAGTTGTCTAACCTACACCACTGAGTTTCAACTATTCTATAGATTATATTTGCAATAATTTTCTCCAGCAATTCTAAGAGGTATATTCCACATCTTGACTTTTATTAAAGCAAATATAAGTTAAAACAACTCTTCATCATAATCATTTCCATGTTTTCTTCCATAGTATTCAGAAACACTATTGGCACATTTCCATGGTTCCCTCCATAGTATTCAGAAACACTATTGGCACAGTTCCATGGTTGCTTCCACAGTATTTAGAAACACTATAGGCATAGTGCCATTGAATTCCAAAACTTTTACTTTTGTAGCCAACTGGGGTTGCCAAAGAATTTGTGGCACATTACCAATATAATCAAGTTTATTAGGGAAATCTCTTGTGAAAACCCCATTGATGCCATAAAAATAAGCTTCCAAAATAGAGATATCAAGCCTTAAAAATGAAACATTACTAAAGTTTCCAACAACTCTTCCACCATTGACATTTGCACATGCCTTGTTGGGAAAACATAATAGTTTCATGTCCTCCATTAAAAAGATTCCCTCAACAACAACCTTCAGAACAAAGGGCCTTAGGATTCTTAGGTCTGTACTGAATTTAAATGCAACTTTTTGTATCATTAAATGCAGGAAGAGTGGGCATCATAGGGACTAATGCATTCCTGCTACCTTTGTATTGTAATATTGTAGTGGTTGGGGTATTTAAGATTTCTATACTTTGAGGATTAGTGTGGCATGCATGGGTGGAAATGTAGTAGAGCTCTAAACTCATGGACATCCCATCTATCATTTTGAGGTATATATTTGTACATTTAAGACTGATATAACCATTGATGGGTCTTAAAAAACACCTCAATCCTTGCCTTCCTCATTCAATAACTATAGGTGTGAAATGAATGGATATTCACTGACCAATAATAGTGAGTCACTGTAACTTTGTATTCTTCCATTTTCTTTTGAAAAAAATAATTCATAAACTGCACCAACAATGTGCTTTATTTACATCATTTTTTGCCCCAATGCACTATGCTTCCCTCAAGGTTGCCATATAGTTTGACTGTCCCCTAGTGACTTTCATGAATTCTTGGTGGTTATCATGTGTTTCCTTGAACACATGTATTCCAATGGTGTTCATCTCTTCATAATATTGACATCATTTAAAACTGTCATTCTTTAAAGCTTATGGCTCACTGCTTTTTGATGCTCTGTTCTATTTTGTAGACTTCTATTTCTATTCATAGGTGATGATGTGCTCACCATATCATTGCTATGCATACTTTTTCTAAAGGCATTGAATCTTATCATACTGAACTTGGGTTCCTGCTTTCTGGCATACAATCTTGATCCATGTTGGATCATTTATGATGACCAAACCCTTGTATGAAACATTGTGAGCATATCTAGTAATCCCCACTCCCTTCATATGTGATGACATGGTTGTATCTTTTCTCCATGTTCCTATAGTTGTAGACTCATGACACTCTAACAAAAGACAATTTGTTCATAACCTCTGCCTTTATTGATAAGGGACTGTTTTCATTCCTAGAGGTGTTCTCCATAACACCGTAATGTGGATATTTTTCTTTCCATGACTCTGCAGCTTAGCCTTTTCCAGGTTTCATGATTCCTCTCAGAATGTGATTTGATTAATGCATATGAGGCTGCTCCTTCTTTTTTGTTGACAACACTTTTTATTGCATGGCTTATTCATAGTTTATCATTCACTACCAAAGTGAAAACAATGTTCACTTTCTCCCTTGATGAATTTAATGACTACCCTTGTTGGCATGTAGCATACATTCATGATTGCTACCCATATGCATGACATCATGATTTTATCCAATGTTGTTTTCTTGTTCATGACATGTACCATGCATTTTTTCTTGAGGACTGCCCCAACCTACATGGTTTCCACAACAATGCTTGCTTCCCCAAATGTTTTCTACCTAGTTTCCAAAACATGTGCTTACCTTTTGATCATGTGCAACACCTAATACTATCTCCTCACTTTGATCCTAGTGGGAAGACACATGTCACCTATGTTGGTGACCTAAAAGCTCACCATCCTATGTGATGTGTGGTTGTCCAATAGGGTTAAGGTGAGAAGGACTTGTCAATACCTTGTATTTTTTTTTCTTTCTTCCCCATGTGCTTCATGATGATTTAAGGCATGCCTTGATTCCTTCTTCATTATTTAAGAGATGCATAATTGAATTTGATACATCTATGATTGAACTTGATGCATCTCTAAAATCAATTACTTCTTTTTATAAAATCAATCATGGATCCACTTAAGATGATTGAAAGACATGTCCAGAAAAATGTACCTTCCTTTTGACATGATGGCAGCCATATGACTGATGCATTATGAAAATATGAAGTATAAACTCTTGACAACTCAAATTATATGTTGCATCTTTTGAATCTGATAATGAAAGTTGATGAAATGGTGTGATCCCATATTGATTTAATGAATTAATAGCACACATATATTTCATCAAGTTGCTCAATTTCCTATCCCTCTTAAAACATCAAAGGGTAGCATGCTGAGCTCTACCCTCATGGGAGCCACATTTACCCCACATGCTATAATTAAATGAATCATAATAGTAACAAGACTTGTCTTAAATTTGCATAAGGAACAAATAGTTAGATAAAAAAATCATATAATAGGTGTGCTTGATCACCTCTTTCTTGTTTTTAAGGAAACTTATGGTATGTTTCTTAATCAATGCATTTAGAGATCAGTTTATACATGCATACGTGAATTTTCATGTAAGGTTTGAGATATTTCATTACTTAGAGCACTACTCTAATGTCATTGTTATTGCCAGATGTAGGAATCAAGAACAATAGGGAGCTAGGAGGGACAAGCAACTCTGGTCAATAGTAGTGTGAGACAACACACCTCAAACAAGTCATTCTCAGGAAATGACTGGTCTCTCTCCCTATATGCACACTTGTATTTATTTACTTATTCATGTATATGCTCTTCTTTACTTTCATTGAATGAGTCAAGTTAGTCTCATGGCTTGTGTGAGATAGATATGCACTTTTATATCAATAAAGATTACTTCTTTATTCATAAAAGATTTGTGAAAAATCTTCATTATGCTACATGCACTTGTATAAATGTACTAATTTGTAAACATAATCTTTTGAATTATTTCATTTATGCAATTAAATCTAATATAGGAGAGGATAAAATGTAGCTTTCTCTCAATCTGAAATTAAAGAGCTATACTTGAATGAGCTACTAGTGAAATTTAGGTAACATTTTTGGTGACATATTCTATATGTTTTCCTACTAAACATGAGACCAGCTGCCTAAGCCTATCCATTGGGCACAGAGTCACTCAAAAAACTAACACCACTTGAAAAAAACATTGTAAGTTGTTGTAACTCACTAAACCAACAAAAGGCACTTTGAAAAGTTATTGAAAGCCCAACAATGTAGAATGAAAACTACCTAATCATGCTGAAAATCACTTAGGGAAAACTAAAAATGCATCTAAAATGAAACTATACTAACCTACTCTAACTAGCAAGGAGTTGGTCAAAGAAAACCATTGACAGGTTTTGCAAAATAACACCCCTTTTTAATCAACAACTAATGCATTACATGATTATGTATTGCTGAAAGAACATGAAACACATGCAGATATTCAATATAGTATTGCAATGTTTCATGAAAGATGAAAATAAACTCACTTGCATTTTGGAAACGATCATGTCTATTGTTGTCCTAAACTGGATAGGTGAGCTGAATTCAGTCACCTTTAGTTGCAACTCTAAAATAAGCTTCTTCTTTAATTGCATCCTCATACTTGGGTGCAAGCATGACCTCTAGTACTTCAGTGGCCTCCGAACTGGGGAAATATTAATGGGACAACCTCTTGAAATGACAAAGGTTGAGTTACCCTTGCTGTCTACTTCTTTACCTTTGTGCTTTTCATGGTTGTCCTAGTTCATCCCTTCACATTACATAATGATTTACCATGTTTATTCTTCCTCCGTGGTTAATGAACAATCACTTCGCACCAAGGTAGCTAATAACTTATCAAATCTATCAGTTCTTGCAAGATTCTTAAAATCAGCTTGTTTAACTTTAAAATCCACATTATCACTCAAAGAGATGCACTCCAAAATAAGCTTTTCTTCTTCACTAAAGGCAGGAAAGTGTTCAAGCATTGAAGTAGCCTCTTGAAATAGACTTTTAATTGGTAGATCAGCGTCCAGCTCTTCTGTATAGCAGAAAGGAAGCTTATCTGACAAGACAAGACATTGCACATCAAGTTCATGAGAAGTTTCTTGTTCAAACTGTGAACATGTTGAATTTTTGCATGAGTTCCAAAATCCTCCAGCAGATCTGATTCATTTTCCTCCAATCTTGAACAAAAATGTTCAATTATACTAGTGCACACCTCTTCATAAAGCTCAATATTAGCCCTTTCATCCATAGCATGCTCAAAAATACCCAATTCGGTAGTACACTTCCCTTCTTGGTTAGCCATTTCCACCATTTCACCTTGTCCTGTTGGAACATTTTCAACATCTTTGACAACAACATGAGGATCATTAGCTAAAACATTGCAAAAAACATTTTGAGAAATCTTCTCTTGTTCATCCTTTTGCAGTTATAGCTTGTACTCCTCCATAGCTAAATGTAGCAAGTTCACACTCCTAGTCTCCTCCATGTTGAATGAGCTATGCAGGCCAAGGTTCTACTCTTCTTTTTCTTTCTAGATGTTAGGGCATGGTTCCAATTGGATGAAAAATGGAGGAACCTCATAGGGTAGAGCAAATTTCCCTTTCCAACTTGGAAACCTACAGATAGAAGGCTCATTGGTAGGGTCACTCAATGCCTAAACAAGTTTGTCTTGTCTAAAGCTAGGGAACTTGTACTTGGGAACTTTTTCACGTATAGGATGATTGAATATTGCAAGAGGAATTGAGCTGAAGCTAGGAAAAGAAGGGATTGCCTTGGTTTCATAACTTAGTTGGCATTCCTCTGTAGCTATTTTCTTTGCAAGACATTCCTCATGTTTTCTTTGAATCTCCATCTCTGGCTCTTGAATGTGTGTCTTGTACGCTAAATCCTCTTGATGCATGTCAACCTCCTATTGCTGCATTTGATACTCTTGTTCCTTATTGATCTCATCCAACTTCCTATACAAATCTATCAATATACTGTCAATATTGCTAATCCCCATATCATTAGCATTTTGGGTTTGCAAATGAGAACCTGACTATTGTTTTAGAACAAAATATCTTTCTTGAGGCTGGTTCTGGGTAAATATCGCTTGATATTGAGATTGAGTAGGAGTGGGAGGGAGGGAAACATAATGAGGATGCTAGTAACTTGTTGTCATAAGGTTATTTGAAATAAAACCAACAAGTTGTTTTGTGTGATATAGTTGGTAAGAGGTCATACATGCATGATTCTCATGGAATTCTGGGTAATAGGCATTCTTATCATATGTTGGGTGATATGGCATGTCTCCATGAAATATGGACACGTTTATTCATTCAGAAGCTAGAAAATGAGTAAAATAAAATTTACTTGAATCTAACCAGCACTTGATCATACAAAAACTAGTAGAACTTCTCAAAGTCACCAGGTATGTAAACAAAATGCCTCCAAAAGGCTAAAACTACTACTACACGCACCAAAAAGGAATAATAAAATGTGAAAAAATTAACTAAGAAGCAGTTCACCATTCCACCATGTGTGCCAAAAATATTAGTGAATGAACTTAGCAGGTTTTGATGTAACATGGGACTATTGTTAGGTTGTGGGTTTCGTATTCAAAAGCAGATCTCCAGATTATGGGTTGGTTCCCCCTTTTGATGCCACCTAACTACTGATTTATGAGGTAAAGTGTAAGAAATGTGTGAAACATGAACCTAAACTAAAAATATCTAAGGTGATACACCAAAAAAAACTAAGACCTGATAACAACCTATCACATTCAAATCAATATCATAAAACTCTATTTACACAACTCATTTTCATATTCATTTCACATAAATAATTTATAAGTTTTTCAAAACAAGACTTTTGGAAGGAAACAAAAGTCTCACAACTAAAAACACTATTGACTAGCACAATTTATAACCTATTAACATGCATTTTGTACTAAAAAGATTCCTAAACATGAGACAAGTTTGCAAGGAAAGATAAATTTCACAAAACAAACTGATCAATCACTAACAACATACCATGAAACATGAAATGAGAAGGTAAAATGTTCTATTATATTGATTCAAATTCACTCACTGTATAGCAGTTCATCTGAGTTACAATATTGCTCCATCCTAAAAATAACTCCAAAAGCTAAAGCTATCACTTTGCTGGAAAGAAAGATCTAACTCCAAAAACTAAAAATGATGATACTTAAGCAAAAACCCATCAAAACCTCGCACACATGTCCATCTAGAAGGTTCTAGTCAGATGCAACAATGAGGCCAAAAAGAACCTTCTAAAGTCACTCCAAAAATTCCTCCAAACAGTCCATAGTGAAGCAAAGACCATAGCCATCCAAAAAGTGTGACAAAGAAGCCTCCAAAATAGCACATGTTTCTCCAAAACAATCAAATGCTTCACTCACACACTCTCCTCATGTTTGCAAGTCATCCTTTTATTTCCCAACCTTGACCGATGCAATATGTGTGCTTTGAAAACACAAGACTCAAAAAAGGCATTAAAGATAGAAATTTATTAGGTGATTCATAGTACACCAATTAATCAAGTTATTTTACATTTCAAAGAAAAATACAAGACGGTTCCACCACCTCTTTGAATTACATTACATTTGCATTAAAAAGGCATAATAAAAGTGATTTGCAAATCACTTAAATGATATCTTTATACTTTGAAATAAAATGTGACATGTGATGTTATACCAAAATACTTCCAAAAGCATTAACAAAATCACACTCCAGGGAATTTGATCATTTATACTTTACCTCCATTCTGCACTTCAAGGCTACACATGGTCAGTACTCTCTAATTTTCAAAGGAAAAAATAAAGGCCCAAATTTCATCCTATGTGGCATCAAGGACATCCACACTTTATGGAAGGAATATTTTGAAATTTTTCAAGGCACTATGATCTAAAGTTCAAGACACCTGGTTTTCAACACATGGCTCCAAATGAATATATAAGGAAAAATGCCTAAGTCCTAGCTCCACCATTCAACCCACAAAACACATTAAAATGTGTTTCATTTTTTTTTTAAAGAGAAGTGAAAAAATCCCCATCAACCCTCAATAGGGTTCAAACCCTAAAACAAAACAAAAAGACTTTTTAAAAACTCTCATTTATCCATCGACCATTTTGGAGCTCCACCTCTGGCTGCCATAGGGTTTCCCTGAATGCTCAAAGAACACATTTTCTTACTTGTTGATGAATGAGAATTGTGGTTTCCACATTGGAAACAACAGGTAATTGATTTTTTGAGCAAGAATATGTATTTTATTCCACCATTTGAAAGCCATTTGATGTGTAAAGGCCATGAACTATAGAATATTTTTCACTATTTCTATTTCATTTTTTTTGTGGTTGTTCACTTCATCATCAAATAGCTACCATTGGTGACTTCATGTAGCTCGAATGGGAGCTCTTTTAGTAACAAAATGCTTGGAAGTTTTAATGCTTGAGCTCGAGTAAGCTTTGTCAACCCAGGTTTCTTCTAGTTTATTTAGCAAACAAAAGCAATTTTTTGGTCTCCAGCTTAAAAAAAATAAAGCATAAAAATGCTTATTTCCTTCTGCATTTTAGATTTAAAGAAGAAACCCTAGTATATTTTGTTATTTCTTGAAGAAATTCACATTGTTTCAGTCGTAGCCATGAAAGAAACAATGGCTTTTGTTGGTATTTTCCATATAATGATTTTTGTTAAGTATCTCTTCCATAACTCTGCATTTTTTAGTGGTCAAGACCATGTGCTTCTGGGTTCTTACAAAGCAATGAGATATCATGGTTAGCATAAAACCCTAGCTCCCTTGCCTCTCATTTGTAACTTGCCATTACTCATATATCTGCAAGTGTTGAGCTATGAAGGTAGAGATTTTAATACTCATTTTGGGTCTTTCAAAATCTTGCATTTTCTTCATGAGAGAAACCCTCACTCGAAGTTTGAATTATTTTGAATTAGGTTTTGGCTTCACCCATTTATACCTGTAGGAATTCATTTTTGACACAATGAAAGGTATATTCTATTTTGTTTTCCTCTTCTTTTTTTCAACTCTCCTCGATGAAACTTCCCTTGTATCAGCTCTATATTTCACAATAAAATAATTCCCCATAAAGAATAGATAGTTTTAAATGATTCAATGCCATTGCATAGTATGTGCACAACCCTCCACTTCCTTCTTGTGGGTTTCATCAAATTTTAATCTGATAGTTTTCATTGAGCCATTTCTTCAACAAGACCATGCTTGAATTCAAAACTTGAATTGTTTTATAATAAAATGCTTCCCATTCATTTTTTAAAAGAAAAACCATCTCTTTCATACATGCATTAGCTGCCCTAGGTAAGTTGTCTGAACTACACAACTTAGTTTCAATTATTCTATATATTATATCTCCAATGACTTTCTCCAATAGTCATGAGAGGTATTTTCCACATCTTGACTTTTATTAAAGCAACTCTAAGTTAAAAAAACTCTTCATCATAATCATTTCCATGGTTGTTTCCATAGTATTCGGAAACACTATTGGAACACTTCCATGGTTCCTTCGATAGTATTTAGAAATGCTATTGTCAAAGTTCCACAGTTGCTTCCATAGTATTCAGAAACACTATTGGCACAGTGCCATTGAATACCAAAACTTTCACTTTTGTATCCAATTTGGGTTGCGAAAGACTTTATGGCACATTACCAATGTAATCAAGTTTATTAGGGAAATCTCTTGTGACAACCCCATTGATGCCATAAAAATAAGCTTCCAAAATAGAGATATTAGGCCTTAAAAATGAAACATTACTAAATTTCCCAACAACTCTTCCGCCATTGACATTTGCACATGAATTTTTGGGACAACTTCCTAGTTTCATGTCCTCCATTAAAAAAATTCCCTCAACAACTTGTGGAATAGAGGGCCTTAGGCTTCTTAGGTTTGTATTGAATTTAAATGCAGGAAGAGTGGGCATCATAAGATTTAATGCATTCCTACTACCTTTGTAATGTAATATTGCAGTAGTTGTGGTATTTAAGATTTCTATACTTTGAGGATCACTGTGGTATGTATGGGTGGCAATGTAGTAGAGCTCTAAACTCACCGACATCCCATCTATCATTTTGAGGTATATATTTATAAATTTAAGACTGATATAAACATTGATGGGTCTTAAAAAAAACCTCATTCCTTGTCTTCCTCACTGAAAAACTATAGGTGTGAAATGAATCTCTATTCACTAACCAATAATAGTGAGTCACTGTAACTTTGCATTCTTCCATTTTCTTTTTCAAATTTTTTTTTTCATAAAATGCACCAACAATGTGATTTATTTACATCATTTGTTGCCCCAATGCACTACGTTGCCCTCAAGATTGCCATATAGTTTGACTGTCCCCTAGTGACTTTCATGAATGCTTGGTGGTTATCATGTGTTTCCTTGAACACATGTATTCTAATGGTATTCCTCTCTTCATAATATTGACATCATTTAATATTGTCATTCTTAAAAGCTTATGGCTCACTTCTTTTTGATGCTCTGTTCTATTTTGTAGACTTCTATTTTTATTCATAGGTGATGATGTGCTCACCATATCATTGCTATGCTTACTTTTTCTCAAGGCATTGATTCTTATCATACTGAATTTGGGTTCCTACTTTCTGGCATGCAATCTTGATCCATGTTGGATCATTTACGATGAACAAACCCCTACATGAAACATTGTGAGCATATCCACTAATCCCCACTCCCTTCATATGTGATGACATAGTTGTATCATCTTTTATCCATGTTCCTATAGATTAGCCTCTTCCAGGTTTGATGATTCCTATCAGAATGTGATTTCATTTATACATATGAGGCTGCTCCTTGTTGTTAGTTGACTACACTTTTTATTTCATGGCTTATTCATAGTTTATCATTCACTACCAAAGTGAAAACATGGTTCACATACCCCCTTAATGAATTTAATGACTACCCTTGTTGTCATGTAGCATACATTCATGATTTCTATCCATATGCATGAGATCATGATTTTACCCATTGTTGTTGTCTTGTTCATGACATGTAGCATGCATTTTTTCTTGAGGACTTTCCCAACCTTCATGGTTTCCACAACAATTCTTGCTGCCCCACATGTTTTCTACCTGGTTTCCACAACAATTGCTTACCTTTTGATCATGTGCAACACCTAACATTGTCTCCTCACTTTGATCCTAGTGGGCAGACACATGTCACCTATGTTAGTGACCTGAAAGCTCACCATCCTATGTGATGTGTGGTTGTCCAATAGGGTTAAGGTGAGAGGCACTTTTCAGTACCTTGGATTATTCCTTCTTGTTTCCCCATGTGCTTCATGATGATTTTAGCCATGCCTTGATTCCTTCTTCATTATTTAAGAAATGAATAATTGAACTTGATGCACCTCTTCACTTACTTCTTTTTATAAAATGGATCATGGATCCACTTAGGATGATTGAAAGACATCTCCAACAAAATGTACCTTCCTTTTGACATGATGGCAGCCATATGACTAATGCATTATGAAAAGATAAAGCATAAACTCTTAACTCAAATTATATGTTGCATCCTTTGAATCTGATAATGAAATTTGATCAACTAGTGTGATTCCATATTGATTTAATGCATTAATAACATATATATCTTTGATCAAGTTGCTCCATTTCCTATCCCTCATAAAACATCAAAGGGAAGCATTATAAGCTCTACCCTCGTGGGAGCCACATTTACCCCACATGTTGTAATTAACTAAATCAGAACAATAACAAGACTTGTCCTAAATCTACACAAGGAACATATAGTTAGATAAAAAAAAGCATATCATAGGTGTGCTTGATCACTTCTTTCTTTTTTTCTAGGGACAATTATGGTATTTTGTGTATTCAATGCATTTAGAGACCAGTTTATGCATGTATAGGTGAATGTTCGTTTAAGGTTTGAGATATTTCATTGCTTGGAGCATTGCTCTAATGTCATTATTATTGACAGATGCAGAATCATGAACAACAGGGAGCTAGGAGGGACCAATAGCTTGGATCAACAGCAGTGTGAGACAACACACCTCGAACTAGTCATTCTTAGGAAATGACTGGTCTCTGTCCTTATATGCACATTTTTATTTGTTTACTTATTCATGTATATGTTTTTTTTATGTTCATTGAATATGTCAAGTTAGTCTCATGGCTTGTGTGAGATAGATATGCACTTTTGTATCAATAAAGATTACTTCTTTGTTCAGAAAAGATTTGTGACAAATCTCCCTTATGTTACATGCACTTGTATAAATGCAGTAATTTGTAAACTTAATATTTTGAATTATTTCATTTATGCAATTGAATCTAATATAGGAGAGGATAAAATGTACCTTTCTCTTAGTCTAAAATTAAAGAGGTCTACCTAAATGAGCTATTAGTGAAATTTAGGTAATAGCTACATTGTGCCAGAACTTTTGCACACTATTGCAAGAAGGAAATACATAGCCAAAGATCTGATTTTACATGAAAACTTCTAAAAGAAAAACCATAATGATCATCATTGTACAAGCAAGTTTGATACCAACACTAGAACCTATAAGCCAAATATAAAACATCACTTTTCTTCTCATTAATTTATATGATTACATCTTCTCTCTCAAGAGAGTACAATATACATAAAGGAATATACATGAGTACAATGGCATAGTTGTGAATAAGATACACCAACTGATAAAATAAGTACAAGAGAGAACACCTCTAACTGATGCTCCAATAACATGTACACTAGTCCCTAATGGCGGCAACAACGCCTCCCTACCATGTGAACTCAAAAGAGACCACCCCACCATGCTCAGAGGTAGTTACAAGGATCAAATAGAAATAACAAGGCAAGGGTAATATATAGCCAATGTTGACATCAGACACATAGAAAACATGAAATACAATCCATAAGGTCAATGCCACAACATGGAAATTCTCATACAATAACATGTTGGGTACTACTCATGTTGGAAAGTTGTATTCAATGAAAGTCGTATGTATGGTTTGGAGGGAGATCTTTGATACCTTTAGAGATCCACCCTACAATATGGAGTTAAAAACCCAAAATAAGTATTTATTAGTCTTTATGAAATAAATTTATGAACCTTTTTCACACTCTTGTCATGTCAAAGTATTGTAGAAAATAAAATTGAGAAATTTGATCTGATTTATCATAATCGATTAGTTAACATGATCGTTAATCGTATTCTTAAACATGGAAAAAAATAATTAGCTTATCGAATTTTTTATCAATCTCTAAAAAAGATTCAACAAAAAATAGAGAAAAATCCACTAATTGTTCTACATCAAGCAATACACAAATTAACTCCCAAATTGATAGTAAAATCAAGATGTGTAAGTGGATCCACTTATCAAGTTCCCATTGAAATAAAAAATAAAGAAGGAAAAATACTTGCTATTCGTTCGTTATTAGAGTCATCCTAAAAACGTTCTGGTTGAAATATGCATTTCAAATTGAGTTACAAAATAATAGATGCTACCAGAGAGAAAGGAAATGTTATACGCAAGAAAGAAGAGATTCATAAAATGGCAGAATCCAATAAAGCTTTTTCACATTACCATTAATATATAAATAGATCCATAGATCTATTCCATTATGATCAATAAAAGAAAACTTACTTTATCAAAATTTATACAAAATTTATTGGAACAAAAATGAAAGGAAAAGAAGAATGAAAAATAAATCATAGATAAATGATAATAAGGAGATTATCAATATTCAATCTTATCCATTAGGTTTATTATAAATGTAAATGGAAGAAAATGTTTCTCGAAGATTAATTGAAGTTACTAAATCATGATCCGGCCAAAATGATTTTTTTTTCTTTCAATTAATACCTTTAAATCATTTTTATGAAAGAATTTTATTTGCTTCTATTCTATGGAAGTTCCATTTTTCCAGAATGTATCTTGATTTTCAGCCTATTTCTTCTTCTAGTTATCGATTTCATTTCTGATCAGAAAAAGACAACTTGGTTCTATTTCATTTAGATGGAGTGTCATCATGCATGAATGAAGTGGTGGCACCACAAGGAATCAAGTACACCTCTCATATGGACGAGGAGGCTCAATCATGCCTGAATCAATGTACCATAAATGAATAGCTCAATGCCCCTCAGACGGGTAGGCCTTCTCAAGTGCATCCTTAGCCTTTACAAGAACTTAAAGCCATGCAAGAGGACTCATTATATTATTAGTGTTTACCCCATTATTTTATTTAGTTATATCACTTTTTTACAATAACTCTGCCACTAGTTCCCCTGGCAGCCACCTGTGGGCCCCAAGCCCGTAGAGAGCCACTCCATAAGATCACTCTAATTATCCAGATCTAAGCTCATCTCAATTTAACAAAAAGGTATCCCATATCAAATATGAAATAGAGAAAATAGACTAAAATCCATCATTAAAATTATTGAACACAACCAAACAAACATTGATGTGAAATCATTTAAACAACTGATCACATCCACTAACAAATAGTTCAAAGAACATTCAAAAGTTCATTATTAACTTAATAAAAAAAACACACCTATAATTGGTATCAAAATCATTAAATCATCCCAAAAAACCACTATTAAATCAATTAACAGCTACTAGGCAACTGTGGCAGAGAATAAGGTTCAGTTGTTGTTCAAACCAATGACAGAGGCATAAAAATTTCATAAAAATTAAAAGTGCCCAAATCTAGAATAAGAGCTTGACCTAGTTCATATTTTGATGTTTGAAATTGGGATCCATGTTTGGTTTTAAAATTTATGACCAAAAATAAGGTGTTGTTCAGAAAAACACGTTTTTATGCCAAGTTAGGCAAAAACATGGAAATTGAAATTGCCTATATTAAAAATCAGACAATGACCCAGTTGAGATATGGATGTTTCTACATGGAATTAACCTTTATTTTTATTTTTAATAGGTATTTAATGATTATTAATAAAAAAATGTGTTTTACCAAGTGGCACAAATTTTGGCCCAAAAAAAAGTATTTAAAATTTGTTTTGGACTCCAACCCAATTGAGATTTGGGCGTTTATAGGTGAATATCAAAGTTGTATTTGAGTTTAAACAGAGATATTTGTACAGATATAGAAAAGACTCAAACGTTCCCCAAAAATAAATACCATAACTAGGCTAAAAAGAAAATTCAACAACCAAAATGTCATGACAACACCCAAAGTAGCCAGGACTCTCAAAACATTTAAACACACTCATACATACATTTATAATTCAAAATTCAAGGAAAACATAGAAGAATACCTTAAATATACCCCAAATTTGAAGTGAATAAATTGTCTAGTAGCAAGGCACGACGAGATTCCAAAACAGAGCAGCAAGACAACGAAGCTAGCTATGATGAAGCTCTGAAGCCACTACCCACATATTTTTTCTCATAAATTTTCCATGTTTCTTTCCAATGATGGGGTTTTCTCCTCCTTCCCAAAATAGAAGTTTTCTTCTCCAAAAAGATAACTCTCCCCCAAACAATTCTTCCTTTTTCTTAACTCTCAAATATATATATATATATATGAAAAGGCTGCCCATTTTCTTTTAACTAAACTCCTAAACACAATAAATGAAATAAAACATTTATTTAAATAAACTATTAAAGCTCTCCAAATAAATTAATTAAAATCACTAAATATACAACATTCTCTATTACACATAAAAATAATAATTTAAATCCAACATTAAAATACACACAAGCTCGCCAATAAGATTTAAATAAGACTCTACGAGTTGACAAAGATTATTAATAAAATCATTTAAAATTACTAAATGAAATATATCATTCCCTTGAATGATTAATAAAAATCACTTTAAAACAACATATTTAAAACCTCATGGATATAACCATTCTAATCTCCAATCAATAAAACACTATAAATACCATATATGAAACCAGGGCATAACACGAAAAACCAAAATATTGCCACATAACAAATTAAAAAAAATCATGACAAGATACCTCAACAAAACATACTGGTAAACTACATACAACCGAAATGCACTCCAAACATTACCATTAGGTAACCACATGATAAGACAACAATGTATATGTGCAGGATCATGATGGGCCAAAAAGTGGCGATATGTGGGTATGTTAGGGTATGTGGTTGACAATTTTTTTTTACCCAAAATTAATGAAACGAAGAAGGATTTTAAATGAGATTCTCAGCTTTCCACCAATATAAATTATGCTTTATTTTGAATTTAATAAATAATTATGATTTATTTTCTATTTGAATTACGAGTAAAGTCTTGATTGATAGCTGATTGAAAAACATCTATAGCTTTCCAATAGTATCACATTTATTGAATCCAAAACATGTGTCACATTTTATGCTTCACATACTTATAGGATTAAAAAAAAAAAAGAATTTTTTTGACCAAGTGAAGGTGGTTAGACATACGAGTTTTAATATTTTTAAAAGTTGTAATAAAAAAATCATAATTAATTATTTACTTGGAAAAAAATTACAAAAAATATGCATCACATCGAGACTTGAGTTCTTTACTTTTATCTAAAATATTATAAAAAAATATTATCATTTTATTGTGGTTAGGGTGGTCAGATAAACACGTACTTATTTTTTCCCTGAAATTTAAATGCTACTGCATTGAAATTTCAAATAGATTTTTTTTAAAATAAACCTAGTATTTTAGAAACTACATTCAATTTTCTACAAATTCTATTTTTACATATTTTTGAATTAATATAGATAACTTATTCAAATTTTTACGTCAAGTTGCCTAACTCTAAATTTTTTGAATTTTTCGCCACTTAAGGGCCAGTTTTTTCGATGATGATCCTACACATACCCAACAATATAGGAACACTACACTAAAAAGGTATAATGGGCTAGGGTAGGGACATTTGGCCTGTGACAACCTCCAATAACTACCATCATGCAATACAAGTACACTCAGGTCTGTGGATCTAGGTGGAGTCGATACTCAATACCTGCATCACTCCAATCACACATCAAAGTACATGTGCATATAACATATATCATATAGTTGAAGCAACATCAATCATTAGGAATAGAGTCATGATACCGTAAGCCTCTCAGATACGAGTGTTACAAAATCATCCCTTTCCTATTCATAATCATACACAAGCAATGATAATAGTATATAAACATATAAGCATGTAATCCATAACTAATACTAATATCCTTTCCCATACTCATCAATGTCTAATCTCATTATAACAACATTTAATAGTTAGAATACAAAATCAAAATCAAAATGCTATCTTATCCAGACTGGGGTTTTAGAGGTGTTACACCCTAGTCACATTGAATTGAAAATTTATAATTTTTTTATTTAAAAACTAATATAATATGCAAGTCACCTATACTTGCGACATCCCCTCCTTAATCCCCCTAACTAAGGATCAAATCTTAGGTTTCAAATGAAATATTAGCCATCAAGAAAATCCATCTTTTGAATCTATATATCAAATCATTTTTCTTCATGAATCAAGCATTAATTTTCTATGTAAGTCCTATCAATTTTATATACATAGAATGCTAATGTTATATTCATCTATTGAGCACCCACATCACAATTGAGTAAAAATTTGCATTTAGCTCAATTAGAGATTTGCATGTGTTTTATTTGAGTGTTAAATTTCATTTAATTTGATGTTGCTTTGTTAATTTCATTCACATATATACATATACTAATAAAATATTGTTGAAAAGGATAAAATATTAGTGATTGGGGATAGTGAGGAACTGACACAACAAGGCATGTTGACAAAACAATGACCAAAAGTATGACTCTAAAATCCAACATAGTATAAAATATTAATGTGTAGTGGGTAGAGTAAGAGTACGTTAAGGTGCTAGGATGATAATTTTGAAACATTTACAAGATAAGAGGGATCAATGAGCATGAAATAAAAGGAATGTCTAGATGGGAAACTACAAAATCCTTCCATTTTAGATGTAGTCCTTGAAAATTCACTAGAAAAAACCCAAACTTAAGAACCTTACATTGAGACATTTAATTATCAATAGTGTAAGAAGCTTATATTGAGACATTTAATTATCAATTTTTTCTAATCTAATTCATTGATAACCTACACGCAATTAAATTACTCTTTGTGAGAACCTATAGATCACAAAGATAGAAAACAAGCATAGATAATGGAAAACTCCACTTGTTATTAAATAGTCAAGGGTCTCCTTATAAATGAAAAATATCCAAGAGCTAGAAAAAATATTAGGAGGGATAAATATCAAGAAAATATCTAGAAAATATTTAGTCTATGTCAATGAGTCATGCATCAATGAATGCCTAAGTAGGCTTAGGTTAGCTTGTGTGTAGAAAAACATTTAATGTATACACTGAAACCCCCCCTTAAGCATAACCTAGGTGGGAGTGGATAAAATGGGTCCCGAATACTAGCCATGTTAGTTACCCATGCACAAAGTAATCTCTCATTAAGCAGAGAAAAGTAGAAAACCCTATGGGAAAAAACTACCCTCCAAAAGAGAGAAAAGATGCATGAAAATTATACATGTGAAGAAGTACTACTTCTTTCACTAAGTACAAAATATGATTTCCTCCATAAGAGAGAAAATGATAGAAGGTCTATGAGATCCCCCCAAAATACATGTCCTACTACAGTAAGGTTGGATAGTTGACAAAGGATGCAGATATAGATCCAAGAACGTGTCACAATGTTCCTTCCCTTAGGAAGAAATGAAACCAACTAAAGATGCAGGATATCTTCCCATGTGAGAAGATGTATGTATGATCTTAAATAGAGTTGATGCTCATCCAAGAATGATGATGAAGGTTCCTATGATGTCTTTGAAGTGTGCTCATGTGTTCCCATGTCGATGTCGAAGGATGTCATAATAAAATCAAGTGCACGCCTAATAGATGAAGATGATGAAAATCCAAAACCATGTGAAGATAGATGTAGAGCATGAATATCCAAAGAGACCAATGGTGATGTAGGTTCATCAAAATTTTCGTCAAATAAAAAACTAATCTCCTCAATGTGTGCTTCCAAGTTAGCAATGTGAAACTCTAGAAATAGACAAGAAATGTCAAGTAGGATTGTGTCCCAATTAGCAATGCTAGGAAGACTAATGTGATCCAACTGAAAAGAAGTACTCAAAGCTTTCAAAGAAGCAACTGTGAAACTGATGAAGCAACCGTTGGAGGTGGAATGATGACTTCCACTATGTCAACATGGCATTCTTCATGATGTGGGATATCATTTGTGATCATTTCAAGATCATGTGGGAATGGAGAAGCATTCGAGTCTCCATACATCTACCAAAGTATGATCCATAAAGCATGTGGACCCACAATATCCATGATGACAATCAAAGTGTCATGTGGTATATGTAAGCTAATTAATCCAACAATATGATCATTTTTATTGACCCATTTATCCTTCTAAAATTGATTAGCAGGTTCAGGGATAAGTCCATACAAATGGGGCAAAAGATTGTGATACCTAAGATTTTTTAGGGTGCCTTCACACCAAGACTTATAGTTTCCCTTGTTTAGCTTAATTACAGAAGAATGAGTTTTATATCCCATGATTACAAGTAGGTTAAGTCCTTAAGACAATAGAAATTCAACACATAATGAACCCCTCTAGATTAGGTGACCCCCATTTTTTAATATTTTTGATTTTCCCCCAGTTTGGCACTTTATTTTAGTGCGTGTATTGCTTACAAAAAGAAGGTGAAAGATGGCACTTTATATTTAGTGCAAAATCACCAAAAATCTAAAAAGTTTGAAAAAAAAAGTACTTTAAAATAGCACTTTTACATTTTCACTTCTTGCAATTTAACACTCATAAAGTTGCATTTACAATGGATGGAAAAAGTCAAATATTTTTAAAGAGCTAGAGAGAAATATAAAGAAAAATTTAAGCCCTCATAGGCTGGGATAAAATAGGAGTTGAAACCCCATGTAACCACAGGTAAAGAGCATAAAATCCCACCTCCCCAGCATAGAATCGTGCCTCTTTTCCCCTTCTTCATTCTCAAATTAGCCTCCCCTTCATGCGTCAGTTTGGGCAGAGATGGGTACTTTGGTGCAACCCTCTTTATTTTCAATCACACCTTTTAATAGGGCCTCTAACATCGAGCCTCTTCACAATCACTGGCCAGAGGTTTGAAGGTAGGTTCATGCCTCTTCTCTATCAGTTGTCCAGGGCATAGGCAGCTAGAGGATTCCACATGGAGAGAATGAAGATCTAAACACCCAACACCCTCCCAACACCAGCTCATGGATCGCAGCCTATTCAAGAATATGAAATCGTCCTTTACACAATGAAGAGATGGAGGGGTGAAACAAGAAATCTATGGTCTTTGTGACTGAGCATGGGTCTTCAAACACTGCCTGCAATAGCAATTTACATCCTCCCAAAGGAAAAAAACATGCTCACAAAGGGACTCCAAATGGGTTAAATCACTACAAGAGAGGAGAATCACATGCCATAGACAAGAAAAATGTGCCTCAAAAAGAGATCACTCATCACAACCCTTGTGCCATTCTTCATGTACCTTCCCTTAATGCGTCAATGATTTTAGATGCCAAGCAAAGATCTGAAATGCCCCTCTCTTTTTTTGAATCGGCCCCTCCTTTGATACTAGGAGAAGTCGTCCCTTTCAACAGAAAAAAAAAAAGCATTCGTGGAGAATAGAATAATGTCTTAGATGAGGAGAGTCAGTATGCATTCGCCTTTTGCCTGAGAACTATCTTCGATGGGCTTTGATACCATGTGAGAACCTGTAGATCACAAAGATAGAAAACAAGCACAGATAATGCAAAACTCCACTTGTTATTAAACAGTCAAGTGTCTCCTTATAAAGGCGAAATATCCAAAAGCTGGACAAAATATCATGAGGGCTAAATATCAGGAAAATATCTAGTCTATGTCAATGACTCACGCATCAATGAATGCCTAAGTAGGCTTAGGTCAGCGTGTGTGTAGGTAAACATTTAATGTATACACTAACACTCTTGACATGTGAAAAAGAAGTCATTTAAGTCTATTATGTAGCCATTAGAAAATGGAGACTATAATTTCTTATTTCATGATCATAGTTTGATTTAATACTTATGAAACATTGTATCACCTCTCTTCATTAATAAAAAGATAATTAAATATGAATGTCAATTATAAATTATTAGTTAACGAAAAAAAATATAATATATTGAAATTGAATCCTAACATGATAGATGGAATCCTCTTGTAGTTATCACAAACCTCATTGATAGATGGGATAGACTAAATTACCAGGATACCCCTCCTCCTCCTTCTAATCTTGCTCTAGCCACATAATGACTTTCCTTGTATTTTTTATTATATCTTGCTCTAAAATTTAGCCCATTTGTACAATAAGAAGGTGTCATCTTCCACCTAATTTTTCTTAATATGTAATATTATAATTAATAAGAAATAAACTTATTCATAAAAATAATAAATAAATAAAATCAATCCTAATGCCTTTACAATTCTCTTCAATTACTAATCCCTACAAATATTCGGAAAAATAATATATTACAAGAGCTACATTGTTGAATAATGTCTTACTACACTCTCCATTTATAATAGTGTCAATAGAAAAACAGCCTAATCCTTTCATGTTACAATATTTAGCAATTAAGTTTCAACTATATAATATAGCAACAAATTATGTAATTTGTAAGCTACAAGTTGATAGTTCCACTCAATTTCACCCAACTTATTACAATTAAGAAACATCCAATAGTCTGAAAGATCTTCAACAAAAGCAGACAAGTAGGAATTCAGCATTATTTCCTCGATTAGATGGCTGGACCACCATAGCAAAGCCACACATTAGCAAGTCATCTGTATTCAAAATATGTCCATTATTCTCTGCAAATCCTTATTGTCGAAAAGCTTTCCCGTACATGTTACAGTTGTATGGATAGATTGTAATTGACAAGCGAATATTATTTCTCCACCCAGAGTACCTATATTCTCACCAATCATTGACAAGCGAAAATTATTTCTCCACCCAGAGAACCTATATTCTCCCAATGCTTTCATAGCGTGCTTTTTATTCTCCTTCCACCGAAAAGGACATTGCCACTATCTTCAAATTAGGCCACATGTTCTTATGAAAAATAAAAGAAGTTAAAACCAGTCAGAAATCGAATACCATCTGCTCTGTCCCTGGATTTACTCGACACCGCAATGAATCTGTGAATAATTGGAGCTTTTGGATAAGGCTTCATTAGATGCTTCTCAGTCATCTTTTCTTTTGCAGAGAATTTAAATCGATAGCTTTCCAACCGCATTGATTAAAGTCGGAGAAAAAGATAAAGATCCCAGAACTTTCAGTGCATGTGCAATTAATCTGAACACAAACTTTTTTCATTGAATATATTCTCTGTTAATTGCATGTGCTATATAAGACTCAACATATCGGGTTCAGCCCCATCTGTAATCCTCCTTCAAATGTTGTGCTTGTTTGATGAAATGAAATGGTATTAGGGGGATCGAGAAACTCATGGAGGAGTCTCGCATTAGAGTGGGAGCGCGTTACTAAGCCAAGTATGACTTGCCCATATCATCTTATAAAAGACAAATATTATGCGCAAGTCATGCTTGGCAAAGCATCCGCTCCGCTTCTGCTGCAAGAAACTCCATGATTGTTAATTGTATCATTGATATCAATTATTTCTCTTGTTATAAAATTAGATGGTATATTTTTTTTTGGAAGAGCTTAAGTTGCTGCAACATTGTGATCATCCTGCCCTTTAATTAACGAGGCCAGCCGGGCTTAACCAGCACACTCTAAGCGTTGACCACTTAAGTGGCTGGTGTGGGCCCATTTCATCCGTTCCTTTCACTCCGTTCCCCTTAGCACTCCCGTTAACTGTTGCAGTCAGCAGTTAACCGCCAATTTCCCGCTTATAATTCAAACCAAATTCAAAACCGTGCCCGCGGAGAAAAAGTTTGGTGAACGCTTGTAAAGAGTTTGATTGTATAAAACTTAATGCAGCGAACGAAAGGCATGCTGAAATGCTCTGATAGATATGTATGAAAAATGTGGAAGCATAGACAAGGGACCTGAACCGTTCGATCAAATGCCTCAAAGAAATGTCGTCTCATGGAATGCATGATTCCAGGATATACAGAAATGATGCAGAAACTTTCAAGCAAACGCAACTGGCAGTTGTAAAACCGGACTACGCAGCCTTTGCCAGCAGCCTCCCTGCCTGTCCAAAAATGGGAGCTTTGGAACAGGGTTTGGACATCCATCAAATGATGGACAGAGGAATTTTGTCAAATTGTAGTTGCAACTACCCTGGTAGACATGTATGTAAAATGTGGAAGCATAGACAACGACGGTAACTGTTTGACAGAATGCCTCTAAAAAAAGACTTTTTAATGGAATGTCATGATTGCAGGATATGCACAAAATGGATTCATGACAAGGCTTTACAAATTAGCAGCATATTCCCCGCCTGTATCAATATGGGAGCTTAAGAACGAGGTATAGACATCCATCAAAGTTTAACAAAAAGGGGATTTTTGTCAGATATTATCGTTGGAAATGCTCTGGTAGACATTTATGGAAAATATGAAAGCATGGACAACGCATGTAAATTGTTTGACAAAATGCCTCAAAGAAATGTGCTTTCATCGAATGCAATGTTTGTGGGAAATGTACAAAATGGATTTTCCAAGGGTGCTCTCAAAATATTTGAATTAATGCAGCACTTTGGAACATATTCTGACATTATAAATATGTGCATGCAGCCATGCAGATTTAGTGCATGTGGACTATACATATTCAATCACATGGATAACTCTTATTGTATTACATTTACATTTGATCTCTATGTGTGCATGCTTGACCTACTTGCTCATGCTATCTTGAGTACACCGTAAACTTTATCATTAAGATGCCAGTTAAACCTATGGTGGTTGTGTGGATCTGTTTTCTTGCTGCCTACAGATCACATATGAATATAGACTGAGGAGTATTTACAACAATGCTGCTTTTTTATTCGGATGGATCTGTTTTCTTGCATCACATATGAATATAGGCTCACGAGTATTTACAATGATATATATATATATATACCCTAAAAAAGATGTTACTTATGTTCTCTCAAACATCTATGCAAAAGTTGGAGAATTTGGATTGAGATGAAGGCAATAGGGTATTTTCCATATGAAAGACATTTACTGAGTGGTGTGGAAAGGGAGGAAAACAAATTATATGTTTGCCACCATAGTGAAAAGTTGACAATTGCTTTTGATTTTCCAAACATGCCCCCTACAACAACTATTAGAGTTGTTAAGAACCTTTGAGTATGTGTTGATTTCCAAACTACGATGAAATTTATCTTTAATATTGTTGCAATTCATACTTCTAATGATTAGTTTAGTTGTTTTCATGGAGAGGAAATGAACTCAATTCCACACATTTTGCCATGGATTACTCCTAGGCCTTGTTAATTCATGATGATTAATTTCTTGTATGAAGTAATTATGATAAACCTCAATATATGGGTTCCTAAGTTGGTTTACTTATCTTAGAATGTTTGGGAACATTCTCTAATAAAATTTTAATTTCTTTATGCTTTGCAACACCATCTCTAATTTTAGATAAAATTAGGAACCCCTACATTGGTGTTTGTCCTTTTGAACCTTTCCCTTGCATGTCATTCTTAGTGTAAGGACTCTAGTGTGTTTCTAATTCTTTTTTAGTTTGATTTTGTTGCTTATAGAGTCCCTCATTGATATTTGATGAAATATTTTTATTTTTGTCCTTAGAGTTGCTATGTGATATCTTTGTCTTGCCCCATTCTAGGTGATGTTGGGGTCTATATTAGTAAGTGCAAGTTTATCTAATTCTAGTGTTTTCTTTCTTAATAGAGACATGTTTTGGCCATCATCTATAACCAATTTAAGAACTCCTTCAATGGACCCTCTTATTCAAAAATATTCTTGTTGTAGTGCTTTTCCTTTTGTTATACTTCTCATGTGCCTAAATATCTCGAGCTATAGAAATTTCTAAAGTATCCGCATTAATGACCCCTAACCTATTTCTCTTGAGTCATAGATTTGAAGACTTCTATATTTTCATTTACCGAAAAGTGCATCTAGCATTCAATATCCTTGATCCTTGACCCCTTTCCTTTACCTTTTTGTCCATATTGTTTAGTGGTATCAAAATTTCCCTCACCTTGATCCTATTTCTTCTTCTATCAATATGGTGTATCCCTTTCACTAATCCTCGCTATTTGCATATTTTCCTTTCAAACTCTAAGGCTCTTTAAACAAACTCCCCTAAAAGTAAGTCAACATGTGGTAAGCCTAAACCCTAGTTCCCAACTACTCAATACAACTTAGACTTCTATAGATTCTACCAACTAATTAAAACCAACCACAAGATAATATGTTAATGACGAAGTCAATGCCATATGCATATAGTGACATTTTATATCTGTCACCTAGTCACTTTCTTGGACTAATCACAACAAGGCACATGTCTTATATGCTCTTAACCACCAAAAGCAAGTGGGAAAGTTCATTTTGATGTGATTAGATTTGATAGCCTCCCTATCTAAGTAATGATTTCCATAAGAATGATTTTCTAAAAATTAAAAGACTAACTAATCAAAAGGCCCCCATATCCAAGCAACCTATATACTAATCCAAGAAACCTCTAATCATATCCACACAAACTCTATCCCTTTTCACATTTCTTTGACACAAATAGCTTTAAGTTTAGCCTTAGATAGATAGGAAATCTACCCTCAATTCATATAAATTTTCTTGTAGGGACCACCCTCATTAATGATCTAGATTGCTACTGATAAAATATTTCATATCCTTAGTCCTATTCAACACATTAGCCCTTGAAAAAGACTTTTAGACTTAGCCATGATGTCCCTATGAATTTCTTTCTAAAAAATAATATTCCTATTAAGTTGAAAAATAAAAAGAGTGGCCTAATGAAGACTAATGAAAACCCATAAGTGCACTAAAAGTTATGTCTTGAAAAATTACTTTGCCAGAATATAAAATAAGATAGAGATCATTGTAGGTATTTAAAAGAAAGATGTGATGGTATTAGGTGTCTTTTGCTACACCTTGATAAATAAAGGTATTAAAGAAAGAGAGTTAAGGATGGATAAATTAAGTCAATTAAATATTTATGGAAATTTTGGATAACAAGAGAGTAAAATAATTTATTGGTGAGATGATCAAGATAGGTTTTGAAAATAATTTAATGATCATGATATAAAATAAGGAAGAAGAAATAATTTTGAAACAACCCTATGATTGAGAGGAAAGATAATGGAAAATGTTAGAAAAAGTGTGAGAAGCATCAAGAGAGTGTATCAAGAGGGATGCAATGAATACAATCCCTAGTATTGAGATAGGTATATCTCAATGGACATGGCATGAACATGAATATTAAATAAATAGAGTGGTTTATAGCATAAATTAGAACTATATCTAGAAAAATCGAACTAAAATCATAAGGCAATTGAAAGAATATAAGGTAACAATGAACTTAGAAAACTTTGACCTTATTTTTAGGGATATGATTGATGTGGTTGCTATAGGGAAGAAGATGAAGTAAATAAGGGAGGAAGTAAAGTAGTTGTTAATTGGTGAAGAAGAGGAGATAATATTTAGAAATAGAATAAAACAAGTCACCAAAAACTAGACAAAGAAGCCATGATAAAAAGAGAGAAAGAGATACAAGAGTAGATACTAGATTAAGAGAAAGGATACAACCTAACCATACAAAATAAATCAAGAACACATTTACCTCCTCCAAATATGGATGTACATATGACTAAGCTCCCTATTTTTGGTAAATACACCAAGGATGTTGGAAAACATCTCTTTACCTTGGACTTTCATTGGAGTGGGGTTGACATTAATGATGACTAGACCTAACTATATGATTTTGTGGATTTCCTTAATGATGAGGCACTAAGATGGAATATTAAATAATGACCTTAGCATGATAAAAATATGGAAAGAATTGAGTGACTTATTTGTGAGAAAATTCCATTCACCTAATGTATGAACAAAAATCAAAAGGATTATGGAAGATGAAAAAAATTTAAGGATTAGTAAAATTTTATGAACAATAATTTAAAAGTGTGGTTAGAAAACTAGTAGAAACATTGACATAAAACAAATTAATTCGGTAGTTTATTTTAGGGTTATCCCCTCACATTATAACATAAGTAGATGATAATATTTCCTCTTTATATAATGATGTAGTAGAACTGATCACTAGAATATAATCCTAGTCAAAGATATGGGAGAATGATTCAAGAGGAAAGGATGAAATTGATAATTTCAAATTAGAGTTGGAAAACATAATGTTGAAGTAAGAAATTCTACTAAAATGTGAGAAGGATGAGACTTCTCCCCCACCTCAAAGAGGTAAATTTTTGTTTCAAAATTATAATAGGGAAGAACATCTAAGGAATGAATACTTGATCATCAAAGGCACCAAGAGGACTACAACACTAAGAAGGGAACTTAAGAAATCCCATAGAAAGATAGTAAGTGGTTACTTCAAAATATAAAGTGGGACAAACATGAAAAAAAAAAGTTGTCTAATGTTACTTCATGAACAAGATGAATATGAACCAATGGTTCATAGATTGACTAGGGAACTTGTCTGTGCTTCCACATTTTGCATACATTTCTACCAGAGTAGTTGCAACTACATCAGACAAAATTGCTCTATCCTTAATGCTTTGATGGATGTCCATACCCTGTTCCAAAGCTCCCATTTTGGCACAAGCTAGGAGGATGCTCGTAAAGGTTGCAGAGTCTATCTTTACACTTGCCAAATACATTTACTTGAAAGTTCTTAAAGCCTTCTTAAAAAGTCGACTTTATGAATAATCTACAGTCAGGGCACTCTCTCAGAACATCTTTATTCGAGGCATTCTATTAAACAGTTATTTTTTTAAAGCATATCCTACAATCATGACATTCCATTAAAAAGTTTTTTTGTAGAGGCATTCTGTCAAACAGTTATCATCGTTGTCTATGCTTCCACATTTTGCATACATGTCTACCAGGGTAGTTGCAACTACAATTTGACAAAATTCCTCTATCCATCATTTGATGGATAGAGGAATTTTGTCAAATTGTAGTTGATGGATGTCCAAATCCTGTTCCAAAGCTCCCATTTTTGGACAGGCAGGGAGGCTGCTGGCAAAGGCTACATAGTCTAGCTTTACAATTGCCAATTGCATTTGCTTGAAAGTTTCTGCCTCATTTCTATATATCCTGGAATCATGCATTCCATGAGACGACATTTCTTTGAGGAATTTGATCGAATGGTTCACGTCCCTTGTCTATGCTTCCACATTTTGCATACATATCTATCAGAGCATTTCAGCATGCCTTTCGTTTGCTGCATTAATTTTTATACAATCAAACTCTTTACGAGCGTTCACCAAACTTTTTCTGCGCCGGCACGGTTTTGAATTTGGTTTGAATTATAAGCGAGAAATTGGCAGTTAACTGTTGGTTGCAATAGTTAACGGGAGTGCTAAGGGGAACGAAGTGAAGGGAACGGATGAAATGGGCCCACACCAGCCACCTAAGCGGTCAACACTTAGAGTGTGTTGGTTAAGCCTGGCCAACGAGGCCTGGTTCTTGTTTTGCAATGTAATGTCTACGCATTGAGAAAGCTAGCTGTATTAATTACTAAGGGTCATACAGAGGCAACGAGTTGCTATCTGTTTAAAGTAAATTTGAATAATTTTAAATTTTCGTATTTTCTATTTGTTTGTTGTTAGAAACTTTTTTCTATGTCGTCCTTAGCATGGTCAACCTGATGTTTCCTTTCAAAAATAAACCTGGATAACTACAAAAAAAGTGGGGTAAAAAGCATATGATTTGTTCACATTTTATACTGATATATAGTAAAAACAAATTTAACCTGCATAGTACACACTCGCTCTCCTCAGTTCTAGTTAAGGGCCGGATGTTTCATGGGTCTATGCATTGGAGCTGTATTGTGCTGTTTCAAGATCTATTTTTCCACATGATAAAAATTCTTGATTGTTTAAGCTGGGTCTATTTTCCAATGGATTCTTTTGCAATGTAAACAAATCAAACATGAGAAATTATGAGGTATCTTGGAATACCTTCGGTATTGGCATTTCTCTGGATATGTGGATTTGTTTCTTTAATAATTTTTTAGCTGGGGTAATAAATTTCATTTTCTAATTAGTAAAATCATAGTTGCTTATAAAACATTTTTTGTCACACATGTTTATTACTCATCATGTTGAATGCCTTCTAAAAAAGAGTATGAAATTTAATCAAAATTATTTGATGACTTCTATGGGCTAAGTAAGATGGTAATACAAGATTTATATCAGCATCACGTACTTGTTATATTTAGCCTAGAGATAATGGTGGTTTAGGACATATAGATATAAGAACACAAGGGTTTTATTTGGAAAAAAATAGCTTAATTAAAGCTATCAAAGATGATGAACTATGGGAGATCCTTATACAAAGTCTAATTAACTTTGCTGCAATCAAAGATAAGTGGCAGCTAGTGGGGTGGTTAGATAAAATCCTTCATGCTTCATTTTTTCTCATTCAAGGCCTCACCTCCCATTCAGTCTATTTGGAAGGATTGGCAACATATTTGTAATTTATTAAGATCAAGAGAAAACCCTTTCCAGTATGGTCTAAGCTTTAGATTTTTTGAAACAATCTTATTTCTTGTTTAAAAAAATATTATGTAATGTTTGAGATAGTTGAGATTTTCATATGATGAGCTCAGTCTCCCTTGGTCAAATTTTCCTTAGCATTGTTCCTCTTCATTCCCCATGTTCTTATCATGGACTAAACTTGTTAAATATTTTTAAAAGTTTCTAAGTTGAAAGGATTTTTTATTAATTTCTATGAATTGGATAAAATTTTGAGATTTCAAAGTTTCCCATATTGAGATTTATTTCTTCCAATCTACACATTTTCGAACTACCTTGTTGGTATTTTGGATTTTCTCATCCTCACATATTACCATTATTTTCCTCTAACAACTTCATTTCAATATTTTACATTATCTTTTAGATTCATGCCATTGGTAATTATTTTATCTACAAGCCATGTGCAATGTGATCCTTTCTATCCATAATCTTAGATTCATGATTCTTTTGAGAAATATGTCTTAAGAATTTATCATGTGACATTACATATAAGTTGATACTTTTAGAATAAATTATGAAGTGATCCTCACTCTCAAAGCCCAAAATTTGGCATAATGAAACTATTATAGGTTGATTAGTTTAGACATGTCCTTATTTGAATAATTTTACTATGGATCCCTCATGGTTCATTTTCAAATTGGTGATATGGAATTAGATCCTTTTTTTTTTGCTTTGATCATGACTAAGATTTGTGGTCTCTTGATACCCAATCCCTAACAAGTAGTCCTTTATTCATTCATCAAACTTCTAATTTATTAAAAACTTCTAAAAATTTTAACAAATAAATATCAAATATTTGAATGGTTCATAAAACTTTGAAATTATTAACAAAGTTCACTTCAAGCCTAAGGTTCCAATTGAAGGGTACCAAGTTTTAGTGTTAATAAGGTTTGAAGGTTGTGAAATTTACTAAATATTATCAAAGGTTTCAAGCTTATTATATTTGATAAATCTTATGTAAAATTTTATAACTACAACATACAAATATTATATCTTCATCAAATTGTTAGTTTGTGAAAGAACTAAAACACCAACAAATTTCAAGATTTTTAAAAACTTTGATAGTTGGTAAAGGGAAGATGTGTTAGACTATCTATGCATTTCAAAATTTCCTAAAATATTAGCAATGCTTTTCACAGGTAAAAATGTTAACAAGCTTAGAACCCCATTTTTTTCTATTTTATCTATGTTTATTTCTTCACTCACTAGATCATTCCAAGATGATATTAATAACCCAATTTGACACTTTCAATTACTCCAAGATTGTTTTCTTGCTTTATAAAAATATTCATCTCAAGGGTTTAGGTTCACATGTAATTTTAATTATATAATATTATGACAACAACATGATCATTACTGCATTAGTTAATTTTTATCTCTTGATGGTCTTTGTAGTTGTTGTAGATAGCCTATTTAGTGAATTTCAATAGATTTCATTTACCTTTCCTATCATGTTTATGATCTTGAGTTCACTTTCAAATTTATCCAAGAAATTGAGTGATTAAGAAATGTGTTATAGGAATATTTTGATTCCATAAATAAATAGCCAATAATTTGAAATTTTTGACACAATTACAATTCTTGGGGATTATCTAGGCTTTCAACTCCACTTAGTCACCTTTAGCGAAACAAATTTTCTATATCAGAAGGGGATAATTTTATTTTTAGTTTCCATAATTTTTTTTGCAACATTCTATCAAAAGGTTTCCTCTTACCACTCTTATTTACATGACTATAATAAGAATTTTTAAAAATGCATAGAATTATCAATCATTACAAGGCATGTTTTTGATGGTCCATTCCTTATTGCATATACATTTGAGAAAGTCTACTATGTATATTTTATCTTTTTGTTATCATGCACCTTGTGTAGGTATTTAAATAACTTATATTCTATAGTGATTTTAACATATTATTTCTCTTCGTAAATTATTACTATATAACTGTCTAAATTAAGCTACGGTCTTGGAAGTTTATGACCAAAAAACACTTGAAATAAATAAAAGACCATTGTCCATTTGTTTAGGAGTAGGCTAGTAATTAATGCAAAACTTATGATTTAGTTATTCAAATAGGGAATCATAAGTAGTGATCCTTAAAATTCCTTATTCTATGGAACCATGTTTTGTATAACTACACATCACATATGCAGCAACATTCATATCATCCTGATAGAGATTTTATTTTTAGTATGTTAATTTTTTTTGTCTACTAACAAAATTTTGGGCCAAGTATATTTTTGATACTACTATATAACATTTATTTAGCATATATCTGTTTATAATTAATATTATTAGTGATACCTCTAGAGTTACCCTCCTAGGTATAGTTGAGCGTGAAATGAAGGAAATAATATATACTCAAAGTGTTTCAATAAATTACTTGCATTCTATTCATGAGTTGATCTATCTCCTTTTACTATCATGTATTCATATTATTTAATCTAGGCATGGTCATCATCTTCTAGATATCATACACAACCCTACAAGGTTATGGCTTCAATTCCACATCAACATTATCAAACATAGTTAATAGTTATACTATATTGCAACATAATTGTTAATATTAAACCATCAACAACAAATCTAACCATGTGCAAACATCAATGGTATTGTTTCTTTGAAGACTATTACTCCTTATATTAGGTACTAATGACTTTCTTCTCCTATTCTCAAAATATATATTTTACCTCAAAAAACCTTCTAGCATAATTTGTTATTTGGGAAGCACAAAGTCAAACATGCCACTTGTCTATAGAAACAACATACTCTTCTCTTTAAATGAATACTATCTATTCACTTGAGAGTTGAGTCCTCACAAGGACAACCTTAAAACAAAATAAAAAGCATTGTATTGAATTTTCATTATTTAAAAATAATTATGTGCATTCCTTATTCACACTATGCTGAAATAGAGGAGAGAAATGCATAAAATATAATTAGATTAAAGGGAAGGAAAAAAATTTCCTCTTTATTCTTCCTTCAAAAACTTCAAACTTAAGTTTTAAAACCTTTAGAATCTATATATTTCAATACCCCTAAAATATATCTGATAATTGTTGAGTCTTTCTACCTATGTTGCATAGGATTTTTCATAATTCTTCTACAAATTAAAGCACCAAACATCAAGTCACCTTTCGCATCTGCAATTTCTAATGTCCTTGAATTGGCACCTTTTGACACCTTCATACTATTGCAGGTACATGTCCAAGAAAACAATAAATTATGCACTAATAACAATTGAAGGAATATAAAAACAATAATAAAACTAGAAAAACACAAAAAAAGATACATAAATCTTGAAATTATTCAATTTATTTCATTCCACAATATATTTTGAAGATAAATTTTTATATATTATATTTTATAATTGTAGACACGCAAAATATGCATACATGTCAATCCAATGGTTTAATCAAATTTCATCTCTCATAAATCATTCAACCTTTATCTTGCATCATCCATTTAATTAAATAAATCATGACTTTATTAATTGAAATCTCCAAATCCATATTTTTTATCCTTTTCTGATTTAAATAAAATCAAATATTTGAGTCAAAAAGGTCAAACTAACCTAATCATCATTAATTTAATCTAACCATGATTAAATGCTAATCTCACCCACTTGCATTCTCTAGATTTAGCCAATTGCACAAATAAATTAATTTATTGATTTATTAAAAACCAATATTTTCACTCAACATGGCCCTCAAGTTTGAGAAACATGACAAGTTGATTTTTTCCTCCAACATTGCATTTATTGCTCATTTTCTTGTCCCCCTCTCAAAATTTATGGCCAAATTTGAATTCAAATTCTCCCTCTCATGGGCACACTTCCCAAATCTTGCACATGCATCAACCACTCACCACTTGCAAGTGTCTTCCTCTCATTTGTCCAATCTTAGTCCCACATCCTCCATGTTTGGCACTCTTAGCATTTGAAAATCTTTAAATAGAGGCTTCATCCTCAAGCAAATCCTCCACAATTTCATCTACAACTTTTATGCAAGGTTACTCTCTTGGTTTGAGAACTCATCTTGCTCTTCATCCTATTTGCATTTGCATCATCTTAAGCTTTGATCAAGGATTGGGAAAGGGTCACTTGCACATGTGACACCAATCCACTATGGAATAGGTAACTTGTTGTTGCTTTCATAATTCTTTTAGTTTTCTTTCATCCTTTGTTGCATTTTTGAAGTATTTACAAGGTATTTCATAGGAGTGTTCTTGAGAGATTTGTAGGTACTAACCCTTGTATGAAGTTTAGTTTTTGCAGATTTCAAAAGTATGCTCATAGTTTGGTGCTAAAAGGAGGGCTATTTTTATCCATTTGTGATTTGTAGCTTACATTCGTTAATAGACCGCTCTAAATCTTTTGGCAATCTCGGTATGTTATTGAGCAATCTAAAAACAATTATCTATGTATGTTATGTTATCTCTGTTTAAAGTTGACATTCCTTAGTAGATTGGCTGCTTGAAATTTTTGGCAATCTCTGTATATTATTGAGCGAATTCTACACCTGCATATTGCTTATCTAGCTGCTATTTTTTTGCAATATTTTAATCTGTGAGTACGAGAGGTACAGGAGACCTAGGTCTTGTAATTAATGTGTAATATTGTAGATAAAGATAAATGAGAAAAAATTGTTTCTTTAAGGCCTTGTCACTACATCCACATTTTACATACAATATCTCTCAGGGTACTTGCAAATACGCCTATCTTTTATACTTTGTTGGCCACCATTCTACTGTATTCTCTTGATTATTATCGGCCAATTTCTTAACTTATTACAAATCTGACAAAGGAACTAGAAACTACCTAGCAGCAAGTAATGCTATTTCATTAATAAGCTCTGATTGTGTTTGACTTATAATCAACACCATTGATCCCTATCTGACAGGTAATCTGCTAGATTTGACAGTTCATTGATATTTTTGTGCTTAAAATAATGCATGTGGAAATCATCAATTAATGGATGCTCGGATATTGTGTATCATCTTAGAATTGCACATAATGGAGAATCATGCTGATTGAAAGTTTTAAAGATTATGATGTCAAACTACCACTGATATGATAGCGATGTTTTCTCAGATGTTTCCTGCGGCAGAGAGACCATGGTCAAAAGTTGAGGAGTTTGATCATACAGCTACGAATGCCATTAGCTTTGTAAAAGTTTTAAATCCTCATCTCTATGTTTTCTTCTCTTGAATTGGTCGATATGCCTTGCTTTCTGTTTCGAATGAAAGGTAAAGGAGAATTTAAACTTTCTTTATAAGGGGAAGATTACAGAGAAAGAAGCTACATAAGCTCTTAATACCTACATAGAATTCTAGTGTCTCCTCTATTTATATCTAGTGCCTCTCTCTCTTGGCTCGATCTTTTCCCATTGAAGGGGGCATTTGCAAGTCTTTAGGATAGAGAAAACAAACTCTATATTCTATGCCATACCCAGACAAGCTACAACATCTCTTTTAGGTGTTCACTTGAGTGGCCTTCATAACTTTGATTCTTGGATAATATGCTGCTGCATTGTTGTTAGTTTTGGTGTATATTTATTTTAGAGATGGATTTTTATGAGTGGTGGCTTATTTTTATTTGAAGGCTTGATTTAGTTCTTATGGTGGTGTTCTAAAATTTCTAACTCCTTCTATATTCAGGATGGTGGCTGATTAATAACAAGAAACATTTTAATGTGGATATCATTTCCTCTAATCGTGGCTATCAAGACTTTCTGAAGTGGCTCATCTTTCAATTAGTTACCTAGCATTGTAACTGAACTACATTTCTGTGTAGTATCAACTTTCTTTATATAAAGTGTGGTGAATTTAATTCTGGCATTTTATGTATGTGGTGTTTAAGTCATTGTTTGAAAGTTTATTTTTGACTAGCAGATTCTTTACAACGGCTTCTATTTTGATGCTCAGATATGTGAATTGCAAATTTACATTTACTTCTTTATCTTCTCAAGCTTCTCTGTTGACTACTAGATGCTTTCAAAATTGATACCATTTCTTATTTAAGATCTAAGTGTGAAATGGTGATTTTGATGCAGGAGAATAAGTGGCTCCAATTTTTAAACTACTCACTGTTCTTTGTTTAAACTAAGTAAAATGGATATACATCTCCACTTAGACATAATTGGAGACAAGATTAAAGGTGAGATGAGTGATGAGAAGTTTCAACAAGATTTGAAATGGATGGGATGGATTGTAGTTTGTAGTTTACCTATCAAAGACAGTGCTTTCGTGTAAAGCATTTGTGTAGCAGTCCAACAAAAGATCTATGCTTTGGAGGGCGTGATGTTTGCATATTAAATTCTAGTTTAAAATCTTTCATATTTTCTATTCCACGTCACTCATTTAAGTTATCTTTGTAGGCTAAGCCAATAAACTAAAATCAAATCAAATCAAATCTTTACTTGTCAGTAAGATCTTTACTTGCCTACATTAATTGGTTTGATTTATTTTTATCTTTTTGATGACCAAATATTTTAGCTGAAGTCTTTGTTGCAATGTAGGATTTTTATTAATGCTGCATTATTTTTATTTTATTTTCTCACAATCCCATTATTCTTTTTCATTTAAAATCATTCTTTTGTTTAAAGTTAATGATTAAAATGATAACTTGATTTTGGTGTTTTCTATTTTTCTTGATAGGAAAACAAAGGAGAAAGGTAGAGGAGGATAATGAAGGATAAAAATGAAGGATAAATTGGAATGAAAGATTCAAGCATCAAAATTGAAACCTAAAAATCATTCTTAAATGCTTTGAGCTTCCATCACCTACTTTAAATTTCTATTTCATGCTAACTCACCTTTGGTTCTTAAAAACAAACATTTCAAAATGCTTGGAGGGTTTGTTGATTGCCTTAATTTTCTATTTTAGACAAACTTCACACTTCATTTGGTGCTTTAAAATGAATCAAATCATTGCTTTGAAGGATAAAATGAATGTGTATCTTTATTGTTTTGTAATTATTTACACAAAGTAATATCATCAAAAGATGTATGCACTTCTCTCATGCCTCACGGTGATCTTGAGAATCAAAAGGCTTTTGGTGACATTAAATTTCATAAATAATTGCCCATACACACTTCAATTTAGGTTTAAAATTGAACATCTTGTGCGAGTGTGAGTAGGGCATTGTCGCATACATTCTCTTTCTTTGTGCTGTCAAAGATTGATCGAGTTACAAATTTTGTCTTTGCTTGCTTTTATTTATCTTAGAGGGCATGCCTTGGGGAAAAAGTACTCACCCAAGGGAATAACTCAACCAGTAACACTCTAATGCCAAGAGTATTTCTAGTTGGGATATAAATGTGGATATTGGAAGAAATGCCAATATCACGCGGTTGACTCGGACAAGATGGATCCAAAAGGGGACTCTTGCCACGTTGGGTCAACTCCTACGAATGGAAATTCTGAACTAGAACCCTTATTTTGTAGTGGCCTATTGATCCATTGAGCAAGTTTATCAAAGTGGTGCATTGGAACTTAGATTCCAAGAAGTTACTTACCATGTCCGATCTTGGTTGAAATATAGAGGTGAAGACTTCATTCTTAACATACCTTTATATTTTTTCATTGGTTGCATGTAAAATCATCTCTTCTACGAAGGGCATGAGGCAAGCCCACTAAGAGAAACGTACCAATTGAGCTAGGGATATTACATTGCTTGTTTGAAAACACAGTGCATTTATTGAAAACATTGGAAAACCAACATTCAACATCATCATTAAAATTTAAAACCCCTTAGTTAGAGAAAATACCTTTGACAAAACCCAAGAACTATGTCCTTAGAGGTTTCTAAGTAATTGGGTTTACATCTTAATTTGCTCTTACAAAGGTGAACATTAGGCAACCTTTGCCTTGATTTCCTCAATTTCCACATAATGCACTTTGTGGGATGAAAGGGAATTAGGACATTGGAAATTTAGTTGAAAATGTAATCAAGAGTGTGTTTGTGGTAAAAAGAATCCATGAAGCAAAGAATAAATCAATTGGACCCCACACATGTCCTTGGCATCTTTTGGTCGTATGGTTTTCATGCAAACATTGGTCTTTTGATTTTGAATTACTCTTAGAAAAAGGCATTTTCTTCACTATCTTGGCCTAGTAAACAAATCCTTCTTAGGTTCACTTAGGATCAAATAAAACATTTCACCCATCCAAACATTTACCATCTTCATCCCAAACAACTTTAGAGCTTTTGAAAACATCATTCTAGACTTGGGTAAATCATCAAAATCAAAATCACCTTGTTTAGTTAGGTGTATGGGAATGCATCCTTTCTCACACATTTGATTGAATTAAGCAATCCTTTGAGAAAATTCATCCTAAAATCACATCCAACATCTTAGGGTTTTCAAGTTCACTATCAAATCAAACCAATCAAAATCAAACCCTAAGTCTAGCATTGATCCAAAGTCCCTAAATGTTCAACACTCATATCATTCACCCATCCGTCATCTCATCATTGGTCCTAAGAACCTTAGAGGTCACTTTCGCAACAAGGTCAAAACACAAGAGGAACATGGAATACAAACTTGATCCATACATCATGAGTAATCCAAGTCAACTAAGCTCTCAAATCCTTACAATGCCGATTGATTATCAACACCCACATCTATACAAACCATACATGGAATCATTACCTTCAACAAATGTCAATGGCACAATGAGTGTGAGTATGCCCAAATCAAATATTGGAATACATTTCCCAATGGTAGATCTAAATCGAAACCTACAAGTTTGCCAACCGAACAATCAATGCATGAGCTTTCAAACGAACAACGTCATCCCACCAAAGCCCTACATGCCAAAGGAGAATTTACCAAGTACAAGTTTTTGAAACATGAATCCAAAAAACTTTGGGATGGATACATTTGCAAATCATACGAATATTCCAAACATGAATGATGGTCAATTCCAACCTATCATGATAAATCTGAGTGTCATCCAAAACTAGAACATTGTCCAAAATCAAACACAAGTACACACTCCAAATATACTTAAACAAGAGCCAAATCAACTATATCAAGGGGGTCAAGATTGAAATCAAGAACAAATTTGGCAAGATCAAATTGCAGCACTTTCCAAAATAGTTGAGGCATTGCGCCAAGGGAAATCTCCACCACCATTACCAACATTATTCCTTGGTTTAGGACTTTCCCCTTTACCTAGCACTAATCATTCCATCCAAATCAATCTACTTAACACCAATCCATCCATTACTTCAAATCCTTTGAATATACCACCAACATCGCACCAATAGATGGTATCTAATCGAATGACAACATCGAGCATGACAAATCAAAACATGGTCTCCCAAGGATCTATCACCTTGGTCATTCCGACCATTGCTATCATCTTGATCACTCCATCCACCCCTATCAAACCCATCATATCTCAACCCCTCACTACCATGATTGCTCTAAGTGTATCTCAACCACTTATCACTACATCCAACATGATCCTAATTCCACCACCACTACCACCAAAACCAAACACAGCAAGACAATATGACATTGCGCGAAAAGCTCACCAAGCCTACCAAAAAGCTATCAAACAATATCTATCCATGCAACAAGCAAGACAAGCTCAACAAGTGCAACAAGCCTCTCAAGCTACCCAACAAACACAAGCACAAACACAAAAAATGACAACTGTTGAAAACAAGGATCAAGATCAATCCATCACTGAGCACCTTGAAGCAATGCCTACTTTATCCAATGATCAAATCAACATATGTCAAGAGTCACTTCTCAATCATGATCAAAATCCACCAACAATACTCAACAATAATCCTATTCAAGAAATGTCAACATCACTTGACTCTATGGTTGAAGGTATTGGCAATCTCTCCACCGCAATTGTCAAAAACAATGATCAAAACCTCTCCATCGAGGAGCACATTGAGGATGTATCTACACAATCCAATGATCAACTCACCATACATCAAGAGCCACTTTTTAGTGATCTCTTTCAACGAGTGTTAGGATTATTTAATCCAGATGAAATAATGCACGATCAGTTCACCTATGATCATATTGAAAATGTCTCAACATCGCCTTACGAGTTAGAGGACATCTCTCAAGAATTCATTCTGAAGCAAGATAAAAATCTTCCACTAAAGTCTAGCAATGGTCCTTTCCAAGACATGTTGAACCCCTTTGACCTCATGGTTACATATACTGAAAGAACATTGAACTCGACACTTGAGGATATGGAACCACTTACCATGCCTAATAACGACGTCCAAGAACCCTTTGTAAGCAATCCCTCCTTTGAAATTGACCCATGTCAAGAACTTGATCCAAAGCATGTCGAAAGCAACTTTGAAATCATTTGAGATCAAGAATTTGTATCTCCAAGATACTATAATAAGCTAATGGACACTCTCCTATCCATACAAGATGATCATATCCATGTAGGACATACTCCTCCATCTACCCATGAGATGCTTTCCATGGATGGACACGTAGAGGATCTTCATCTAGAATAAGATTTTGTTAAACAAAAAGAGTAGATTATTAACTCCTACAGTCAAACTGAGTTATCAACATCAGGATTAGATATATCCCAAACTAAAACTAAGGACATCATGAATAAGGATATTGAATTTTATCCACTGAAGGAAGCAAGTCAGACAGAATAGTATAATCTAGAGATAGTAGAGCAGAAGATTGAAACAATGTCATCTATAGTGGTCATTCATCAAAACATGTTTACTAAAGAAAACATCTCAAAGAATGCAGAATCAAGGAACGAAGGTGCTACTACCACCATACTGGGGGAAACTTCGTCTCAAGCAAACGTCAACATAGGGAGCATGAAGAGTTCTTATGATGAAATTGATGCCAATACTACAACCAGCCACGTCATGAATCTTCATCCACCCATCACCCCATCCAAAAATTGGGACCAACGTCAAAAGGAAGATTTGAATCAAAGTACAAAGAACATTATCAAAGAAAAAGAAGCTGAGAAGCATAATGGACAAATCAAATACAAATGGATACCAAAGAATACAAAGAAAGATCATCCCTATCAAACTCCATCAGTCAAAGAAACTATGGGGAAAACTAAAAAAGGGAAAAGTATCCATCAAGAATGTCCACAAAAGAAAAAGCAATTTTTCCAAGCAGCGTACAAAGTGTATCAAGTAGTTGGTCCTAATTCCCTTCACATTTTTGTATCCACACATCATTGCTCATCTTCCCAAGTTTGGAGAGTCAAAGATTCCAAATTGTCAACCAATCCATCTCTTATCCCTAAACACACTCCATCCATGCCTCCACACATGATATCCAATTCTCAAATTGACCATGTATTGGTAGCAACCCTTTATCATAAGGATTCAGAAGGAACTCTATCATGATGTGCACATAGATACAGAGTTAACCCTGGTATCAACGAAGCAGATCAAGAATCCCAAAAGTTGCATTCAAGTGCATGTATCTTAGCAAAGCAACTCCTTCAGGCAGGATACTAATGGCACATTATGATAGGGGCATCTACATCAACAACACCTTGTGATTTAGCATGAGCTTAAAATCTTCCAGAAAAATTAAAAAGAAAAAAATATGAAAATCCAAAAAAATCAGAAAAAGGATTGAAAAAAAAAGTAAAGATAAAAAAATGATCCTCTAGTGAAAACCGCATAGGCGGCACTTTGGGCAAGACCATGATGAAAACCTAGAAAATAGGCATCATGTGTGGAATCGAGCATCTATGTGTGCCAGTTCAGGTGAAAGCATCTCATCCCATCCATAATAAATCCAACAATCCATCTATATCATCCATAATAAATCCATTCATCCATAAACCATTGATCCAATCCATTTTCATCCATCTACATCCATCATCCGAGTTATCTTGATCTTGATGAAAGTTTGGGGCACACTTTACACTTGCTTACGGTAAACATCTTGACATGGCCTTTTTTCATTGATCCTATCCTATCTAGCATTATCTGAGCTATGAAGCATTATCCAAATGAGCATTCTTTATCCAAACACCTTATCTTATTGCAAGATAATCCTTTGCATCCTTTGCATACTTATCCATCCATCCAAACACGTATACGAGCATCCATACATGACATTCCATACATTGCTAGACATTGGGGGTAGATATATACATCTTGCTTTGAGAATAAATCTTGGTCTATGTCCTCTGACTTATGTGGTGATCCAAACATTGGAAAAAATGAAACCAAGTTGGTCAAAGCATTTATGATCCAAAATCCAAATCACTAGCCCATGGAATATTTTGACGAGAAGACATTCCTTATCAAGCTTCATCGAACATCGAACATTGATCCAAATAATCACTATTAGTTGCATCTAATTTGCATGCCAAATGTCATATCAAATCATTCAAACATCTTTTGTTTCAGACCAAGCTTCATCAAACATGATCAATCAAATCCAATCAAAAAAATCATCATCTCAGGATATCATTGTGTTGCTTAACACTATCCTTGCATTGTTGTGCATCCTCAACAATGTTATCATCATCAATCAAATCGTTGCATTGTTGTGTATCCTCAACAATGTTATCATCATCATCAATCCATCGATCTAATCAATCCACCTTAGATTGGTCTTCAACAAAATCCCAAACAGAGCACTGATATCGTCACACATGTCCATATCCATATCGTCAAAATCATGCGAAAATCCAAAAACATCAGACAATCAAAAAAATCCAAAAACATCAAAACATCAGAAAAGCCAAAAACATCAGAACATCAAAAAATCCAAAAAGATTCAAAATATATCAAAATCCAAAAACACATCAAAAAGTCATTCAAAAAACCAAAAATAGGGTTGTCTTGTCGAACTATGTGGTCTCTGCGTGTATAACGTAGGTAAGGCTAATCTGTTGATCAACCACCGAGGCCCCTAGGATAGGTCTTTAGGTTAGTATCTTGGTCAAAATCTCAGAAAATCCCAAAAACATTGGAAAACCAAAAATCAAAACATTTGTAAAACCTCAAAAAATACCAAAAATAGACTCAAAACATTGCAAAACATCAAAAACATCCAAATATTTGCAAAAATCCATCCGCCTCATCTCGCTTGCACCCACAATAAACACCATTCATAATAAATTGATCGTCATCCTCAACCTTTGGCGAAACAATTAGAAACAAGTCTAGCAGCTTAAAAGAGTAAAAACTCAAAAGCGTCAAGTCTCAAGTCTTAGTCAGTACGTAAACAAGTTGTTCAAGTCTTTGTGTCGATAGTCCATCATCCAAACAGTCCCATATCAATCATCTAATAACATCATGCCCTAGGATGAATCCTTCCTACAAGGGGCATTATTTATCAGAAAGAACATTTTCGATAAATGAAATGACATGCCGCCATCCACTAACATGTCCTAGGATGTATCCTTCCTACAATGGGCATTATCTTTTGGCAATAAGTTTCGGTTCTTATCCTTAAAAACACATTCCCTTTGGTTAGCGGTATTGAAGAACATCAACTTGTTTGTGTGCTTTATCTTTTTCTTTTGACTTATCTTATTGCGCTCAGTCCAAGGACCTCTCAATGATATCTGAATGAAGGATTTAGAGAGATAGGAATGGGGCAACGATCATTATTCTTTTTTCGGGTTTTGCTTGTTGGACGTTCTTGTAAAATAACTTGGCGAATACTTTCTTTGTTAGATATGTATAGAGGATGTTTTGGATGGCTTGTTGACTATTGCATTGATTGGTTATACCTCTCCGTGTTTTGGTCTGAGATGTTTGAAACTTCTAAAGTGCATCCTAGCAAGGTTTTCGTATGTCAGGTATGAATAGGAATACTCCTATCTATTTGTCGAGTCAAAGTCCATCACACTAAGTACAATGCCATCCTAGTCCTTTATACCTTGATGCATCGTACTTATGTGTGTTATCAAACATAAAGTAAACTTGACCCTTTGAAAACCCCAATCCTTGATAAGCAAATCATCCATCTATCATCATCATTTCTCATCATCATTTCTCACCATCATCTCTCATAATGTTGGCTTGTTGGATCCTCTTGTCATCATCTAATTTCTTCATTTTCCGCATTAACATCATAGCATGAATAGTTAATCATCATCACCAATTCATCCATCATTCATCAATCATGCATCCATTGTGCATTCATATCATCATCATAATATAGATATGTTAGTCTAAGCATATGCATAAATCATACATTTTCATAATCACAACACATCACATCATCAATCTCATCCATCTCACATCATATAATCATTTAAGTTGTTTAGGATAATATAGATTTGTTATTCTAAGCATCTTAAAACCATCTCATTTGCATCATCATCCATAACCACCCATTTTGAACCTCTTTATCGTGAGATCGACCCTCAAATCAAATCTTTTCACTCGATCTCTCGAGGGGGCAATGTACCAGTGTACTTTCCTCTAGGGCATCCGAAAAATCAATTTTTTTTTTATTTTGATTGCGGCAAGTTTATTCTTTGAACCAATGCAACAAGTACATTGCTTCAAAGAGGGGAAAAATGTAGACACACAAAATATGCATACAGGTCAATCCAATGGTTTAATCAAATTTCATCTCTCATAAATCATTCAACCTTTATCTTGCATCATCCATTTAATTAAATAAATCCTGACTTTATTTAATTGAAATCTCCAAATCCATATTTCATCCTTTTCTGATTTAAATAAAATCAAATATTTGAGTCAAAAAAATCAAACTAACCTAATCATCATTAATTTAATCTAACCATGATTAAATGCTAATCTCACCCACTTGCATTCTCTAGATTTAGCCACTTGCACAAATAAATCAATTTATTGATTTATTGAAAACCAATATTTTCACTCAACATGGCCCTCAAGTTTGAAAAACATGACAAGTTGATTTGTCCCTCCAACATTGCATTTATTGCTCATTTTCTTGTCCCCCTCTCAAAATTTATTGCAAAATTTGAATTCAAATTCTCCCTCTCATGGGCACACTTCCCAAATCTTGCACATGCATCAACCACTCACCACTTGACAAGTGTCTTCCTCTCATTTGTCCAATCTTAGTCCCACATCCTCCATGTTTGGCACTCTTAGCATTTGAAAATCTTTAAATAGAGGCTTCATCCTCAAGCAAATCCTCCACAATTTCATCTACAACTTTTATGCAAGGTTACTCTCTTGGTTTGAGAATTCATCTTGCTCTTCATCCTGTTTGCATTTGCATCATCTTAAGCTTTGATCAAGGATTGGGAAAGGGTCACTTGCACATGTGACACCAATCCACTATGGAATAGGTAACTTGTTGTTGCTTTCATAATGCTTTTAGTTTTCTTTCATCCTTTGTTGCATTTTTGAAGCATTTGCAAGGTATTTCATAGGAGTGTTCTTGAGAGATTTGTAGGTACTAACCCTTGTATGAAGTTTAGTTTTTGCAGATTTCAAAAGTATGCTCACAATAATATAAATGAATCTACAACTACCTATAAACAAAAAATAATTACAGAAATTAATGTTCATTAGCATTCTTGATGAATATACAATAGGTGGATAGACTTAACTACCCAAAAGTGGGTGACAATGACACATAATTGATAGATTATTCTATGTGGTATTATAATAAGCATGTATAACTAGCCTAGAAAGTATTTAATAAGATATATAGCTAAAGGAAATATCCCAAAAAATAATTAAAATAGAACTCCTACACTAACACCCTCTTGAGAGTATGTTAAATGAGTTAAAATATTGGACCCAAAAAAAATCCTAATCAACTCCTATGTTCAAAGAGATCCCCACAAAATAGAATAAGCCATTCACAAAGGAAAATCTCCCCAAATATAGAGAGAAGACCTATCCCCCATAGTAGAGAGATAAAATGAATGACTAAGAAGATCACACAGATAGCAATACCATTTGGCTCGATGATATAAAAAACACAAAAAAAATTGTAGCCAAGGCTAATAGCCAACTACAAATCTACATAGATACCTTACCTTCACATTATAACAATCTATAGTGTAGAAAAATGTATCCCTTTACATTTTCACACTTTTTTTGGTCTTGTCTATTAAATCATGGCTTCTTTATGCTTTGATTTGTCCTATTTTACATCCATAAGCCTATTTAAATGCATTTTCCAAAGGATAATCACAAAATTCAATAAGAGAGAAATCATAATTAATGTGTTTGGGTTATTTTTTCTGGATCTAGTGATATGGGAATCATACGCGACCTTTGGCATATGGATCCCACCTAAGTTTTGAGGCTTGATTGTAAATATTGCATTGAATTTAACATATCTTGAAGTTTTTGTCCCAAGTTTAAGTCATTAGGACTCATATTCCACCTTCGGTGTATGAATCCCACTTTAGCTTGGACCTATTTCAAATTCAATTATAGGAGATATTTTATTCTCCTAGATCTAATGTCGGCTTGTGCTATTGTAATTTTGGGAAATTTGACATAACCAAGTATAAATGCAAGCTTATTTCACATAATTCTACCTTGCAAGTTTTCAATTCACCTAAGTTTTCAAGTATTGAAGCATTATAGTATTCAAGAGCATTAATGAATATTTAAGAGCTGATTATCAATCATTTTGGAGCTACATTCAATATTCAAGCAACATGTTAAAGTCATCATGCATCATGTGTGTTTTTTAGCTAACATTTGTGATGTCAGTTTCATGATTCAAGAAAGCATTCAAAGAAATTCTCTCATACCAACAATCAAGAGTCAATAAATACATTCATTCAAACCATTTCATACAACTTTTCAAATTTTATTCCAAGGGTTTGTTGAGTTGCAACATTGAATTTTTTCACTCATCATTTCTTCATGTCATTTCAATTCATTTCAAGGTTTAACAACCAGAATGGGTTTTGACCAAGGCAAACCCCAATTCCCTAACATAACAACCTTTTCCCTCTTTATGTGTTTTTGCAAATCTAGGTGATTTGGAGCTTCAAGATCCTTTGAATACAAAATTACAAAGCTGCCAGATTGAAGAAAGTTGTCAAGAAGTTGTCATCTTCACTAAAACTCACCTATAGGTTGGAATTCAAACTTTTTAGGCCTGAAGATTGGAAAAAAGAAAGCTACAAAAGATCACTATAGGCTAAAAAAAATCATAGAAACCCTAATAACAGGACTATATTGCCACCTTGGGCATATGAGTCCTAATACAAGCATTTTACTAGATTTTCAGTGGATTTTGACTTGTCATTGAGAGATTCCAAATTCTTCCCAGAAACCCTAGACTGGGACTAAATCATCTAGTCTGGTGTATGAGTCCTAGTACACATAAAAAACAACAATTTTTAGGGTTTTCGAGCCTTGTTTAGTTATCTCTGATCCTCTGAGTACCTTTTTTATATCTTTCTATTTAGTGATCTTATTTCATGTTCTAAGTTTCTAGGGTTTAGTGTGTTCAAGTCTACATTTCTCCTTAGAAACTTCATTTAATTGTGAACCCCCAATTTAATGACACCTAAGGAAACCTCTAAATAAGTTCTCCTTCCCTCAATTGATTTACTTGTTTCCTAATGAATTGAGAGTGAAATAGGTCCCCTAATTGTTCCATCTCCTAAAATGTGGAGCAACCTATTTCCTTCTTTTCACAATCTAATAACATATGCTTCTTCATTTCTTGATCCTAGTCCTTCTAAGCACGTGAACATGATCTCGTTCACTCTTATTTCTCCTACAAGTCATGTGGAAAATATTCCTAGCACAAGCTCTATGGCACATGACTTGCCCCTTAACAAGAAGCCTTATTTGCACTACATCCCACTCAAGTAAAGGGTAACATCATAATTAGTGTTATGGTTGACCTACTAGTCAGGTCAATGTTATTATGGAGGAGACAATTTTCATTAAGAAATTACATAAGGAGAAATATGAAAAAATCAAAGGCCATGATTCATACTCACAATGGCTTCTCTTTACCTTCTATTGGTTTTATTTCTTTGTTAGTCCTTATTGGACCCAAGTCCCTAAATGTCCCTTTTGATGTAATCCTTGAATCTAACCTATTTAGAGTAAAACAAGGCATTCCATGGGTAATCTCCATGAATGTGGTCACTTTGGTAGTACATAAATGCTTAAAATTATCTCATGATAGAATAGTCCATATTATGCATGAAACATGATGCAAACCCCTTATTTCAAGTGGAGGCTTTTCCCTAAACCATTTTTTTCCTACTCTTTTTATACCTTTATTGCTCCATGGAGACATATTCTACAAGGCCTAGTTCAAGTACAAAGAAAAAATTATGAACCTTAATACTGCCTTTCCACCAAATTATAATTTCATTTCTATAAAGGCCTCTTTGTGCTCCTCTTTAAAGGTTGTAGATGAGAATTCTCTCACAAGTAGACCTTCGTCTTCTAGGATTTCACAACTTCTAATGATTCCATTTGTTCCTTCTATTGTGCCTAGCACAAGAAAAGGAAATGAAATCATTTTGATGAAATCTAAACCACAAGCTTTCCAACTCACAATTTTACTCACAATTCTCCAACCCACACTATATGGTAAGGGGATTCATGTGAGTAGAGTTTTCTCTTCTTTTGTTTCTTCGCATCTCTATCTCTAAGGTCTCTTGTTGTTCCTCCACTTGCTTCCAAAGAATAAAAAGGAAAGGAACTCAGGGAAAAGATCCTTGTATTTATTGTTTTAGTGCTTCCTATTCCTCCTTAGGAGCTTACTCTTCCATTGAAAATGTCTACAAAGACTACTTTTCTAGTGGAAGAAGACACCATGGAGTCTTCTCTAGATACTATTCTTAGTAGTCATATTTTTCAAAATTGACTAGTGTTTGAGTGTAAATTTTGTCGATAGGCATTATCACCAGGAGCGTGAGGTCTTCCAAAATACTATGGATGAACCTTCTACCTTTGCTTCTACTCCCACTTTTGCTTCTACTTCAATCTCTATTCTGACTACTATTACTATTTTTTTAGTCTCTTCAATGGACTCTAATGAATCTTACCCTAAGAGGGTACAAGTGTTCATTGATCCTTCTTCAGATCCTCCCTTGAGCACTTCTCTCTTTGATAATCCTTCCTTTCCTAAGCTAGTAAAACTTTCCTCACTCAAATGTTGTATATACTTTGGCTCCTTCTTTCTCTTTTGATGAGAGGATTCCACATCCTCTTCTTAAGCACAAATTAGAACTTTTCATCACTTCAAAGGATAGGAATAAAAAAACATCATCTGATTCTCATCTAATATGTTTTGTTCTTATGATGAAATAGTCTCCTATTTCCACAAAGCTTGTCATTTCCCCTCTTCTAGAGATAAAAATTGACTCCTTGACTCATTTGCCTCATTCTTCATTGTCACAACACTCCGCTTTGAAGGGGTGCATATTTGACTCGATGGAAGACATTTTTTATTTTTCATCTATCATTTCTAGATAAATGACGTTCACCTCATAGTAGCTTATTGATGGTGATTGGTGGTTGTTTTTAATTCCCAACCATATCTCATATATAATCTATGGCTTTTCCACTACCAATATTTAATTATCTAGAGGGATTTCCCCAAAAATAGGTAAAATTTAGAATAAATTTCCCTCTACACTTTGGGCTTTGCGAAACCTAAGAGGGTGACCCCTTACAATGTTCTCAAGATATATTTTTCCAATTTATCCTGAACATTACAAAAAAAAATATGTCCTACGCATAATTACTTGAAAATTATGGAAATGCAAAGATTTAGAAATATCTTTAAGAATTTAACATTTCATATCAATAGAATATGATACTTTATAAAAAAATTCAACAAAAAACGTAACTAAATTTAAATATTTAAGATGTTTGTGTGTGTGAAAGACCCTAGAGATGCAACAAAGATGCAACTTTACTAATTAGTTCCTTAATCTAAAACATGGAGTCATAACCAATGTAAATGATAATGCATAAAAATGTTCCCCCCTAATGTAACAGAGCTATTTAATGATGCATCAAACCATTAAACATATAAATATTAGCCAATTATACTTATAATATCCCCATATACATCCACAAAAAATCTTTATCTCTATTAAATCGTTTAATTTATTATTTGAACAAGAGCATTAATAGAAGATAAACATCCAATGGAAAAAAATAGAGATGAATTGAAAGATATTTAATTTATTTCATTCATAACCAATGTGAACTATAAGAAAAGAGAAGATTGGCTTTATAAATATTCCATTATATTTTTAAATGATAGTACTATCACAAAATTTATTCAAAATTAATAAAAGGATAGAATAAATAACCTTGAAAATGACTTAGACTTTATTTTCTCTATGTTTGTATTACAAAACTCTCCAAAATTGATCAATCATTACATGCAAATGAACTTGAATTCCCTTTTATAGGAAAATAGAGCAACAATATTTGGTTTATTTATACATTTCATATTTTCATTTGGCATTCATTACATTTCAAAAATACAATTACAACTACTTACTCATGGATGGAATATTCCAAGGACAAAAATAGTTATATTTACTCTTAGCAATCAATTGTACCTCCAAAAGTGCCTTTGATGTGGATTGTTGGTTCTTTGTTTCTCCTTTTGTTAATTCTCATTAATTTGGACCCAAGAAAGATAAGTTGGGAGATAAAGGTAAAATACTTGTTGTACAAGAAGACAAAACCCCTTTGTTATCATTGTTGAAAACTTTTGGAAATGTTGAGTGTGGAAAAATACAAAAATATGTCCAGTTGACTATGAGAATCTACAAGTCGGGTATTTGATTACACTTTTTGTCCCAATCCTTGTAATATTCTTTAGATGGACAATTAAATGTCATTAATTCATCCAATTTAGTCCTATATGAGTCATATTTCTTTACTACCTGATTTGTATCCCTATAAAATTCTTCTGAGAATTTATTACTGAATGATAATTTTTCCATGATGTTATTTAACTTATAAATCCTAGAATATCCACCATCCCATATCAAAATAATCTCTATACATATGATATTATCCATTTGTGATCTCCACTACTCAAATTTTCTTACCACTCCATAGCCATCCAAAATGTATGGCAAGAGGCAAGATCATTCTCATTAAACTATTGGAGCAACTCCCTAATCCTCTTTCCAAGCCAATCCACTAGTCCTTGAAAATCCAAAATTCCTTTGACTACCTTATATGTGGGGGATATTTTTGGTGGTTATTAAGCTCATGAGTAGATCCTACAACCATGGTTTCCAATGGACTAAGCCTCATTACCCCTACTTGCATCAATGGGACAACTATTGATTTATCCCTATCAAACACCTTTATTGCATCAAACATTAAAGAATAGTATGATTGGAAATTAATTACTCTTTTTATTTCCTTTCCCAAATAATGCTCAAGAATATTAGAAATAATAATTATATTTTTTCACCACATATAATTCAAACAATTCCTCATATACCCTTACCTATTGAATCAACTCTCTTCTTCTCACTCTTGCTCAGGGAGGAGGTGTAGTTGATGTTCTTGAAACAAGCTCTTTAATTGGTTTATCTTCATATACAACCATCACCAAATATGGTGGAGGAAGTGGTGGAGAAGAAGAGAATGAAACACTTGATTGCAATGGTTTCTTATTTTGTGACATCTCAACTGTTAATTCCAATTATGCCAACCTTTTAATGTGCTTATTATATTCTATCAAAAAATCATTATACTTCCTAGTTTCAACATCACACTTCTCCTACAAGGATTCTACAATTCCCTTGGTTGAATGTGCAACATTGTCTACCAATGTGGCTAGACCTCCATTGCTATTTTATCTAAAACCCTTTATATTATGAGACCTTTGTTAGGGTCAATTATCGGCTTTGCTATATGAGGCTTATATGTGTTAGGGTACAAATCCAAAATAGCATGTTTATCCCATTGTGTACTAAATTCAGACCCTTTTAATGAACACTTGGCATCCTCATCAATAGAAAATACTTGTGAGTTTTTTTCCTCATATTGTGAAAGGAAATGGTTGATGCCATATCCCATTTTGGTAAGATAAGTAAACCACTTTCTCTTACAAGCCTTCATCCTTTCTTAGGGATTATCTCCTTTTATTTTTCTTTCATGTCTACAACTACTCTTGAAGTAATAACTTCCCTAAGAAATTTTTGGGACTTACCCATTTCCTCCTTCACCTTATCCTCAAATTCATCTCTCCTTGTCCTCCACACATATTATTTAAATAAATCTATCTTAATAAATACATCATTAGTCATAAAATATGTGTAGGCCCTCTCTCTTATTTCATCAACATTGACAAGGCCAATCAAGACTACCTTAGTAACCCTACATTATGAAGCTAGAAAATCTATCTCCCATGGAGATAGCATGTTTTGCATTATCTCATTAGTTGTAACTACAAGCTCATCATTAGAATCTATTGGATAATAAACCAAGCCTATAGCTTTAGTTTTCTTCCTCATTGGAGAGGGATCCCTAGGAGGGGAATATAGATCTATTATTTTTTGTAGGGGTGACAACAGAGGTGGAAATGGTGACATATGTTGCACAAGAGATGTGACTCTTGACTCCTCTAATTGAGTAGGACTAGCTATTATTTTCTAGATTTCCTTATTGTCCACTTTATTCTTCTTGTCAAGACATTGTTTCTTTGGTTGATGGTAGGTAGGCATTTCTTCAACCATAGGGGCATTCCCATTATCTTTTTCTATTCTCTACTCCTTGAGATTCCCAATAAACTTTATCAAAGTTTTCTAAAATTGTTTCAATTCTCAACATTTCATCTTCAATATCCATAAAAGTGCCACTAAACCTAGGATCAATTTTCTTCTTTTCCTTTTCCAATTTTGTAAAGGATAGCTACTTTACCTCACTATCTTCATCCTTTTGTAAATCAAATTCATTCATCATATTGTCCTCAAGGTAGTCAAAATTATGTCAAAACTTACCTCCTTTGATTCTTACCTTTAGTGCAATGAAACCTTAATGATCATGGCTTTTGGGTCTGTAGTTATTCATTTTCAAATGTTTAATCATGTCAATGATATTTTCTATCCATCCCTTTTCATCACAATATTTTAAAACATAGTATATTGATGGAAAGGAATTCCCTTCTTTTGACCTACCAAATGCACGTATTCAACTTTTCCTAGCTGCCACATAACTTCAAGGAAACCAATTATGAGTGGCACACATCTTAGCATCATACATTAAGTGCCATTTGTTCAATATACCTTGAGAATTGTAAAATATACATGTGGGATGACATCTCCCCAATTATGGTCTATCCCTAATTTAGAACTCCCTTCCTTAGGCCTTAGGAAATCATGTAGCTCATTCAGGATTCTAGGTACATTTTTAACCAAAAATCCTTTCAACCTTGTAGCAAACAAGTTTGTGAGTATGAAAAGACTACATTTTTTATAGTGAATATCTTAGTGATGAGTCCACATCTTGAATGGAAGACACACACCTCTTTCATCACTTACATTGAGTGGTAGCTCTACACTAAACTAATCAATTCCATAGGCTAAAAACATGTGACTTAACAAGGAATACCACCAAAATCTTACCCATTCACCAACCTTCATGGTTATAAATTCCTTATGGATAAAATCAAATAAGTATGTAGTAAAATCATGCTCCTCATTGACCCACATGTTTTAAATATTCATAGCCATAAACATAAGAGCTAAAAGCTTGTTCTGAATAGTTTCCAACCCTAAAATCTAGCATAGGGTTTGATAAATTTTTACAAAGTAGAATTTAAAGTAGTCAACCCTAAAACGCTCCTTGTCTACTAATGTAAACTTCATTGTACTTCTTCCCTTTCCTTTTTCCATCAACATTGGTAACGTTGTTACCCTATATGTGCTCTTATTCTATTTGTGTGGACATGGAAAAAGTAACCCTTCTACTCAAGTTCTATCTCATTTGGGACCTCCTCATGATCTTGGATTAATTGCACCTTGATTTAATGTTGTAATGTGGATAACACATTAACATTAGGTCTTGGGCCCTTGTGAACCAAAAAATAACTCAAGTTGTACCTTACTTAAGCATTGCAAAGTGTTGTAACCCACTTTCACACTTTTCTAGGGTCTTGTTAATGTATTTCACCTAAATAACCTCTTTTCATCATTTACCAAGCCTTATTTTAAAGTGTTGTAAAGCATTGTAACAAAATTTCACATAATTCTAGGTTTTTCATTAATAATTGGACCTTCTTATACTTTAATTGACCCTATTTTAGATCTATAAGACTTACTTATTTGTATTTTTTAGAATAAACATGATAAACATCATCTAAAACACTTAAATCCTGAAACCCACTTGAAATGCCTGAAGTGGGACCCATTTGCCATTTTTGGAAAATGAAACCCCTTCGATGAAACCCATTCACCCATATTGGTGAATGAGTTCCCTTTGGCTCAAAACTCAAAATTAATTCAAATTTCTTGTAGTTTTTTATTTTCTAAGATCTAAGGTCAACCTCTAATGTTGTATTTTAGGAATTATTACATAATTGTGTATAAATATAATGTTCTTTCACTCATTTCACCCCCAATAAATTTGAAAAGAAATCAAGTGATCTAGCAATCAAGCAATTTGGAGCCATCACTTACATGTTTGCATCATTCTAAGTATTCAAGGGTTTGGTGAGTTGTAGCATTTCTTTAGTTCATTCATGATTCTCTTTCCATATTTCATTTCATTTCATGGGTTTAATTACCTATTTGTGGTTTGACCAAGGAAAACCCCTATTTACTAACCCCTCAACAATTTATCCCTCTCTTTGCATGTGATTTGTAGGATTAGGTTGTAGATTTGTGAAAGAGAAAGATTGGAAAAGTTGTCATCAAATTTTTAAAGCCATTCAAAGTTGTCAAAGTCCTAGGAGAAACTTGGAGAGCACCTAAATGTTGAATCTGAAAGTTTCAAACCTGGATCTCAATGAGGAGCAGAAGTGTAGACTAAGAGCTATAGATTTTGCTTTTGAATTTCTAGAAATTTGAAAGTGGACTGATTCACTATTAGCAGAACATGAGGCCTAGTGTAGGAGTCTAGGAGAGATTTTTCTAAATCTAAGTACCCATTTGTATGAAAGCTATTTTGGAATTGTTCACCCGAAGTAGGACTAAGTCACCTAGCTTAGCGTATGAGTCCCAGTTCCAGCCTAAAAAGCAACAATTTTAGAATTTCAAAGACATTTCTAGTCCTCACTCTAGCCTCTACAAGTTTCTAGGTGAACTCTTTCTATTTGGTTTCTCTATTTTGTGTTATATTGTATTCAATCTATCATTTGACATATCATAGCGTGTTTTCAAACATCTTGCATTTTCCAAGTTTTCACTTGGTGGTGAACCCATTTCTTGTTTCCATTCATTTCAAAAGATATCTTACAGTCAAATCTCTTAGATCCTTCATTGGGTTGAGGTCTCTAAGATATTCTTGAATGTGAGCATTGTGAAATCAGATCTCTCTTCCTTCATTTCTCTTTCAGTGTGAATGAAGAAGTTGTGCATTCTGTTTCCATTGTCCACATTTTGGTGAACCTAACTTTTGAACATCATAATTTTGCTTTGGAGTGCATTTACATCCTAGATTTAGCTTGCATTAACATTGCATTGAATTTTGTATTAGTTAATTGGCATTCTAGGGTTTCAACATTTGCATCAGTGAAAAGTTCATTTAGCTTGGATTATTGCACTTAATTTAACTAAAAATAACTAAAAATCTACATTTTCATTTTAGATTTGCATCAAAAAGCTTAAAAAGCATAAAATTCATTTCAAAAATTCTAAATTTTTTCAAAAAAATCCATACTAGGACTCATTGACCACATAGGGAAAATCAGTCCCTTTGAACATTTTGCACTATAATTTATGTCATTTCTAGTTCATTTTTTGAATTTTTGTTTTATGTTGTTGCCTTTCTATTTTTGTGTCTAGATTTACTATTTCATTCACTTCATTGCGTCTAGTTTACTTTCATCATTGATATGTGTTTTAATAATATTTGGATGTCATTAAATTCCTTAGTGGATGTGTCGAGTTGTGACTTTGGAACTGATCCTAATGACATTGAACTTTCATGCTCCTTCAACTCCTCATGTATTTCCTCTTCATGATGTTAACATCATTGGAGAAGATGATGATAGCATGCATAAGTTCCTAAACAATTGTCTTAACAACCTTGAAGCTAATGCATCATTTTATCCATCCATGAACCAACCAAATCCTCCTAAAATACATCCCTAGATGTTTGGTTACTTACATCTTGAAACAAAAGTAGAACCTAAGTTCCCTAAACAAGGTGAACCTAGTTCTTCTAGACAAGCAAACACTCAACTATTTTATGATAACAAACTAAAAAACACTCCAATCAACCTTGAAGAAACATATGGAAAAGACTTCACAATATTGAGGAAATGAGGATGTGACACAACAAATGAACATGGAATTCATCAACTCTTAGAGAAAATTTCTTATTATGAAAACAAAAAATGGTTAGGATGTGAATATCCCTCTCATAATAGCAAGCCTCCTAGATAAAATCTAAGGCTTCATGATGATGGCATGGTGAGCTCTGATTCCCTCCCAATCTAAATGTCCTTCTTAGAGAGAAACCCTTGACTGATAATAATGAGAAAGATAGCAAGATCACTTTGGGTCCTCCTTAAACTAGAGAAAAGTTTGAATCTAACAAACACAAGAAGCCTTACAAGTTACAAAAACTAAAGTTTCCTCTTCGTCCACCTCCTGAAAGTAAAAGGAAATTCCAACTACTTTTAAACAAATAACTCAAACTACTACCATCTATGAATAGGTTGGAGATATATCCTAAAGATGCAAAAGTTCTACATTGTGCATATCATTGAGTTCTTGGACATAGTAGTATTGTGCACGCACTCTGATCTTTTCTGGAAAACCTGAAAATGATAGGTCAGCCCCTATATTTATACCCTCATATGCATTTAATGCCTTCATTTAATTCTTGTACAACTGACTAGTTGGTTGGTGGATTTCAAAGTTATGGACGGCAACGGGAGGTTTAGGACCCAGGGACCAAAAAGACACAAGCTGATGGCTATTGAAACTACACTTTGGAAGCTGACGGTGAAGGGAGACCTGGAGTCCAGATAGCGAAGAGCCACCGAAGTTTTTCCACCTTAAACGACAAAGACTAAATGGAATTTTGGGGATGGAAGTCCGATGGATAGAACCCGACTCAAGCGAAGGTAGTTTGAAACTTTGCAAATTTTAAACTTGTGGAAAATAGGCAGCCAGGGCCTAGGGTTAGAGAAGGTGGGAGCCTTCTACTGTTTAGAACGACGAACACCCCAGGGAAACCTAGAAAGGGAAATCTAGTGGGATGGGTCCACCAGGCCCCAAGGCCGCTGGCAAAAGAAAACTTCCAAGGAAATTTTGGAAGGCACTAGGACTTGACTAAGATGGAGGGAATAAAACATGGTCAACCCAAGATAGGGGCTTGAAGGTACGTTAACCATTTAGGACACCAAAATGGGGTACACAAAATAAGGTGATGAAAGAATGACACAGAAAAGTGAAAGAAAAGTGGGTCCCCATTCTGAACGGGGCATGGGTACTGAGGGCACAACAAATGATGACTCCGCTAGGAAACACTCTTGAGCGTTCTAGGGATAAGTGTTCATTCTAGACCCAGAATCTCTGGTTTTTGTAGACTAGGAACAGACATCCAAGAGTGAACTGGGAGAACAGGATCCTTAGTTGGGTTAGTTTGTGAGACATCTCAGAAGTGTCTGGATGGTGTATTCATTCCTTTATGTAGGAATGTGATGAGTGGTTGCTAATCCAATCAAGTAAGCTATGTAAATCATCCAACACCAAAAGTAACCTTGACATCGTCCCACTGCCAGTTAGGCATCCATAGCCCCGACAGAGTTGGTGTTGTGGTCCTAGGGATATTGCTTTACTACTAGATGGGCATCCATAGCCCTGGTAGAGTTATTAGCACACCCATACAATCGCTTGAGTTTAGAATTTTCTTCCCTTTCTATTTTATTATGTTTCTTTCAACTTTATTTTTCTCACTTATCTTTTGTTCGACCATGTAAGCACTGAAGCCCACAATGGGTTTAGGAACCGTAGTGGTCATTGGAGCAAACTTTAGAATTTTTCACTCACTAGAGTATCATAGCAGCCATTGTATAGTCCTTCAGAAATACTTAACATGCATTTTGTGCAAGATCTGAGATATGCATAAAAAAAGCCAACCAAGGGTCAAGTTCTAAAGTAGAGTTCAAATAAGGAAACCATTCCTAGGTGGCCTTTAGGGACCAATAGTCAGGAATGAATGTTTAGTCGAAGAACACCAAGGATGAACAACAAAGTGAACCATTCATTAAACGAGCATGACCATCGCAGTGGGATGGAGAACATCCTCTTCGAAACAAAATAGCCAGAGAACAAACAAAATAGAGCAATGTGAAACAACAAAAGATGAGCAAGCAAAAAGGCAACCTATTCTAGCCTATGTATAGGTATTTATAGGAAAGAGTTTGACAGAGGTCAGGCTTGGACATAATGCTTGAGGTGTTGCCCATTGCCTGGCAATAGGATGTCTTTACCAGTTAAGGTCTTTAGGCTATAAAGCCTAGTCTTAGATTCAAGTTTCAAATGCTACTTTTGGGATCTAGTATTATGGAAATTAGAGAGGAAGCCTATAAAGCCTAGTCTTTTCATCATGTCAAACTAGATATTTGGACAACTAAGAGAAGAGAATTTTTGAAGAATAAGGAAAGAACATTCAACAAAGAAATGTTGAAGTCTTGAATTCATGATCTTGTCTAATCCTATCTTTCACCTTTCCTTTGTAATTAAGGAATCTCATGCATATTTAGGATGTTGATAGTATCTTGTTCGCATATTGTGAATCTTATATTATATTGTAATTCTTGTTTGATGGAATAGCATCTTTTATTTTTGCTTCTTTGTATTGCATGTGGAGGTTGTTTTGTGTTGCAAATTGAAGATCTTAGTTTTTCACTTCAACATTGTATAAGAGCTTTGAATCTCACAAGCCCCTTTCTTTTTCTTAGAAAGTTTCTACCATCAAGATTTCTATTATGATTTAAGTTTATTTTATGATCTTGTAAATTTTTGTATGGTCTTCTCTTACATTTCAATACAATCTAGAGAATCAAAAAGAGTTTGCAAACTTTTCTTAATCCTATATTACATGTATGCTTTTTGGTAATATTTGGTGATTACAACACTTTTAGCATAGTGGAAATATTTTTGTCTATCCTATTGCATCCATGAGGCTTGAGAAAGTATAATTTAGCTTTTTTTTCATTTAATTTGGTCATGATTTACAACATTGGAAAATAAGGTTTTAAAGCTCATATCTGAGAAACAACTTTTTGTAGGAGCTTTTTTGGCAACAAATAACCTGATAATTGCATTTAGGAGAATGATTCCATGACTTTTGATATATAATTTACCTATATTTGGAAAAAGTTTGATTTTGAGGAAAAAAAATTTGTTGAAAAGGGGATACGAACCCCTAGTATAGGTATGATTTCGCAGAAATAAAAAAAAAAAAAAATTGTTTAGTTTTGAAACAAAGGAAACTAGGTGCATCAATGGGAGTGAAGGGAAATAGGGTCATGATGGACCTATCTTCCTCAATTCATTATGAAATGAGATGCACACAATGAAATGACTATCAACCTTTAGGTGAGTCAAGTAAAAGTATCAATTTGCAAATTTCCCTTTTTGCAAAGTGTCTTGATTAAACAACACTTTGGGGAGAAAGATTAGAAATAGAAAACTAACTCCAAAATGCAATCTATAGCTTGGATCTTGAAGATTGAACTCAAAACTAATGAAACCAAAAATCAAAATGTAGATCTAAGAGAGGTAAGAAGGTGTGTACCATTCACCAAAAGTGCTTTTTTGAAGTTGACTTGGGACTCATTCGCCTAGGGGAGAATGGGTCCTTGTTTAGGGTTTTTTTATACCTTTTGGGAGCCTCTGCAATAGATCTGAATCTCTCAATTTTCCAAGGTTTCAGGTTCGAAAAGCCAGAAATAAATTTTGTAATTGAGTTTTCATGAGATGACAACTTTCTTGATAGCTTTTGCAACTCTGACAACTTCTTCAATTTTTTTTCTTCGAGAGATCTCTAAGATTTCTTCCACCTAAATTTGCAAATAAAAATCAAGAGGGAAAAATGTGTTATTTATGGTGAATGGGGGTTTTCCTTGGTCAAACTCCATTTGGCTAATTAAACCTTCTAAAGAAACAAAATAACATGAAAGGAATGATGAATGAAAAAAGCAATGTCACAACTCACCAAACCCTTGAGTGAACATTGAAATGTAGATTTGCAACTAGCATGAAATGACTTCAATGAATATGTATCTTGGTCTTGAAACTTGATTTTAAAGGATGCCTTGAACGCTTGAATGGATCATGAAAACTGCATCAACATATTAGCTCCAATAACATGCATGATGCAAGAAGACATTGACATGACAATTGGATCTTGATTGCTGCAATAATTTTTCACTAAATCTACTCTTGAGTGTGTTGAAATGCTCTTGAAATCATAAACTTTCTATAGGAATGCTCTCTTCAAAATTGCTAGATTGAAAATCATAGATTGCTTGAATGAAACTTAGTGAAATGACTTTGTATTTATAGGTATGTAAGATTGACTTCTCAAAATTCAAATAACATGAGCTGAAATGTGAATATGGATTTGAAATCATTAAAATACCACCAAAACTATAATTTAAATTTAGGTCCTAGTTCTAAGCGAGGACCCATTCGCCCATGGGTGAATGGGTCCTAGGTGACTCACCTAGGACACACATTGCTAAATGAGAAGTGCTATGTTATGGTATTAATGAATGTTAGGTTTCCTCTTTAGAAAATACAATTGATTAGGCTTCAATTTGAATTAAAGGGTCCAATTAAGGAAAATCAAGCTAAATTAATTAATGGAGCCCTAGATAAGTGTGAAAGAATAAAGGGGTACACTCTACAACACTACATTAAGGCATAATTAAGTTCATTTTAATTAATAGGCCCCTAAACTCAATATGAACATGTAAAATAAATATTAAAACACTAAATTAAGGCATCATTAAGTTCATATTAATATTTAATTCCTAATTAAGTGTGAAAAAAGGATACCTTTTTGTACACAACTTTTAAAAAAATATTATTATTTTAAAAATTAAACTGGGCCTTGAAGGTACCAATGCAAGGCATGGTACCCTTGGGCCCCACCCCATTTGTGGTGTGGTACCTTTAATGGTACTACCAACATTAATGGTGGTGGCCCATTAAAGGTTGTGTTGACTATATAAAGGGGTGCCAAGGAGGGGGGTTCCCTGCCACATTTTTTAAATTGCTTTCTTTTAAAACTTATAATTTTTTAAAGAACAGTTTTTTTTAAAATAAATATTTTTGCACCATCCTTTTGTAGTTCACCCCTAGTCACATGGCCGACCAATGCCTAGACCAGGGGGCTTAATAAAATTTCCAGTTTTTGTAATTTTAGCAAGATTGAGAAAATTGTCATAACTTTTGATCCAAGAGTCAGATTTTGGCGAATGAAATATCAATGGAAAGTTCATTCAAAACTCTATCCAATGGTGCAGATAATTTTTGTAGATTTTGTTGTTAATGTGTTTTATAGAATATTGAATTAAGATATTCATTTTTCACTCTTGATTTCATATCTTTTGCTTCGTTCGTTTATTTTTTGAGATTCTTGCAACGTTGGAAAATTATTTCTAAGCTCTTTAGAGTTATTCATTTAATATTTCTAGATATGGCCCCTAGTATAATTAATTCATATTTTTGTGTTTGAATACTCTGGTTAATTACTTTGATATTTAGAACTAGTGGTCCTTTTATTTGCATGGATGGCTTATTTTGGGCTATTTTATATGTATTTCCTATGTTTCATCATTTTTTGATATTTTTTGCATCATTTCTAAGTACTTTCTTCTGTGTAAACACATTGAGATAAAGTGTACATGTATTTTGGGGATTTTTCATATAAGGTTGTGCCATAGTTTGTACTTGGACTAAATTATAAAGTGCCATGGGGGGGTTGTGTAGTGTTTTATTTATTTTCCATCACACCTTTTTCAAGTGATTGTCCCTTCAAGACAACAACAAATCCATGTGATTATTGCCTCATGCGTCTGCGCCTTGTTTTGGCACACCCTTTCTTAGTTACAGGTACTTTCTTATGCACTATCAAATTTTGTTTCTTCTCTTTCATGCACTATATGGTGATATGTAAAATTTTCATGGATTTTTCATGCCTCTCTGAAGTCCGCATTATGGAGTTTATTATACTATTGATGCTAATGCTTCCCTGGTTCCACTTTGGAGTGAACTATGTATATAGTACTTATTCCTATGTACTAGGTGGATGCAGTGACTGGTTATCCATGCATTTCAGTGAGATGGAGTATTTTCCATATGGACACTCTTGCATTCCTATTTATGTAGGCAACCTTTCATCCTCAGTTAACTAGTGTTCTTAAAACTATTAGCACATGTACTTTCAACCTTCTTTGGTTAAGTAGTAAGTCATTTGGGTCACTCATGTAGATTCATGTGCCATTTATATCTTTGATTGACATATGTTTTTCCTTTGTTTTCCATCAAATCATTGTTTCAGTTGTCTTATTATGGGAACTGATGTAAAAAAAATTCTTCTTCATCCTAATCATCCTATCTTAAGAGGATTTTCTATAGTTATAGCACTATAGAACTAATCTTTCAATAGTTGTTTGCATCTTCTTCATGCTTTAGTGATGTTCTTCATGTTCCTATTCTTCTTGGGACATTACTTTGGAGGCTTCTTAGTCCTTCATCTTATTTTCTCTCTTTTGGAGAGGAGTTTTCTCCCATAGGGTTTTCCTCATTTTCTTTGTTTGTGAGAGATTATTTTGTACATGGGTACCTTATCAGTCCTTGTTATTCGACTCATCTTTTGCATGTTGCATTGGTTTTTTCATCCCTAAGTTGCACTTAAGGGGGGTTGTTGGTGTGAATAAAGTTGTCATGATCTTGCCTAATCTTATCTTTCACCTTGCCTTTATAAGAATAGCATTTCATGCATATTTAGCATGTTGATAGCATCTTGTTCACATATTGTGAATCCTATATAATATTATAATAATTATTTGGTGGAATAACATCTTTCATTGTTGCTTCTCTCTATTGCATGTGGAAGTTATTTGGTGTTGTAGATTGAAGATCTTAGTTGTTCACTTCCACAAAAGAAACATCCATCATTCTCTATATTTTTTATACGTTCCCAAATAATTTTAGTTTCATATTTGATATTTGATTCTAATTTACATGCATCCTCATAATAGCTTTCATACAAATTAAAATAAACAAAAATTTAATAATTAGAGTTGTATACTTAAAACAAAATGTTAAAAATAATATAAATATATTAAGGATCATCCTTCAAATAAATATTTAAAATTAATTAAATAATGGAAAGAATGAGTTTGTGAGTAGAGGTACAAAACATTTATTCTAAAAAATATGTAATTTTACATTTATTCTCAATGGTATGCAATTTTACACTCATACTCACTATAATTTTACATTATTCTTAAAGGTGTCGGAATTTTACACTTATTCTCAATATTATTTTACATTGATTCCAAAAAATGTGCTTTTTTACCTTTATTCCCAAAGAGACCAGTTTTCACATTTATTTTCAAAAGTATGTGAGTTAACATTTATTATCACATAAATTTTACGTGATTCGCAAAGACAAAAAAAATGAAATTGATTCCCAAAGTATATAATTACTACCTTTATTCCAAGGAGGACGCAATTTCACATTTATTAGCAAAGGTTCTTTCATTAAAAACAAACCACGACAGCGTGTAAACAGCATTAATCACGTCATAATAAGCGCTTTAATCACAACATCCACTACGTAATGCAACTCTTCGATGGCAAAAATAGCATTACCAAAATAGCATTACCACAACGCTTTCTACATGCGAGTATTCTCTTGAGAAAACGTAGGAATTTTATCTATTCTACTGCAAAATCTTACGCACATTCTATTCATGTTTATATAATTATCTTTCTTCTTCTCCCGTTCGACATAATTACTTTTTTCGAGCCAAATGCGTAACCCACATGTCGGAAAGCGAAGGACAAAAAGTGTGCGTTTCCACGTCGTTTACAACCTGCTCAGCAATACCTGAGTTATTGAGCACCCGGATAAGCACGATTCAGATTCTTCAACGATTTCGCCGTTAATTTATAGTGCGGCAAATTGAAGTCGTACCTCATTTGTTGGTCAGAGTGCAAGATAAAATGCATGTTCATATATACCTTTTCTTTTGAATATATTCCCTTTCTCTATTCAATGCGCTATTTAGGGAACTATTATCGTCAGTCATGACCATTCGACTCCACTCTGGGTTTGATGAGATGAACTGGTAATGCGTTTATGGCATCAAAAATTCATGAAGGCGTCTTGCATTAGGAGGTAGAGCTTGTTACTCAGCCAAGAATGACTTGCCCATATCGTGCTTATGACCGACAAATATTATGGGCAGGTCATGCTTGGCATAGTACGTGCTGTGCTTCTCATGCAAGACACTGCATGATTATTTATTCAGCGTCAGCATAACGACCATTATACGAGTTCGAATCCCAATATTAGTCTCTAAAATGGTAAAGAACAATACGCGCAGAACTCATCATCAATTTATGGTATTTCAGATTTGATTTCCCTGTTAATAAAATTGAATGTTTTTTGTTTTTAGTAGATTGTCCAGATTAAATGGAGTTCATGTCTATATTCTAATGTTTGTTATGCAGCTAGCATTTTCAATCAAAGAAAATTCTAAGAGTGCGGTCCCATGGAGGGGGCTTCCTTAAAAATCTCAGTGGGTGCTGCTTAGATTTTTTAGGAATATTTTAAAGTACATGGTCCCATGGATTTTAGTTGCAATTCTGCTTAAAAATTTAAGCTCCTAAATATAGGGAAGCTGGTGGTCCCATGAATTTAGTAGTGCACTGCTGCTTAAAATTTTAAGCTCCGAAATTTGAGGAAGTTGGTGGTCCCATGGATTTAATGTTGCAATTCTACTTAAAAATTTAAGCTCAGAATTTTTTTTTCTATTTTTTAATTTCTTGTGTTTGAGATGTGCGACAAATGGCACACAAAACTCCTAAGCTGTAGGGGCAATTTCTAGCGCCACCCCATTTTCACCAGCTGAAAGATTCATCCCTATACTGTAGGGGCTTCTATTTTTCTGGAAGAGATTCCAATCAATCCCGTAGCACAATTTTTTTTTTCCATGGGACCTCCTGCTCCACGAAAATAGAAGCCCAAGCCCCCCATGGGACCATGCAGTAAAGCATTGTTTAGCAATGCATTGACTGGTATTCTCAAATACATAAAAACAGTAATTATTTGATAACATGATTTTAGAAATTGTATGATTTTATTGTTCCAATAACCCCATATTACGACTAAATTCCCCAGCGTGGATGTTCTGCTCGCCAAATCTGCCACTGACACGCCTTTCGATTTCAAGCTAAATTAACGGTTTTTTTTTCTTTTTAACCAAGGAGGTTTGTTATTTGCTTAAGCTTGACAATTTGGCTTTTCAAAAATAAAATCAAGCAAAAAAAAATCTTGCTAAAACGAAACAGAAATTTGAAAAGTTTCCCCTCGGTGAAATTTTTTAAATGTCTACATTTGAACGGACTTTCTTGAGTTTTCCGGAATTCATAAACGAAAAGTTGGCCGAGATGAGGCGATGCCTACGGTTGCCTGTCACATCCGCACTAGTTGCAAGAAAACTGAAGTCTTGTAATAGGTAGTGGACATCCATCTAAGCATAAAGCATAGAGAATTTCGTCAGATGTGGACGTTAGCTCTGCATTCATAGACATGAATACAAATGAATGTGCACCGTACACGTGGGATAGAGGAGCAGTTTAGTGAACACATAACATTAACTTCTCTAGGCAATTAATTATAATAAATTTTTAAATGTGTATAGTGTCGTTTGAATGGAGAAGCGGAAGTGGAACCTGTTACGTTTTGCATATGCATCAACTTTCCCTTTGGAAAGTGTTGACCCCATTCTTTGGTTTTCCCTTTATGTTTCCTTTCTACGTCTTGTTTCTCGGAGTTTTGAAGCTAGACTTGTTTTTGTTAAAATAAACACTAATCTCCCCTCCACCGTTAATTGAAGACAGATTCCAGAAATCTATCATTAATTTGCTGTGTACTGCAAGTTTTTAAGCCGCGTGCAATCTGATATGTCTTTATCTTCATTGCCTTCCATAGAAATCAGATATGTTTTGTTTTATCTCCAATCTCCACCGCCTCTGCTCACCGACTGTAGGAGATTAACCGCTTTGTGGTGGTACCTAAAAATCCACCTTTATGCAACTGTTTTAAGACACACATATTGGAATAGAGATTAAAAATCTCGAGAGCTCTATACAGTCTCATATATTTGTATTTGGTTATTTTCAATCAATAGAAGATTTGTTTGTATGCTGTAGCATACTTTATTTACACACTCAGTTCTGTTTTTATATCAGCACTATGTTTTATCTTAATTCCCCTGCATTCTACAGATTGGTATCAAAGCTTAGAGATTCAGGGAGAGCTACGCTGAGTGTGAGTGAGTTCAAAGATTGTTGTAACTATAGAGTGCCCTTCCCTTCCACCTGAAGATTACATCTATCATAAATTTGAATCAACATGGCTTCAAACAGCAGTTTGGCTCAGTCACAAGTTCCTATTTTGACTGAGAAAAATTATGATTCATCGTTCATTAGAATGAGAACTTTCCTTCATGCTTATGACCTTTGGGGATTTGTGGTTGATGGATATCTAGAGTCTCCTGACCAAGCAGCAGAGTTGGCCCTATCAAATGCTGACGGAAATCTGTCGAAGGAGAACATAAAGAAAGACAATAAGGCTCTTGGCTTTATTCAGCAAGGTTGAGATGACACTATATTTCCAAAGGTTTCTAGTGCAGAGTCTTATAAGAAGGCTTGGGACACTCTTGAAATTTATTACAAGGGTGTATCCAAGGTGAAGAATGTCAAGTTGCAGAACTTGAGGAGAGATTTTGAGAATTTGAAAATGAAAGATAGTGAGATGGTGGATAGTTTTATGATCTAGGTCATGAATATTGTTAATCAGTTGAGACAATATGGAGATGACATCTCAGATAAGAGAGTGATTGAGAGAGTTCTCAGAAGTTTTCCAAAGAAATTTGAAGTTGTAGTTGTGCCTATAGAAGAGTTTAAAGATATTAGTAAAATTGATTAGTTGACTGGTTCTTTGATTGCACATGAATCAAGGATGACAAGATATGATGATAATTCGTTGGATAATGCTTTCAAAACTAAGCTACAAGTTACAAGAGGTAGAGGCAGAGGCAAAGGAAGGTCTAGTAACAATGGAAGAGGAGGAAAAACCGTTAATCAAAGAGACAATAGAATTGATGTAGAATCTAAGGAGAAATCCCAAAGGAGCCCTTCTAATTCAAGGGGGAGTACCAACGGATCTTGGAAGGAAGGAAACCAGAAGTATGATAATTCTAAGGTACAATGTTATTATTGCAAAAAGTATGGTCATTTTTCTAACAAGTGTTGGAAGAAACAAATAGATGTTGGTAAGTAGTCTGCACACATCATAGAAGAGTCTGAAGTTAATAAAAAACCAGTTCTTTTTATTTGCAATATGACTGAAGAAAGTTCAAATGTTGTTTGGTTTTTGGACAGTGGCTACAACAATCACATGACTAGAAATAGAGAAATGGTTACTAGTCTAGACTCCAGTGTTCAGTCTAAGGTAAAGTTGGGTAATGATAATAAGGCAAGTGTTAATGGTAAAGGAGAGATTATTGTGTATATCAAGAATGGTGAAAGAAGAACAATAGATTATGTGTATTATGTACCTAGTTAAAAATGCAATTTATTGAGTATTAGATAGCAGATGGAGAAAAGGTATAGAGTGTTCTTCAAAAATGAGGTATGTACAATCATTGATAAGTATCCAAGTAAGCAGCTAATAGCAAGAGTGGAGATGACAAAAAATAGGATGTTTCAACTTACAATAAGAAATGAACTATCTAACTCTTTGAATGCTTATAAAGTTAAGAGTTTAGAAGAATCTTGGTTATGGTATTTAAGGTATGGCCATTTACATTTTGGTGGTCTAGATTTGTTGTAGAAGAAGGAGATGGTGAAGGGGTTGCATAGTACTCAGTGACCAACAAGTTCATGTGAAAGTTGTATACTAGCAAAGCATCACAAAGAGAAATTTGTTTATGGACTCTCATATAGAGAAAAAGGTCCATTGGAGATAGTGCACATAGATTTTGTGTGGACAGATGCAAAAACCATCATTGACTGGTAATATTTATATTTTAACCTTTATAGATGATTATAGTCAAAAGACCTCCAGGTTTATCTTTTCAAGCATAAATATGAAACCTTTAGTGTATTGAAAGGTTTAAATCCTTGGTTGAAAAAGAGGAGGAAAACTATATTAAAGTTATAAGATTAGATAGAGGAGGTGAGTATATGCTAAATGATTTCATGGAATTTTTCCAAGACCATGGAATCAAGAGACAGTTGACTACTCATTTTACTCCACAAAAGAATGAAGTAGCTGAAAGGAAGAACTGAACCATTATGAACATGGCGCAGAGTATGGTGAAGGAGAAGCATCTACCAAATGAATATTGGGGAACAACAGTTATATGTTAAGTTTATATCTTAAATAGGAGTCTGACTAAGAGTGTGAAGGACCATGTTCCCTAGGAAGCTTGGAGTTGTAAGAGTTGCAGTGTATCTCATTTGAAGATTTTTGGGTGTGTGGCCTATGCACATGTACCTAAAGAGATGAGAAGGAAGTTGGATGAAAAAAGTGAGAAGTGTATTCTTATTGGATATAGTGAGGAGTATAGGCATATAAATTATATAATCCCATTACCAAAAAGTATATTATTAGTAGAGATGTTGAGTTCAAGGAAAAAGAGGTTTGAGATGGAAGCATAGATAATTTTGTTCTAGATGGAGTTGTATTATCTCATGGAGATGATCAAGGAAATAAGCAAGCCATAAAGAATGGATAGTTGATTCCACAAGCACATACACCTCCAACAAGCACTCCAAGAAGACAATCTCCAGGAGTTAGCTCATCACAATTCATAATGCCCAAAACTCAAGAGCATGGTGAACCAGTACATTATGGTGGAAAAAAAAAAAAACTAAATTAGAAGTTAGTAATGAATCAAATCCCACACTAGCTATATTAAGGAATAGAATTAAAGGTTTGAAGACTAGAAGCTTAAGAGAATTATACGAGTAGAATGAAGAAATAGATCAAGCTTCAAATTTTGCATTGATTGCATATGATCTAGTAAAATTTTGAAGAAGCTATGAAAGAAGATGTTTGGGTAAAATCTATGGATGAAGAGATTGATGCCATAGAGAGAAATAACATTTGGAATCTTATAGATTTACCTTAAGATAAAAAATGTATAGGTGTTAAATGGATTTATAAAACTAAGCTAAATGTTGAAGGTAAGGTTAAGAAGCACAAAGCAAGACTTGTAGCTCAAGGTTTCAATTAGCATCCCGACATTGATTATAATGAAACTTTTGCACTTTTTTCTAGAATTGATATGGTGAGGATGGTGTTGGCTATTGCAACACAAAATAAATGGAAAATGTATCAAATGGATGTAAAATCTGCATTTTTAAATGGATTTTTGGAAGAAGAAGTTTATGTGAAACAACCTCCAGGATACGAAATTGAAGGATAAGAAGATAAGGTCTATAAGTTAAATAAGGCATTCTATGGATTGAAACAAGCTCCCAAAGTATGGTATAATAGGATTGATGAATACTTGAATAGAAGAGGATTTAGTAGGAGTCCAAGTGAGCCAACCTTGTATACAAAGGTAAATTAGGAAGGAAATTTTTTTATAGTTTGTTTGTATGTTGATGATTTTTTTTTTTTTAGAGATCTCTTTGTAGATGAATTTAAGACAACCATGAAAAGCGAGTTTGATATGGCTAATTTAGGATTGATGAAATATTTTCTTGGTAATGAAATTACTCAATCTTAAGATAGTGTTTTATTTGTCAATCTAAGTATCCAAAATATATTTTGAGAAGGATTAATATGGTGAATTGTAACCCAGTTGCAATGCCAATGGTAATTGGTACAAAACTCAATAAGAAGGATCAAGGGTCAAGTGTCGATCCAACTTTATATAATAAATTGGTTGGAAGTCTCATGTATTTGACAACATCAAGGCCTGATATAATTTTTGTTGTAAGTTTAATTTCCATATTTATGGAGTCTCCCATGAACACCCAATAGAAAGATGGAAAAATGATATTAAGATACATTAGTAGAACAATAAATTTTGGTATTTTTTATACATCAATTTTAGATTTTAAGTTGATTGGATATTCTCATGGTGATTTTGCAAGTAGTGCTTATGATAGGAAAAGCACATCTGGGTATGTATTCAGTTTTGGATTGGGTGCAGTAGCTTGGGTATCAAAGAAGTAACCCATTGTGACCTTATCATCTATTGAGGCATAATATGTTGCAATGACAGTAGTAGCTTGTTAGGCTATATGGATGAGAAGACTTTTGAATAAGTTTTTACATGCATAGGAAGAACCAACTCAAATTTTCTATGACAATAAATCTACCATTGCATTAGAAAAGAACCATTTTTTTCATAAGAAAAGTAAGCATATTGATACTAGGTTTCATTTTATTTGAGAATTGGTAAATGGAAATCATTTTTTTATTGATTTATGTAGATCAAAAGATCAATTTTCATATATATTTACAAAACCCTTGGAAAAGGAGCTATTTGAAATTCACAGAGAGAATATAGGGGTCTGCATGATTAACAACAATTTTTGAAGCAAATATAGTCAAAATTAAGGGGGAGTGTTAAAATAAACACTAATTTTTCCCTCCATCATTAATTGAAGATAGATTCCAAAAATCTGATTTATGCTTCTCTACAAAATCTATTTCATGTCTATTGTTCACTTTTCATGTACTACAAGTTTTTAAGCCACCTACAATCTAATATGTCTTTATCTTGATTTCCTTTCATATAAATTAGACATGTTTTGTTTTATATCCAATCTCCACCACCTCTACTCCCCGACTTTAGAAGATTAACTGCTTTGTGGCGGTACCTATAAATCCACCTTTATGCAACTATTTTAAGACACACACATTGGAATAGAGATCAAAAATCTCAAGAGCTTTGTGGAGTCTCATATATTTGTATTTGGTTATTTTCAATCAATAGAAGATTTGCTTGTATGCTATAGCATACTTTATTTACATACTTTATTTTATTTTTATAGCAGCACTCTATTTTATCTTAATTTCCTTGCATTCTATAGCTTTTCCTTGTTGGATACAAGATTTTGTAATGTTTTATGTCATAGGATTCCTAAAATCACCTCAAATTTATGTTTTAGTAGGTTATAACCAATAAATTTTGCATGTTCTTTCATTTTTAGGTTATAGGATTATTGAGGACTTAGAAACATATCACACAATCTCCATTTTCCCATGCTTCCTACTTTGAATGTTTTCTCATTTGGTTTGGGGATGTTTGAGATATTAAATGTCTCAAGGACTGTTCGATATCATTCAAAATCCATGTGTTCTTACTCCAATATCCATCCTTTTCATTGGTATGTTTTTCTGAGGTGGTTAGGTGCTCTATATGTAAATTATGTGTATTTTGTCACTTCACATTTCCATTATTCACTCTTCATAGCTCAAAAGAAGAAAACTTTGTCCAAAACTTTTATGTATCTTTATTTCTTGCTTGTTGTAGTATGTGGTTAATTTTGGCAAGGATTTGCCACACATGAAGCTTTCTAGTTGCAAGGAATTTAATGGTTAATTGTGACAAGGATTTACGACACATGAAGCTTGTTGGTTGTAGGGAATTTAATCATCCCTCATGTGTTCATAATTTCATCATTTTTCTTAGTTAGTATCACTATTTTCCTTGTAATTTTTTATTTAAGATACAATCTAGAGTAGTTCCTTGTCTACAAGGAGTGTATTCAAATTTCTTCTATATCTAAGTGGGATTTCTAAAGTTTTGGTTAGTCACCAAGTTCATTTTTTCACCTTGGGATCCTTGGCCCTAGATCTCCATTAGAAGTTCTAACACATGTATGTAAAGGATTGAGTAGTGTACAACATGTTATGGTTGGTTTTCATTTTATTAATTTCATTAAGTTTGTGATATTTATTTGAATGTTTCATGCATTTCTAGGATCCTATTATCTTCCCAAACCTTTAAATTGGTCTAGTGTCCCTATTTTCCACAAATCTCCACAAACATCCAAAGTCAAAACATGGACGAATATGGAGCCTAAAAGGACATTAGTATTTTGAGTAATAGCCACCATTCCAACATTTTTTGACATCATACATACAAGTAGAAATGTAGGGTACTCAAAATTTCATAAATTTTATGATTTTTCATTTATCAAATGGGTTTATTATGAATTTTTACTATTCTATCATATTAATGATTATAAATTAATAGTGAGAATGAGGTACAAGTTTCAATTTGTGGATTCAACTAATTTTTACCATTTCATGAAATTAAAGGTTCAATCTGAAGTATTTTAATGGCCTCTTAGTGAATAAAAGGAAGGTAATATTATCTAATGATGAATACAAGGAATACAATTTTAGTTTTGGTTCGTAAAATGGTCCTAGTGAAGATTGAATGAATAGGTTACTTTAAGAAATTATAAAATTTATGAAAAGGTAGAGATCCAAGGAGGATCAAGGAAAATAGACAATTGAATGACATACATTAATCTTGTTTCCTCAAACACTCACCTAAAAATTTAATTGATTTCTTTGAATGTGACAATGTGCTACAAGTATTGAGGTTTAAAATAATTCCATTTTGTGGGGGCTACTTTGGGTCATAGGTAATTTATAAATTTCAAATTTGAATAGAACTCATTCATTTATAAGTGTAGCCTAGAAATATGTACTCCTTTACATTTTGACACTTTATTTGGGTCCCCTCAATTAAATTTGACTTAATTATGCCTTAATAAGTCCTAATTTCCATCTACAAGCCTAATAAATTATATTTTTTGAAGGGGAAATCCAACAATAATTAATGCCAAGACATAACACTTTACCTCAAGCAATGTGTGTTCTAGGAATAGGTGTCTGGGAGCCATTTGCGCATTAGTGAATGGGTCCTCACTAGGACTTTCAATCTACATTTAAATTATGTTTTTGATAGTATTTTAACAGCCCTAAAATAAAATTTGAATGTTAGCTTGTACTATTTAAATTTTCAGAAATTAAGGATATATACCTATAAATACAAGGTTATTTTATCAATTAAAGATCCTAGATTTTCAAGAGATATTTCAAAAGAGTTGAGATTATTCTCAAAGGTATTCAAGGGAATATTTCTCAAGAATTTTTTTGAGCATTCAAGATCTCAAGCATCATGTCAAAGTTATCAAGCATCATGCATTATTCTGGAGCTAACATTGTGATGTAGGTTTCACATTTCAAATCAAGATTCAAGCTATCAAATCAGGATCACATCAACAATCAAACCATTTCATGCATGATCAACATCAACATTTCCTATTTCCAAAGGTTTATTCAAGGTTCTGGTGAGTTGCAACATAGAATTTTTTCATTCATCATTCCTTTCATGTTCCATTAGTTCAATTCAAGGTTTAATTACCAAAATTAGGTTTGACCAAGGAAAATCCCCATTCACCAAAAACAAACAATTTTTCCCTATTGTTTTTGTGTTGTAGGTCCTAGTTTGAAGAAAAAATGAAGAGTGGAGATCTCTAAAGTGAAAAATTGCAAAAGTTACAAAAGCTCTCAAAGTTGCAAGAAAAGTTGTCAAGATCACAGAAACTTGGATCTCAGGGTTTATTTTCCATCATTTTCTAGTGAAACCAATGGGAAATTGTATCTTAGATCTGTCGTCATAGGCTCCCAAAAAATTAGTTGGGTGTTGCCACAATAATGGGTTACACTTTGTAAGACATCTTTGTTTATGCTCAAATGACATATTTTTAGAAAATAGAATGATTTAAACCTTGAAAGGTTCCATTTAAAGGATTTTAATTGAAGAGGGTTTGATCAAACCCCCTTGAATATAACCTCTCTAGTTTTAAACCATACCTATAATGGAGTCTCCTCTACACCTATCAAAATGCTAATAAAAAATAGCTTTTGATTTACCTTTTGGGGGATCAAATGAATTCTTTTATATTTATGTTTTGTAAGTATGCATTCCTTATTATAAGCTTCCGAAAAAGTAGAATTTTAAATATATTTAATTTGATTATTATATTTATTTTTTATTTATTGTTAATGTAGGTTTTTCACTTTATATCAAATTATTTGTTTTGCAAATATGGAAAAATAGTAGGTTACTAACAAAAAATGAAAAATATCTATGTTCTTGGTATTGACGTCGTTGATACAAAAAAAAAAGGAATTTAGATACATACAAAAAAAGTTATGTTATATAGTAAACCTATGTCTAAATTGTAATTAGTTTGACTTCAAAACTTAATTAAGAAAAAAATATTCAATAAAATACTATGAAACCAAATGAAGGATCCAGATATCGTAGTTACAAATCTAAATTCAAAAAATAGAATTTTATCCTTCATAGAAAAAAAATTGTGTTATAAAACAAACATCGCTCTTTAACAATGTTGTTTATTGCTAAAAACTAGTTGTTGAAAGAGATAGAAAAAGAGTTGAAATTTGATTCCAAAAATTTAAAAAATATATATTTAGAATCTAAAGAAAAAATGTCACAAATCACTAGTTTACATCATCTTCAAATTCCTCACATGGTTTAGCAACTATAGGTGTCTGGAAGTGAAGATTTAGTTAGAAAAGTTCAATTCAATGTCAATTTTGGCCAAAAAGTGTAACCCACTATTGTGGGATTTCCTAGTTCAGAAAGCTATCTCAAGACCCATTCACCATTTTTGGACACTTAGCAACAAAAATTTGAGGCACGTTTTAAGTGTCTTGCACTCATCAAATTTGAAAAAAAATGACTATTTCTATTAGAGCTATACTTCATCTACATGAATCATGTCTTAGGTTACAGATTTGAGGTCATTCGCGATTTTATTTTGCAAAAGTGTTGTTTGAACTTTACACACTCATAAAGGAAATTTCTAGATCTTCCATGGAATTAAATCACCTAAGGGTTTAAAGTTAATTCTATCTTGGAGGATATTATTTATTGAATGAAATAAAAGAAGGTAGGTTCATCATACCCCACTTATCCCCTTTCTATTTATGGAAAATTGGTAATTGTGGACACGAAAAAAGTATCCCATTTTCTTTTCCTAATTTGGGAATAATTGATGATAAATTGGACTTAATGAGGCCTTGATTTAGTATTGTGAGGTGTTTTACACATCCACACTAGGTCTTAGACCCTTGGAAACTGAAAAAAATGTATCTAACATTGTCTTATAAAGGTGTTGTATAGTGTTGTAAATGAATTTCACACTTTTCTAGACTCTTATTAAGCATCTAAGTCTAATGGACCCATTTTTCCCTTAATTTAGCATTGTAAAATATATTTAATGGAATTCTCATATTAATTTAGAAGGCTTGTAAAATAAACTTAATTCTAATATAGTGTTGTAATGTGTTTTATACATTCGCATTGGATGTTGTGCCTTTCTAGGCTATGTGGACCTCATTTTAGTGTTGTAAAGTGTATTTAATCACACTTTTACATTGAAATTTATGTTCCAAGCCCTAATTACCCCTGTTATCATCATTAGTAGGCCCCTATAACCCCATATTGTGCATCCTGAGGCATAATTTGATGAAATAACTGACAAAGTCATCATATAAACATGATTTCCCTACTTCCTGGCATTCTAACTAGTAGAATGGCCCCTGTGGCACCCATTCTCCATTAAGGGTGAATTAGTCCCATCCAAATGGGACCCATACACCCTTGATGGTGCATGAGTTCCATTTGAGCCATTTTTTGGGTTTGAGTGGGGAAAAAATAGGTTTTAAGTATAATTTTCCTCCATGTCAGCCTTGGGAATCAAATTAATGGGAAAATAAGGTGAATTTCCTATAAATACAAGCCTGTAAACCCTAATTCATAACCAATTCATTCATTCTTCACTCATCATTCATCATTCTTCTCAATCAAGCTAGGATTCTATCATTCCAAGTCATTTAGGATCATTTTTCAGACATTCAAGGACAAATTCTTCATCTTTTACTACAAAAATTCAAGACCAAACATCATGGAAAGTCTCTAACTCCATTTTATTTTTCTTTATTATATTATTTCTCCATTTTGGTTTAATTACCTAAAAAGGGGGTTGACCAAGGCAAACCCCCATGCCCTAACATTCAACATTTCTCTCTCTTGTCTTGTGTGTTTATAGATTTAGGTATCTTGATTGAAGACTTGGAGATCGTTAAAGAGAAAGTTGAAATTTTTTTGAAGACACATCCTTGTTGACCATGGAAAAATATCCACTAAAATTCACCTACAGTGCTAGAAATCAGACTTTCAGAGGTAGACACCTATCAGGGACGAAAGTGTAGATCGAGGGCTTCAGTTTCTACTTCTGGGATTTTAGAAATTCAAAAGTGGAATGATTTTCCATTAGTGGAAAATGAGTCCCACTGCTAGGCCTAAAAGTGTTTTTGCAATTTTGGATACCCATTTGTCTGAAATGGGCTTCAAAATGATTTCCTCGATTTGGGACTAATTCGCCTAGAATGGAGAATGAGTCCTAGTAGGCCAAATTTTTGAGCATCAAAAAAATTTCAGAAGTCATTTCCAGTCTCCAACAAGTTTTTAGGTGCACATATTTAGTTTCATTCATTTTTGTTACAACTTACTTTCATTTCTAGGTCTTTTTGCATATCACAATGTGTTTTCAAACAACTTGCATTTCTTTAGTTTTCACTTAGTAATCAATATATTTCTTCAATTTTTTTCCTTTAGATCATCTCATTTAGGAACATTACAACCGTCCTTGCATTAATCTTCGAATTTTTTCATTGCATTTTAGCCCATGTTTCCCCTTTTAGGTGGAAAAACCTAAAAACCCTAGAAAGCATTTGGGTGCCAAAATATTTTTTTACATTTTGGTAAACCTGAATGTAGAAATTGCTTATTTTGGCCCATCTTTTTTCTTTTAGGTGAAAAAACCTAGAAGTACAAGAAATTCCTTAGGTGCCAAAATCTTTGTTTACATTTTGGTGAACCCACTTTCGAAATACCTTATTTTCTGATTAGGAGTCTAGTATCATTCTAGTACTAGCTTGCACTGAATTTGCATTGGGGATGCATTGGTTAATTGTCATCTAGGGTTCCAAATTTTTTTGCATTAGTGAAAGTGCATATAGGTTTCATTTTTGCATCATAAATCATTGAAAATTTCTAAAAATCAGCATTAGCATAATAGGTCTACTTCATATAGTACTACAAACATAAAAATCCATTAAAAAGATCTAAAAACTCTAAACAAAATCCCCACTAGGACTCATTCGCCACCTCAAGAAAATCAGTCCCTTTTCACCCATGAAACTTCCTTTTATAGAACTAAAAACCCTTTTTTAAAGCTTTTGTTTGGTGCCATTACCTATCTGTATTAGTTGGCTAAGTTTTTGTAACATGTATTTCATTACATCTAGCTTAAATTCACTTATTTCATGCATGGTTTATGTGAGCACCCTACAAATCTGCAGAAAACTTAAACTCCATAACATGGTTTAGTTCATGCAAACTTACTAAATTCTCCTATGAAATAATGTATAATGCCTCTTAAACAAGATAACAAAACAAACTAATTGGAATCATAAAAGAAGCACAACTGCACACCTATTCCATAGTGGATTGGTGTCACTTTTATGTGAAAAGTTAACCTTTCCCAACCCTTGACAAGATCAATGATAAAATGCCTTGAAGATGGACTAGACAAAATCATCTCTTAATGTGAAGAGAGTAACTTTGCATGAATTGTGGATGATCAAATGCAAGGATAAGTTCTATATTTATAGGAGAGAATGATGGAGAGACATACAAAATGGTTGAATGTGGGACAAATATTCAACCAATAGGAAGGAGCCACTTTTCCAAATGTGAGTGGATGGAGGATGTGCAAGTTTTGGTCAATGTGCCAATAAATGACATTAGGTGGCATTTTCAAATTTCAAATTTGGCTTGTTGGAGGGAGAAAAAGGGGCTTAAATGCCAAGTGGGGGACATGTAAGAGGAGAATTAATGCTATGTTGGAAGGGACAAGTTAACTTGGATTTGAATTCAAACTTGAGGCAATATTCCATTTTTATGCCATGTTGATGGAAAATGGAGATTTAATAAATTAATTAAAATCTTTTATTTGTGCAAGTGGGAAAAGCTAGAGGATGGGACTTGCATTAAAATTATATTTTATCCTAATTTAGTTAACTTAAATGAAGATTAACTAAATTGACCTTTTTTCTTTATATTTATGGATTAAACTAAATAAAAAAGGAGACGAAAAAAAGATAAAGATTTAGTTAAATAAATATTGTGATTTATTTAGCTAAGGGGAATAATGATAGTATTTATTTAATTTAAATGCAGGACCTTAGAGATAAATAAAATAAGCTTGATTTATTTAATGAATGGACTTGATTAAATGCAATATGCTAATTTTGCATGTCTACATTTTGCCCCTTTTTGATGCAATGTACGTGCTACGTTGGTTCAAAGAATAAACTTACCACAATAAAAAATTCAAAAAATTTCTAATTATTTTTCGGATGCCCCAACGGAAAGAAGTACACTAGTACATTGCCCCCTCAAGAGATTGAACAAAAAGATTTGATTTGAGGGTCGATCTCATGATAAAGAGGTTCAAGATGGATGTATGGATGGTTGTGATGATGATGCAAATGAGATGGTTTTAAGATGCTTAGAATAACCAATCTATATTATCCTAAACAACTTAAATGATGATATGATGTGATGATGCCTATATGATTATGCAATGGATGTTTTATGAAAATGTATGATTTATGATATGCTTAGACTAAGAGATCTATATTATGATGATGAACATGGATGTGAGATGTTTGGTGTTTCTTATATGATATGATGTGATATGCATTATGTTAATGGTTTGTGGATACAAGATGGATGCAAGATGGATGCATTGGTGATATTATGTTAGTCCAGAAAGGAATAAATTAGAAATGAGATGATGACAAGAGGATCCAACAAGCCGACTTTATGAGAGATGATGATGAGAAATGGATGATTTGCTTATCAAGAATTGGTTTTTTTAAAGGGGCCACTTACCTTATGTTTGATAGCACGCATAAGTGCGATGGATCAAGATATAAAGAACTAGGATGGTGTTGCACTTAGTGTGATGGAATTTGACTTGACAATTAGATGGGAGTACTCCTGTTCACACCTGACATACAGAAACATTGCTAGGATGCACTTTAGAAGTTTCAAACATCTCAGACCAAAACATGGAAAAGTATAACCTATCAATGTAATAGTCAACAAGCTACCCAAAACATCCTCCATACATATCTAAGAAAGCAAGTATTCACCAAGTTATATTACAAGAACGTCCAACAAGCATAGCAGACAAAAGATAATGATCGTTGCCCCATTCCTATCTGTCTAAATCCATGTTTTTGGACATCATTGAGAGGTTATTGGAATGAGTGCAAAGAGATAAGTTAAATGACAAAGATAAATTAAACAAACAAGCTAATGTTCTTCAATACCGCTGACCAAAAGGAAATGTGTTTTTTTTTTAAGGATAAGAACTGAAACTATTGCCAAAAGATAATGCCCATTGTAGGAAGGATACATCCTAGGACATGTTAGTGGATGGTGGCATGCCATTTCATTTATCCAAAGTGTTTTTTCTGATAAATAATTTCCATTGTAGGAAGGATACATCGTAGGACATGATGTTATCAGATGATTGATATGGGACTGATTGGATGATAGGCTATTGACACAAAGAGTTGACTTACTTGTTTACATACTGACCTAAACCTCAGACTTGATGTTTTGAGTTTTCACTTGTCACATGCTAGACTTATTTCCAATTGTTTTACCAAAGGTTTAAGGATGATGATCATTTATTATGGGTGATGTTTATTGTGGGTCAAAGCAAGACGATACAAATGGATTTTTTCAAATATTTGGATGTTTTTGGAGTTTTGAAATGTTTAGAGGCTGTTTTTGGTATTTGTTGAGATTTTTAAAATCTTTTTTATTTGTGTTTTCTCAAATGTTTTGGGGTTTCCAGAGATTTTGACCAAGAGACTAACCTACATAACTATCCTAGGGGCCTGGGGGGCTGATCAATTAGATTAGCCTTGCCTACGTTATACATACAGAGACCACGTAGTTTGACTAACGACTTGACTGATTTACAGATGAAGATATACATGATGATATGTTAGTTTCTTATGATGGACTCCTAAAGGAATGAACTAAATGTCTCGGGGGATGATCATAGATCAACCTTGCCTACGTTCAAGGCTCAGAGACCTGTAGTTTGACAAGATGACTCTATTTTTTGACTTTTTGACTGACTTTTTGACCTGTTTTTGAATTTTGTTATGATTTCAATGTTTTTGGATTTTGTGTTTTTTTTATGTTTTTGGACCTTTTCATTTTCTAATGTTTTTTTATTTTTCAATTTTCTATTTTTTTTGGATTTTTTGATTTAAGGACGTCAAGAATATATACAAATCCAATCTGATGAGAACATGCCCCGAACATGAAGCAATAGTCCACTTCGATAAAGGCATGACAAATTGACCTTAAGGATGGACCAAGTAGTACTAGGAGGGATCATGATATGAACACAAGACCAAGCTATGATGCAAATGTCAAATGGATGGGTGATGGATGGAGATCTGAATGCGATGGATGATGGAAACCTAATGGATGGATGATGTAGAACAAGCCATATAGATCCTGGTGGATGGAAAGTGCTTATTTACACAAGGCTCTTGTTTTCTAGGTTTTCACCAAGGTACTTGCCCAAAGTGCCACCGAAGTGGTTTTCAGTAGAGGACAATTTTTTCTTTACTACTTTTTTATTCTCTTTATTTTTCTTATTTTTTTGGATTTTTTTCATTTTTAATTTTTTTGTTGTCACCAAGATGCTTGTTTGCTAGGTTTTCATCAAGGTGACCATTTTTTCAAGACATTTTCTAATTTTTTGGATTTTTTTTGTTTCATACCTTGAAAGATTAGGCATAAAACATTTTGAGATGAGAGTTGTTCATGGGATCTTGCGGAGGTTCCCCTTCATGTGTTGATAACTGATATGCCCCTGACTTATAGCTTGCTATGATAAAATATGGTCCCAACCAATTGGGTTCAAATTTTCCTTTGCTATTTGGATTTGGGATGTTCTTCTGATTCTCCTTTAGTACTAGTTCTCCAACTTAGAAATTCCTACTTCTAATTTTCTTGTTATAGCTCCTCTTGAGTTTGTTCTGATAGCCTTGCAAATTATTTAAAGCATCTATACGTCACTCATCCAGTAGCTCTAGCTCATTCAGTCTTGATACTTGGTATTCTTCATTCGTGATGAGGTTTTGCAGTGATATTCTCAATGAAGGGAGCTCGATCTCAATGGGGAGTACTACTTCTGATCCATAGACCAGGGAGAAGGGGGTGGTGCCAGTGGGTGTACGGATGCTGGTTCAGTAGGCCTAGAGGGTGAGATTTAGCTGCAGATGCCAGTCACAACCTACGTCATTGATTATTTTCTTGAGGATTTTCAAAATGGTTTTATTGGTGGCTTATGCTTGGCCATTACCTTGGGGATAGTATGGGGTGGAGAAGCGATGTTGGATTTTGAAATTTTCACATAATTTGCAGACGTCTTGATTCTTGAATGGTGTCCCATTATTTGAGATAATGGCTTGTGGAATATTGTAGTGGCAAATGAGATAATTTAGGATAAACTTTGATATCTACTTCCTGGTTATATATGTCATGGGTATGGGTATGAACTTGTGGCCATTAGATGAAGTAGGAGTGATTTTTACAATGAGATTGAGTCCCCACTACGAAAAGGGCCATGGCGTGATGATGGGATGAAGTTCTTGAGCTGAAGCATCGATAAGCTCCCCATGCTGCTAACATTGTAGGAACCTTTTGACGTAGTCATGTGCTTCTCTTTCCATTGTAGGCCAATAATACCCCATCCTCAGTAATTTCTTTTCTAGGGTCATTCCACTTGAGCGTGAACTGCATATGCTGTTATGAACCTTAGTTAAAGTGGTCAATGCCTCCTTAATGTTTAAACAACATAATAGGGTTCCCTCTATGCTCCTACGGGTAAAAGGTGTTTCCTAGGATGACAAATCAGGATGCTTTCTTGACAAAGGTTCTTTTCAGGCTTGAGGGTAAGTTAGCAGGTAGGACACCTTTTCGTAGGTAGGTATAAATGTCATGGTACTAGGGATCATTGGGACCAATGATTTCACACAAAATTTCCAATTTTGGTACCTCAAATGTGGGCACGAGAAGCTGCTATACCAAGAATTCATATTTTGGGACATTATGAGGGATGTTTAGTAGGGATCCAATCATTTCCATGGCATCTGCATCTTTATTGTTGGCTTTGGGTATCTGCTCAAATGTGATCTTGATAAAGGATTCCTTTAGAGTCTCCACTAGTTTCTTATATGGAGTGAGCCTATCATCCTTAGTCTTGTACTCACCATTCACTTGGTTTATTATTAGCTGGGAGTCTCCATATACTCTGAGGGCCATGATGTACCATTGTACTACTATTTTGAGACCTATGGTTAGAGCCTCATACTCTGCAATGTTATTAGTGTAGGGGAATGCCAACTTATAGGACCTCAAGGTATCCAGGTCCCTTGGAGGGTGATAAAGAAGACACTAGGTCCTAATCCATACTGTGTGTATGATCCTTCAAAGTAAAGTTTCTAGTGGTTGGCTATGTTGAGATTGAAGATGGATTCGTCTGGAAATTCTGAGATGAGAGGATTCTCTGAATAGATTGGTGCTTCTACAAGCTGATCTACAATGAATTGGCCTTTAATTTCTTTTTGCTCCACATATTCAATGTCATACTCTGATAATATCATGACCCATTTAGATATCCTTCCTATGAGCATTTCCTTTGATAGTAAGTACTTGAGGGGGTGAATTTTGGTGATAAGTTTTACTTTGTGAGCCAACATGTAGTGTCTAAATTTTTGCGATGCAAACACTACTGCTAGACATCCTTTCTCAATGAATGATTAATTTAACTCATGCCCAACCATTGTGAAGCTGATGTAATATATGGCCATTTCTATCCCTTTTTCATTATGTTGAGCTAGAAGAGCACCGAGGGCTACTACTATTGCTAACACATAAAGAATTAATGGATTTTTTGGGATTGGTGGCATGACGGTCGGTGGTGTAAGCAAATATTCTTTTATCTTATTGAAGGCTTCTTCACACTTGTTATCCCACTTGTACACTACTCCCTTGTGAAGTAGGTGAGAGTATGCAATTTTTTTATTTGCCAGTTGTTCTATGAACCTTTAGATGGACTGAAGCCTGCCTCAGAGACCTCTCATTTGTTTCAATGTTTTGGGTGCCTCCATCTCAAGGATTTATTTTACCTTGGAAGGATCTACCTCAATACCTCTCATTGACACTATGTATCCTATCACATTTCCTAATTGTATGTCAAGGACACACTTCTTTGGATTTAATCAGACCTTGTATTAATCCAACCTATTTAAAATAGTACTCAAGGTTGCTATGTGATCCTTCCTCTTTCTAGATTTTGCTAGTATGTCATTGACATAATCTTCGACAGTTTTATGGATCATGTCATGGAATATTAACGTCATGGCTCTTTGGTATGTTTCTCCTGCATTCTTCAAGCCGAATGGCATCATATTCTAGTAGTAAGTCCCCCATGGACAAGTGAAGGTCATTTTGTGTTGGTCTTCTTTAGCAATCATTATCTGGTTGTATCCTAAAAAACCATCCATTAGGGAGAGCATTTCATGTCCTGTTGTCATGTCCATAATCATGTCAATGTTGGGCAATGGGAAATCATCTTTTGGACATGCTTTGTTTAAGTTCTCGAAATCTGTGTAGATTCTAATGCCCCCATGTGGTTTTGAAACAGGGACCAGATTTGACACCCATTTGGGGAAGTCAATTGGTCAAATGAATCCTATGTCCAATAGCTTCTTTAGTTCCATTTTGACTAGTAGGGTGATCTAAAGGTTTAATTTCCTGAGCTTTTGTCTAACTAGCTTTGCTTCAGAGTATACTGCTAGGTGATGAACCACAATATCTAGATTAAGCCCAGGCATGTCTATGTAGCTCCATGCAAAGTCTACCTGTGCCTCTCTCAAGAAGGTTGCTAGGAGTTCTTGTTCTTTTGACAATAATGACTCTACATAGAATGTGATGTGTGGGGTCTCCTATCTTCCTAGATTAATTGGATTGCATTTTTCTACTAGGACCGCTAATTTTTCCTGATGAAGAGCTTTGAAAGGAAGATTGAATCCCCCATCCTCAGGTGCCTCAAAGAGGTTTTCACTGTTGGATGCATCTCTTCATTTTAATTTTTTTGGGTCGGAGAGTGCCACAGTGTGGTTTTCACTCAAGGACCTAGAGATTATTCTTAGTTTTTCACTTTTACGACTAGGGGATTCAATCTTTTCCCCATAGTATGTATGTGTATCTAGCTCAATGATGAATCCTACTTTGTCATCCCCACACAGAATATTATCCTCTAGTCCCATGAATTCTAAGAGTGCCTCATTATTTTTGAATGTGTTAAGAATTGGTGGTCCTCGTTCGTCATAATCGATGAGTTGGGGGTAAACTAGGTAGATTTCATGGTTTTGGTTTTCAGACTCAAGATAAGGTGCTAATCATGAGAAGGGTGGTATCCTCAAAGAGCTTATGTAGGTTGGTTATGGGATCCTCATCATTACTACTACTACAGACATCAATTATGTCAAATGTGAAGTTGTCTATGACTTGACTTGTAGATATGGGTAAGCGAAGTTCGGCTGTAGATTGCTAAGGAGGATTATTGACATTTCTATCTGGAGTACTTCAGCCACATATGGTTATAATCAGAGGGGTACATCCAAGGCCAAGATTTCTCAGCCGCATCTCTGGAATGATGGGTATTAGAAGCCCATTGTCATTTTTCCCAGGTCTTTGATTTCTATCATAGCCCATTGCAAGCATCATTTGCAAACCTTTGTTTCTATCATCCATTGGTAGATTGGTTGTTGGTCTATTATCTTGGTATAGGAAATGATATGGGTCCTCCTCTATGACTATGACTTCTCGAATGGGATCTCCCCAACTTCTAAAGTTGGGATATTCTTTGGGGGATGTTTGAGATGTGGAGGCTTCATTTGATTGTGAAAATCCTCGTGATCTAGGAGATTGTGGTAACTCTCCTACCAAAAAAGAATTTTTGGGAATTGTGTATTTTCTTCAACCATTATCCTAGATGATGACTTTGATATTAGATATGGTGGGGATGGTGGGAATGGTAGGTTTCTCTGTCACAAAAGTGGAAGTGAGAGTGTTTGGATCAATGTATGGTGTTGATGGGCCTTTATCATTTTTGGGAACTTGAGGTATTTTATATTATTTTTCCTCAAGGTTCTTGCAGTAGGAGAATGGTTCAAGATCTCCATGGATGGTGACCTCTTGTCCTTCATATGTGAATTTGAAACATTGATGGAAAGTTGATGCTACTACTTGGATTGCATGGATTCATGGACATCCTAGGAGAATGTTATAAGGCAAGTCGAGATCTAGGACCTAATAGGTAGTTTCCATGATAGCTAGCCCCACTTGAATAGGGATTTGGATTGTGCCTTGGGAGACTCTTTCCTAGTCATCATATGCTCTGATTGTAATACCTTTTCCTTTGTCAATGGAATCGTCTAATATTTTTAGGTTCTTAATGAGCTTGAGGGAACAAATATTCAAGCCTACACCTCCACCCACCAAGACTTGCTTGACTTTATTTTTATGCAATAGGACTTCTAAATGGAGTGCACGGTTTTGAGATGGTTGAGCAAGAAAGTCCTGATTGAAGAACGTACGGAGGTTTGGAGTGATGATGTTTTAGACCATAGCTTGGAATTGTTCCACATCAAGATTTGCGGGGATAGTGGATGAATTCAATGCTTCCTCAAGGATTTTCTTGTTGGCGGATGATATTTTTAATAACTCCATGATGGATATTTGTGTTGCGGTTATTTTTAGCTAATCAACGACATTGTAACCATTGGGAATAGATCTGGGGTTGGGTGCGGTTACTCTATTTGGCTAAGATGACCCTATGATGGTAACTTTTATGGCTCTTGTGGTGACCCCAAAATTGACATGGGCTCCTTTGATGGTGATGGTAGCATAGTAGTCATCCAAGGATGCAACGACATGGTCATACTCATGATTCACATTCTTGAAGGTACCTTTCCCCTTATCAGTGTTATTGTTCCCTTTATTGTTATGGTTAGGCATCAGATTTGTGTATATTTTCAGATTTTGATTTCCTGTTGGTTGTTCCACATTTATGATTCTTTCATCAATGAGGTCTTGGGCTAGGTTTTTTAACGTCATGCAATTGTTAGTGGTGTGCCCTTTGATTTTATGGAAGTCACAAAGCTGATTTTCATTGTACAAAGGAGGTTTCACTTTTGGTTCCTGGTAATTCTCATAGGTGGGAGCCTTGATGAGGTTTTCATTTATTAGTTTCTTCATGATGACCTCAAGTGGTTCCCTAAGGGTAGTGTACTTTCACTGGGGTGGTCCGCTTTGATCATTGACATTATTGATTTCTTGATTGTTTGCTTCTTGTGTTGTTGTGTTTGCTTCATGGTTGTTTTGATGATGGTTTTGAATTTTTTGTTGTGGTGTAGGTGTGTTTTTTCAAGGGGCATTGATAGCAGCTTTGGCATCGACAACACCATTGTTGGTAACATTTTTATTTCTTGCCTATGTGTGAGGTTTTTCATTGTAACTAGTGGATGGGTGATTATTCTAATGTTTGGGATATGAAGTTGATCCTCCAGGTTGTGTCATAAGGGCTTGTTTGATTCTAAGTGCCTTGGAAATCAACTGGTCGTATGTGGTGATCCCTTGGACTTTGAGATGGAATGCCAAGAGGCCGTCAAGTTTGGATATGATAGTGCACACTTTTTGTTCCTCAGCCATGACCCATTTGCTTTGATTGGTCTTGGATTGTAATCATTGTAGGAATGAAGCAACTGATTCATTCTTACCTTGTTTCAGAGCTGATAGTTCCTCCAAACTGACATCCATGGTGATATTGCATGCATAGTTTTTGATGAATGCATCTATGATTTCTTGGAATGTCTTGACTCATGTAGGTAGGTGAGAGAACCATTCCATGGCATGGCCAACCAAACTCCTAGGAAATAGCCACATCAAATAGGTATCGTCATACGCGACTTCCATGCAATGAACTTGGAATTCCCTGATGTGATCTTCAGGGTTTCCCTTCCCACAGTATTTGTCAAATTTGGGAATCTCAAATCCATTTGGGAATGGTTTCATCACAAGGCTCCTATCGAACAAATAAGGACACAAGTTGTTGGTTGTTTTCGTTGTTCACCCTAATTGAAGGTTGAGCATTTGTTGCGATAGCAACCTAATTTGTGTTGTCACATCATTTTCTGGATCAAGGGGTGGGATGAAAGTGTTCTGAGGTGGTTCAATTGTGGGTGGGATGGTTGGATTAGTTGGTATGTTGATCAATGATGTTTGCATATTTTGTTGAGCCAAGTATGCTTGCAATTGTTGTTGTACCAACAACGCTTCTTGTTGTTGTTGTTGTTGTGCTAGTAGTGCCTATTGTTGAGCTTGCTATTGTGCTTGTTGTTGAGCTACTAATTCGGCTACTTCCTGTTGTTCTTGATATTGTTGTAGCATTTGCTGATATACTTGTTATTGTGTTGTGTGTTGTTGTGCAAGATACTATGCTTGTTCTTGTGCTTGTTGCGCTTAATATTAGGCTTTGGCTTGAGCATGTGCTTGAGCTTATGTTTGATCTTGTGCAACTTGAGCTTGTGCTTGTGCAACTTGTTGTTTCTCTTGTTGCAATAAGATTTGGCCTTGAGCAGCCTATTGTGCTTGTTGTGCTTGTTGTGCTTATAATGCAGCTTGGGCAGCTTGAGTAGCTTGAGCAGGTTGCTGAGAAGCTAATTGTGTGGCTTGTTGTTTTTGTACATGTAGGAGTGCCTTTTGATAGGAAACTTGTTGAGAAGCTTGCAACACAATACTATATTGGCTTGATGTATTGGAGCTTTGCATTGGCTGTGGTAGTGGTAGATTTGGAATGGTTCTTCTTATGGTATTGAGAGGCACCATCGTGTTGATGATTGGAGTTTAAGTGGTAGAAGGTGTGATGGATATGATTGGTCCTTGTGAGACCATGTTTTCAGGGATGGTTGATGATGTGGTTATTGCTTATGTGGTTGCCATCTATTGTTACAATGTCGATGACAAATTTTGAGAGTTTGGCACGATCCTTTGATTGATGTTTGGTATGTTGGTTTGATTTTGATTGATACTTGGTAAAGGGGGAAGCCCTAAGACAAGAAGTGGTGTGGATGATGATGGAAATGTTAGAAGTGGTGAAAATGTGAGGGGTGCAATCTCTTGAGGAAATGGTGTAGTGTCTAAAATTCCTCTTGGTCCGAACATGTCACCCTCTCCTTGTGAGGTTATGGGGAGAGGGGTTTGAGGTGTTGCACAAAATGATGATGATGATGGGTCATTTGGATCATGAAAGGTGAGAGGGAAATATGTATGTAATGGATTTTGGGATATGGTTTGTCCCAAGATGGTTTTTTTGTCCAAATCTTGATTATTTAAGAGAGGATGCATTTGCAATGCATTAAGAAATGCACTTCCTTTGTTAACAATGGGTTGCATTGGAGTAGTGGATGATGTGATTTGTGGGATGTTTTGAGTGATGCTTTGAAATCAGGGGGTAGATGAAATGGGAATGGTAGATGAGATTGGAGATATGATCCCAAAAGATGGTTTCACAATAGTGCTCACATCAAAATCTGAGGGGAGTTTAGCCCCTTTCTTTGCTAATTCAAGCATGTATAGTGAGGCATTGATTCTCATCATGATGTTGATAATCTTATTATTTTTTGGATTTTGAATTATTTTAGTGATCTCCCCCTGTGAAATTCCAAAGGGATTATTGGTAAGATCCTCCACTTGAACACCTTCCTCCTGATGGTCTTGTTAAAATGGAGGAAGGTTAATCATGAGACTACCAAACCCAATGGGACTCATGTCGGGAGCAGTTTGACTTAAGTCACTCGAAGTAGATGTTTCTTTGTTGGCTTCCATGTTCCTCTTATGTTGAGATCTAGTTTGCACCATAAAATAGGGATCAATTTTTTAAGAATATGGGAGATGAATCTTTAATTCTTTGGATTGATATATCTTTAGGTACAAAAGTGAAAATTTAGGATGATTTAAGGATCAAAGAGTGATAATGATATGGATGTAAGATGGATGTTTGATGGATGATTGGAACTTTTGAGAAAATATTGAAGGGTATGTTAAGCTTTAGGAATTGATTTGGGATTGATTTGGATTTTGGCTGACTCATAAAATCTAAGAGGTTGGATGTTGTCCTAGAGTTAAATAGTTCACAAGATGCTAATTTGTGTAGGTGTGAGAAGAAGGATTCATCTAAACACTCCTATCCAAACAAGATGATTTTTATTGGTTTGATAATGAACTCCTAAATCCCAAGATGTTGGATGTTATCAAGGGATGCATTCGTTCACAAGGTTTGATAATTTGATAAAATATATGAAGAAGGATGCATCTACACACATTCAATCAAATGAGGTGATTTTGGATTGGTTTCAAATGATTTTCCCAAAGTTTAACTTGAAGGATTTTTAATAAGATTTTTAAAGAGTTGATGATGAGATGATTAGTTTGATTTTAATCCTAAGTTTACCTAAAAAGAAACTTGCTTACTAGACATTGATTTTGAAGAAAAAGCTTTTCTCTAAACAAGATGTTTAAAATCCATAAAATGATTTGGGTTTTGACAGTAATAGAATGAGTACAAACCAGGATTGTTTCTTGAAGCTTTTCTGTAAAATTTAAAAAGTAGTCTTCGTTTGAATTCGTATAGCATTGAGAGATGCTTTTGGTGATCTTTTGGACTAAGAGCTTCTACCTTCGGTTTCTTGATCTTGATCTTGTGTGAAATCATTGGAGACACATATATGTGGGGTCCAATTGTTTTTAGTCTTTTCTTAATGACTTTTTTTTACCACAAACACTTCTTAATTACATTTTCAAACTAGATGTCCAATGTCTCAACTTCTTCTCATTGCATAAGGTATATCATGTGAAAATTTGATGAAATCAAGGCAAGGGTTTCCTATTGTTAACTTTAGTAAGGAAATTGAGATATAATCCAAGTGTTTAGAAACCTCTAGGGATAAAATCCCAAGGGAAAGCAATAGCACTTGAATTTGGTTAATTGTATTTTCTTCCTAAAGGGTTTGAATTTTTTATGACAATGTTAAATGTTTGTTTCCAAATGTTTTCAAACAAGAAAAGTGTTTAGTAACCAAGAAAAAGCACAATCCAATGTATATGAAATACTATATTTGTTGATTCCCCACTTGGACAAGTCTAGCTATGTTTATTTTTAGTGAATGGTTAGATGCTTGACCCCATTGGCTCCCCTCCATAGCACTCACTTCTCGGGGAAGCCAAGCATTAGTACCCATGAAACTCCCATGGAATACTTTCCATTTCTACTAAAAATCATAAAAGTGTGGGGTGGCTACAGAATGACTATTCTTACACCAACAAATAGATAGGGATTTTGTCCTTTCTATAACAAGGGTGTTAATTCAGACTTTACGTTCATAGGAGTTGACCCAACGTGGTGAGAGACCATTACTACCCTTCTCATCGGAGCCAACCACATGATACTAGCCTTTGTTCTAGTACCCACTTTTATATCCTGACTCAAAATAATCTTGGCTTTAGAGTGTTATTGGTTGAGTCATTCACTTGGGTGAGTACCTTTTTCCCAAGGCAGGCCCTCTAAGATAAAAAAAAAAGAGAAAACATATCCATAACTCGGTTGATCTTTGTTGAGAAACAAAGAGAGAATACACATGATAGGTTTACTCACACTCACAAATTTTGTTGTTCAATTTTAATTCCCAAAATGAAGTGTGGAGACAATTACTTTATCCCAACCTAAGACCACCAAAAATCCTTTTGATTCTCAAGATCACCGTGAGGCGTGAGAGAAGTGCATACGTCTTTTCAATGGTGTTAGTTTGAGTAAGCAATTACAAAAAAAAAGGTAGCACATGTTCATTTTAAGTCCACAAAGCAATTATTTTGATTCATTTTAAAGCACCAAAATGAGATATGAAAGTTGTCTTGTTCAATTGTTAACCTCAAATGAAATCTAGTCAATTTTCCTAAAGTTCATTTTAACCCTTTGTAATGAAAATTGAAAGCTTTTGTAATTTTTGGTTTAGAGCCCAGAAAGAAGTGAGTTAGTCTAAAACATAAAATTAAAGCATAGAATGGAAGCCTTAAGCATTTAAAAACTCTGTTAACTTCAAGTTTCAATGCTCAATTTCTCTTTTTATCCAAGATTATTCAAAGATCATTTCTTATCCTTCAATTTTTATTTTTATTTCAAGTTCCATATGCAAACTAAATCTGCAAGATAAAAAGTCAAACACATGAGAATTAATTGTTAAGAAACAATTCTAGAAATAAATATTGAAAGAAAATCAATTTCAACAGATGTTCTTTCAAAAAAATTTAAAGATGATATCTAATCGATAATCTTTCATTCTATTTTCTAGCAAGATAAGATTGTAAGATTCAAAGACATTTTAATTTTTTTTTACAAACCCTATTAAAGTAAAGAATATTTAACAAGGCTGAACAATAGTAAAAGTCATCAGCCTAATTTACTCCTATACTATTTGATACCCTTGGATTCAAAATCCTCTTGATTAAAACTTGTAGGAAGATCCTAAAGTTGTCACTTCCTATGAATGCATTAGTTAGATATTAGAACAACCTATCCTATCTAAGGCCATCGATTCTATTTAATGCAAAATAAATAGAAGCAAAGAGAATTTTTAATTTTGAGATCTATTAAATATTTTTCAAAGTAGGTAGCATATATGATATAATTATTTTGTCAAAGGATCAACATAATGTGAAATCAATGAAATTTGAGAATTGACACACTAAACACATTTTGGCATTTTTCACCTGCACAGGCTGCAGCTAGTAGAAGTTATAACATATAAATGCTAGATACTTGGATATAGCATTCCCAAATTTGCATTCAAATTAAATTTCATGAAGGATGAAAAAAATAGAGATTAAATGCACATAAACACACCCCAATTGGAGTCTCCCAACGTTCACAACCTCTTATGGAAACTATCCCTAAGCAATAATAATGGAACTCTTGACCTTGTGTGGAATTGCTACTTCCCATATGTCCTCTTGATTAATACGAAGCCTTGGGGAGTTGCACCAAAAAGACTCTATGTTCTCGTGTTTTGAGAAGCTCTAAGGTGTCAACTGTTGGAGCAAGTTTAGCATCAACTAAATGATCAGGAAGCTTCTATTTACACATCTGTAGACCTCACTTTTTAGGTCATTACTTTTACTGCATTAGATACTTTTCATGTTTCAGACAAACTAGAAATTGATGTCCAAAGGACCATGTGAATGGCTGGATACAGATTGTACCAATGTACCAACAGCTGATGGATTTCAAAGAAAGCATTCTGATGGTCTAGGTTATTTGATTGAAGGAGTAAGTCCCCATCTTACTAAGTTATGGTCATTGAAAAACATTACCACAGCTAGGAATGGTGCTCTGGTTACCTAAGTAGATGAGTATTGGCACATTAATTGCAACCTGTTTGACATTAAATTTTTAAGTAAATTCGATTGGAAAGTATAAAGCCAAATTCAATGATTGCAAGACCAACACAAAGATCTATTAGAAAGGTGTTTATATAGTTTCAATCAAGTGCTATTATTAGGTCATACAAAGAAGACACCGAATAAATTCTATTAAAAACTTTTAAACAAATGCATTTGGCAGATGTAAAGTCATATTCAACAACTGAATTAATATAGATATGGATAAGGGACTATGTAAGGGCATTAGTCTACATTCAATAATGAAGACATCCACAACACAGATTCAAAAAAACATTGATACCAGTTTCGAAGGCGTGCTCTAGAAGGATATGATATGTGAAAAATAAAGAATTCGTTGAAAGGGTGTAAGAAAATTTCAAGAAAATGCTATTAGCAGGAATAAAACTAAATTCCATGACCTTTACCAGTGTCCTTACTAATCTTCACTTAACATAGATGTCATAATGTATAGCAATTTTAAAACATAAGCAATAAATTAGCATTGTATTTTAATATCCCTTCAAGCTATCCTTTTCAACTTTCCTATGTAGCTACTGTCATAAATGACACTTTTCAAAGTGATGCTTAGCAAACAACACCAATCACAGAGCACAACGAATAGGAATATGAGCCCAAGTTTAGAAGTTGCGAACAAACAAAGTTAATGTCTTTAGGGCACTACATGTAGATTAAAGTGGTGAGAGTAACTATATTCAGCAAAGAATAGGTGTGTGGGACATAAGGTGGCATCATGGTAAGATATCCTCTCAGTGTTGTCATGCCATTGTCTTCTTTTTGGTGGAAAAAACTTTGTTTCCTTTTCTGCCTGGTTTGCAGCTAGCTTCACACGATGTGGGAAACTAAGGAAAGAAAAATATGATCCATATCAAATCCTAGCTAGCTAACGAGCTGAAGCATTCAATACAAGATAAATGAAAAAGAGGAAAGAATTAACATTATGCGTTAAATATGCCTTAGATTATGAGAGTCAAGAAAAAAAAATGGCATATAATAATTGCATCCAACAATAATCATAAGCTGCATACATGGATGGATTTTGTAACACATAAAGGAGGCAAAAGTAACGCCAATATGAATGATTTCCCCCAGATTTTAGAGAATAACAAGGGTGTTCACAAAGAGTAACACCATTGACTTTCTCCCTTAACCAATGTAATCTAAAACCATGGAATAACACATAAAAGACAATGTGTCTATCTATCTAATGGTGCAAAATATTTTCTCACCCAATATGTTTTTGGACTTCAAAGTGTTGCATGAAAAGAAGCTATAATTTATTTATTTATATAAAAGCATAAATTCATACAATATTGGCATTAGGGTATGTGCAAGATTGTCTTGGAAAAAAAAGACCCTTAAGTGGGAAAAAATTTAGAAAAACCAGAGTTAGGCAACTTGACATAAAAAAATGAATAAGTTATCTAAATTATTTTAAAAATATGAAAGAATAAAATCTATAGAAAATTTAATTTAGTTTCTAAACTACTAGGTTTTTTAAAAAAAATAAAAATCTATTCGGTGAAAATTTGAAATTTCAGTGCAGTAGTACTTAAATTTCAAGGAAAAAATAAGTAGGTGTCTATCTAGCCACCCTAACCACAATAAAATGATAATATTTTTTTTATAATATTTTAGATATAAGTAGAGGACTCATGTCCTGATATGATGCATATTTTTTGGAATTTTTTTCTATGTAAATAATGAATTATGAATTTTTATTACAAATTTTTAAAAATATAAAAACTTCTATGTCTAACCACCTTAACTTGGTCAAAAATTCATGAAATTCAAATTTTCTTTTTCTAATCCTATATTATGTGAAGCATAGAATGTGAAACATCTTTTGGATTCAAAAAATGTGATATTGTTTAAAAGCTATATTTTATTTTCAATAACCTATCAATCAAGACTTTAGTCATAATTCAAATAGAAAATGAATAATAATTATTTATTAAATTCAAAGTAAAACAATTTATATTGGTGGAAAGTTGAGAATCTCCTTTAAAAACCCTTTTCCTTTCATGAATTTTGGGTAAAGAAAAGTCATCAGCCACACACCCTACACATACCCATCATATCGCCACTTTTTGGCCCATCATGAACCTACACATACCCTTCAACAAAAAGCTATACAGATTCATATTAGAGAGTTAATGCACATAAAATGCAAGGCCTTACTTCTAGCACCATATGTGAATACCCTACAAATCTACACAAAGCCTAAACTCCATAACATGGGTTAGTTTATGCAAACTTACTAAATGCTCCTATGAAATAATTCATAATGCCTCTTCAACAAGATAACAAAAAAAACTAATTGGAACCATAAATGAAGAACAAATTCACACCTATTCGATAGTGGATTTGTGTCACTTTGTTGTGAAAAGTTACCCTTTCCCAACCCTAGACAAGCTCAATGATAAAATTCCTTGAAGATGGAGTGGACAAATTCAACTCTCAATGTGAAGAGAGTAACTTTACATGAATTGTGGATGATCAAATGCAAGGATGAGTTCTCTATTTATAGGAGAGAATGATGGAGAGGCATACAAAATGGGTGAATGTGGGACAAATATTCAACCAATAGGAAGGATCCACTTGTCCAAATGTGAGTGGATGGAGGATGTGCAAATTTTGGTCAATGTGCCAATAAATGACATTAGGTGACCTTTTCAAATTTCAAATTTGGCTTGTTGGAGGGAGAAAAAGGGGCTTAAATGCTAAGTTGGGGACATGTAAGAGGATAATTAATGCTATGTTGGAAGGGACAGGTCAACTTGGATTTGAATTCAAACTTGAGGGAATATTCCATTTTTATGCCATGTTGATGGAAAATGGAGATTTAATAAATTAATTAAAATGTTGTATTTGTTCAATTGGGAAAAGCTAGAGGATGGGACTTTCATTAATATTAGATTTAATCTTGATTTAGTTAAATTAAATGAAAATTAGGTGATTTGAATTTTTTTCTTTAGATTTATGGATTAAACTAAATAAAAAAGCAGATGGAAAATGATAAAGATTTAGTTAAATAAATATTTTGTTTTATTTAGCTAAGGGGAATAATGATAGTATTTATTTAATTTAAATGGAGGACCTTAGAGATAAATCAAATAATCTTGATTTATTTAATGAATGGACTTGATTAAATGCAATATGCTAATTTTTCATGTCTATAGTTTAAATTTCAAGTTTGCATTCTTTTATTGTTACATAGTCAATTGTCATCCTTAAATTCTGAAAAATTGCATTCCTCTTTTTCATGTTTTCCTTCGCATGGTTACATTTCAAGTTTTTAGAATAATCATTACATTATGTTTTAATTTAAAAATTCTATAGCTATCATATTTCATATTCTATTTTTAGATCTTATTGTGTGTTGTAAGATAGTTTTGTTAGGTGCATATGAATATGATATTCTTTCCCCTCTCTTTTTGTTCCTCATTGATCCCTCTCCTAGTATCCCTTCTACGAATAAGGTTTGTATAGTGAAAGAAACCTTAGGTAATCATAAAATCATATTTTTCCTTCTCCTATTATCTCTCCTACTTAGATATCATAGTGTTAGAAGAACCAATTGATGAGAGTTTTTAAAATATGAGTTGTTTCTCTCCTCTTACCTCTCCTATTAGACATAACATTAATAAAGAAGGGGACATCACACTAAGTAATCATGATGATTGCACAACACAATAAGAATATGAGATCATATAAAAATTTATAGACATTACCTTACCTAGTCTCCATAATCATGATAATCAAACTTGTTCTTCTCCTAATATCCCTCTTCAATGCAAAGAGGATAGGTTGGTGTTAGAAGATATACCTATTAAATTTCATGAGAATATTATCCCTCCCTTACATAATGTTCCTATCCTATGGGAAGAACTATTTGGAAAACATCAAAAGCATAATGGTCCTTCTCCTAATTCCTCCCCTATTTGTGATGTAGCCACTTTACAAACTCCAACAATAGATGAACACATTACAAGTTCTCCTTCTATGGTAAATAATATGAAGCAAGAGAATGAGACCTTAGGGAAACATGATAATCACACAAAATCATCCCCTCATCTTCCCATTACTGTTCAAAAAGAGAATTCAACCATCGATCATTCCCCTACTTGCAATGCAGTCATTTTAGAAGAACCACTCCATGAATGTCAAGAACATTTGATTCTTATTTCTCCTAAAAACTCTCCTCCTAGGGAGAATATCATGGTGTTATAAAATCAAATAGTAGTAACGTGTCTTCCTTAGCTCACGATAAAAAGGTGATTCTAGATTTCCCTTCATTAGAGATACATCAAACCAAGACCGTTGAGGTTATGAATGTGCAAGTGTACATTAGATGCCCCTTGATCAATGGACCCCATACATACTCCATGGGACATCATAAGAACCCTCTAGTTCTCTACCAAACTTCACACAAACAAAATAAAAAACAACCTGAACTCATCCTCTACCCACCTTCCCACAAACAACAAAATCAATACCAACCTGAACTCATCCTTTATCCCCCTTCACACAAACCTCATACTCAAGACAAGCCTGAACTTATCCTTTACCCACCTCAAAATAATGTGTTGCAGTAACTGAGTCATAATACCATTGGTCATACATACAACACTAGAAACAATCCACAAGCACATCAACCAAGCCCAATTTCCTTACCTTTGCTTAATTCTATACTGTCTCCTACCCCTCAATTAAAGGAGTATGATCTTTCAGAGCAACTTAAAATAACTCACACAAAGATATCCCTTTGGGACCTTCTTCAAAATTCACCTACCTATCATATTATTCTTCAAATGGCCTTACAAAAATTTCCTATCCCTTCTAATGCTCAACTGAATGACATAGCAGCCTTAATTCAAGGATTGAACATAGACATTGTTTTCCACCAAAGTGAACTCCCCTCTTTGGAAGTGCAAAAATAATGATGCTTTAATGATCATAGCTCAATAGAATATGATAGGGATAAAGCAAACCCTTGTTGACAATGGTTCTTCTCGTAATGTGTGTAGTGTAAATCTCTTTGATAGCTTTCATGTGGATAGATCACAAATTCAACCTGATTCTTTATCTATTAAGGGATTTGACAATGTAGAAAAACAACTGCTTGGTGTGATTACTTTTCCTATTACAGTTGGGAAAGCCACATTAAAAAAACCAATCCATGTTATGCCACATGAATTTTCCTATAATCTTCTTTTAGGATGACCATGGATTCATGAGATGAATCATGTGCCTTCTACTCTTCATTGTAAAATGAAATAAATTCACAAAAAAAGGTGCATATCCTTGAAGCTGACCCTAATCCAAATAGTTGTTAGAACATTTGGAAAAACAATGTGAATCATTTAAACACATTGACATCAACTACACAAGTGGAACTCATGCAAAAAAAAGACAAACAACAATATATTGAACAAGTCACAACACCATTAGATGATGATTGGGGATCCTTAGAATTTACATCATGAATCATGGATAATCCTTCAAAAACATCCACCTCAACCACTTTAAACCAAACCGCAACCTTTGATGAGCTCAACAATGACTAACAACCCAATCCACAATCAATGAAAAAGCTTTATGGAAAAGGTTGTGAACTTATGAAACAACTTGGATACAATTGAAAAGGATGTGGTGCTAGATAACAAGGTATTTGTGTCCCCATCAATCCTAACACACAAAAAAAGCTCATGGTCTTGGTTATTATCCTTTGGTAGAAGTAATCAAGCCTTCACTCATATTAACACTATCACAACCAATTCATCAAAGCCCACCTTAACCATAGTGCATCCTAAACTCATCAACACTAGTGGTATTAAAAATCATTCTTTAAAAAACATGAAACAAAAAAATCACTCTTCTCTTAATGTCAATGTCATCTCACAAAACACTAATGACTTGAATTCGTTATATTTTATGCCCTCCTACAAAGGAGAGCCCAAAATATTGCAATCTAAGTAATCTTGTGTAGATATGACATCTTGTACATCTAAGTAAGAAATATCCTTGTCACAACCTACAAGAAAACTTTCTGCAATTGATCAAGAGGGTATCTTCTTGAGACTTCTCCAATATCACTTGATAACCCTTCCACCATGAACTCAAAATAAATTCTATTAGAAGACTTTGTTTTGTGCCTATCATAGAATTCATAGTCATTATACTAATGAATGTAAGAATTTGAGTAGTAAAATTCAAAATTTTAAGGAGTTTGGTATTATTCCTTATGTGGGGGCACCAAATTCCTCTAATTGATACTGATTTTCACTCT